>JARHVA010003585.1:0-360000 GCA_037957365.1 Torreya grandis
ACATTATTCATATAGAACTTAAGTCACAATCATACACTAGAGCTATACTACATGAAATGGATCATTACCCAAGAAAATATTCAACCCCATTTCTATTAAGCCATAGTTCTTCATAAAGTATAGTTTATAGACAAACATAGTACACACTCCTCTAAGTTCTACTATAACCTAGCGGCTCATATGCAAGCTTTGGAAATACATGGTGATTCTCCAAAGTATTCATGTTAGTTTTTAAATCAAAATATGTGTATAATCCAAGAAATAATCTTGTGAAGCTTCACTACATGAATGTCACTTTTCTTTCTCTTCATATTCATGTTTTTTTTATATACAAGAGAACATATTTTTTCCAAGTTAGATGGGCACATGTCAAGTGATGAGATATCATTGGGGGGTCATTATATCACCTATTCAACTACTCTAACACCCACACTCTCCAACTACCATGTGTAATCACTCAATGAGATTCTCCTCCAAATCTAGGTGTTAAGCAACACCCTACCAATTGGCATAACATCTATGGGTATCCTCCCAAATGGCACTAAAGGTATCAAAAGAGAAATCATTTTCAATAATTACCATGTGCTAAGATGTGTTGAGATGGAATGGTCTACTAGGAAGCACAAAAAGGGGCCCAACATTACCTCATATAAATTTTTTAGTCTACCTTCAAACTAGTCTTTTAGTACCTTTACTATGCATAATTTAGATTCACTTTATTATATCTCTAACTTGAAGTTCTTGAATCCCTAAATGGTGAGTTTGATTTCTTTGATAGCACCATCTATTTTTGTCAATACAACCTTGAGTGTGGATATTTCCATGCTCTCTATTTATTTTTTGAAGGCTTCTAGTCCTTCCTTAGCACTCCTCATCCCTCTATCTAAAAATTCCCCTTGTTCACTTGCCTTTGTTTGAAAGGTTTGAAAGAGTGATTCTAGGTCTTGCTCCTAATTTTTCACCTTGGTGCTTAAGGTGATGACCTATGCCATAAATTATACACACTCAGTCCTACCCACAATGAAATCATGATTCATCATATCACCCTTCTCTTATTTCACCTTTTGAAGGCATGAATCAATGACTGATATTTGAGGGACAAAGTTGCAAAAGATGGCATCCACTTCTTCCATTTCTTCTTCTAGTTTGGCAAAGAGGTACTCCACTATATCATGATTTTTTAGCTCTCTTCTTATGGATTCATAGGGATCTTCTTGTTCCTCTAACACTAGCTTCACCCTTGAGAGAATTTATTCTACCAATGCACAAACCTTATCAACTTCTTTCATTTCTTAGGTATTCACACCATCTAAAAGGGATGGATCTACCTCTTCAACATGATCGACTAGCTACTAGAGTTTGAGATTCATTGCCTTTAACTCTTCCTCTACATCTTGAATGATCTATTTCCACTTGTTGGCATGAACATTTTTGATGATGTTCTTGTGCATAACTAATGAATCCATCTTGAGGAGTGAATTTTCCAACCTTATGGGTTTCATATCTCTAGGATTTATAAGTTGGTAGTCATGCCCCTCTTCTAGTTTCTAGGTGTTTTGGACTGCCTTCTTTGAGACATCAAACTAAGGCTCTTCTATGTATTAATCGATATCCCAAGAAACTTGATGGCATGTTAGGGTTATGGTAGTTTTGGATGTATTTACTCCATCATGTAAAAGTCATCATCTTTGGTAAACCCCCTTTGCACCTTTTCCCTATAGCTCAACTCATACTCCTCTTACTCAACCAACTCCTTCTCTTCTCCATTGTAACTTGTTCTTTATCTAGTGCTTTCTTCTTCTCCTTATCCTTCTTCTACTAGGGAATCTTCATTAGACTTCTCCCCTTGGTCTGTCTCCTCTCTTTCATCGATGCTAGTTTCCTCATCATTTTTCTAGAGGGGTTCTTCCTCAAACTTTTTCAACTTGTCTACTTTTTATTCTTCTTGTGTCTCTTTGGCACAAACCTCCTTGATGTCAGCCTTACTTTCATCTTTTCATAGCAGGGTCTCTATTATCTTATTTATTTGATCTTTTGAGGTTCCAACATCACCTTCTTTATTTCTAGGCACCCATTTAGAACTAGGGCATGCCTATTGGGAAACTTCATCTACCAGGTTAGGGTGGGTGCTAAGCACCTCTTCATTTTCCTTCCCCTTTATAGGTTATATGCTAAAGACAACATTTTAATATCTCTCTTTCTTAATTTTGGCCCTTTCTACCTAGGCCACCTTATCTTTTATTTCTTTATTTTTGGAATTTTATTCTTTGACCTTTTTCTTCTTAGTTCTCCTTCTCTTGGCATATGCCTTACATTTATTCTCTTCTAACTTTATCTCCTCAACCTTTACTTGATCAATTTCAGCTTGAGTCATGCCCTTAGCCCTCATGGCCTCTCATTTGAGATGAATTTTAGCACCACATTGATGTGATCTTGGTATAGGCCCATGTCCTCCCATTTGTGCTTTAAATATTATTTATTTGGTGTGCTTGAGGGTATTTTTTCTCCATGTTCTTCCACCTCACTAGGATTTTCACCTATTCCTCCTTCCTTTCTCCATTTCATCTCTTATGCCTCACATTTCTCTACTTATTTCCTATGTTCTTTATCCTCAACCATCTCAATGGCTTCTTTTGACATCCTAGGATTTTTCATTTCTTCTCTTCATTCCTCTATCTCTATCAAATTTTGTATATTGGCATCACTGAGGCCAAGTTTACTCCATCTTCACATCTTCTTCTCCAATTCAATCTGAGGGGTTAGAGATGGGATCCATTCACTCAATGAGGAATCATCTTCCTTGGGCACAATGTATATGCCCCTCCTAATTATTTTTTCCTCCATCTCCTCTTCCTCCTCTTCCTTCTCTATGTCAGATAAGATTGTCCTGGGCACCACATGAGGAACCTTCCCCTTTTTCTTTTCCCTTATGCCATGGGAAGCCTTTGGTGAAAATCACACACACTTCTTTGTGGAGGCCAAAGGAGATGCTTCTTATTTTGAGGTGATATTAAGCCTTATTCACTCCTATATCTCTTCCAAAATCTCCCCCTCTTCTTCTTGGGAGATTTTTTCTTATCTACTAGCATTAGATCTCCTTCATCATCAATCTAGATTGGAGGATCTTCACTCTACTTGGTGTTAAGGCCCTTCTTCTATGGCTTCATCTCATAGTATATCATCTAGATGTGCCTAGGTATGGTTTCTTCTTAAATAGGTGGATGTCGGTGTGATATAACTCATCCTCCTCATCCTTAGTGGCCTTCCAATCTATAGAAGTAAACTGTTACCTCATCTTGCACCTTTCCAAATCTAGTTCCTTGACTAAAATGTCTAAATTTTGTGCATTAGGGATTTGATGTGGCACATCCCAAAAGTATCTTACCAAGAAGGCATAGGGTAACTTTAGCCACCCTGACATGTTTCCATCAACTAGAAATAAGTGCACTACACAATAGTACTACATTATAATAAAGGTTTTCATTATGAACATACTCTAAGGGAGACCCTAAGGGATGTACCATTCTAGTTTGAAGGATTATATGTATTTATTACATCACCTCATGATGTAAGTCTTATATTAGCATTAAAAGAGGGGGGTCTCATAAAGTCTTTGAAATTTTGCATTAGGAAGTCATGCTCTAGATGGACCTAAAGGTTTTCCTCATCCCTATCTAGAATCCCAATATCTTCCATGATAATGAGAATGAGAATGGATTCCCACCTAAATGTCCCTTCTACCCTATGACACTCATGTGCATGATTTGCAAATTCATTGATAATGAATTTGGAAATATTGAATTACATGCCCTACACCATGTGATAGGTGATGCAAAGGTATGCCTTAGTCACATTAGTCCATCGACCATTTGGGCATAGCTTGGAGCCTACAAGGCACAATGTTTCCCTCATGCTAGGGTCTTTACACTTTTTGATGGGGAATGTAAAACACCCCTTGAAATAATTTAGGATTTGGGATATGTATTCTACCTCTTCATCATCATCTCTCATCTAATGGATGTCCTTATTGATATTTTGAAGCTTAGTTATTCTCTTTATCAATTACACCATAATCTTCATGCACCTCCCTATGAATTAAAGGTAATCCTCATCAATGTGTGAGAGTAAGAATTAAAGTATATCCTTCATCTTCTTAAAGCATGGAAACTCATAAAGCTAAGTTACACCATAAGATATCCATTTGTCTCAAATCAAGATGTTAAATAGGGAATCACCTTGTGTTATCTTTCACATTGTGTCCACCATCCAATCTTGCATGAGGTCTTAAAAATGATAGGACATGTAGTGATTATATTATTTTAGTTGAAAAACATTCATAAAAGAGTGCCAATAATCCTCTAACATGACCTCTAGAGGGAACTACGTTACTTGGTAGGACATTTTGATGATCACCTTAGTGTCCACTTGTGCCACACGCACTACTTCAACTCACTACACTATTATTTTCACAATGTCCACTTTGGGTGCTATACACACCCATTTTGGGTCCTATTTTGCCTACTCAAAGCTCAATCCCTTCTGTTTCTTCACCATCTTAAACTTTCTAGTGTTGAAGTGCATTAGATTTGGTTTACCAAAGCCTCAAATGGTGGTGGTGCTTCTACAGTCATGGGATCTGCAACTATTCCATCAACTCTTAAGATTCAATGGCCTTTAATAGTGGCCTGAGCATTAATTCACTCTTCAAACTATTTAGTTTCTATAGAATCCTCTCTCCACACTTATCTAAATCAATCTTATTGTGAACATGATTCTTCCTAGTAAGCATTCATTCACTCTTAGTGTTTGGAAGTGCTTAAACTCTTATTTGTATAGGGTCTTCACACCTCATCTCTCTTTTTTTGCTTAGGTTCACTCTTAGTCTTAAGTTAGCATAAACATTATAACCTAAACAAGTCTTCCACTTGCTAATTTATACACTTTCCTTATCTATGATCATTAATGCATGTGCTTTATGGCATGGTAGTGCCTAGATTTCTTGAAAAATGCAAAATTTTGTGAAATCTATAGAAATATTTTGTCATAAATACATATATCTATGCCTCTACTATCACTTCATTGAATGATATCTAATGGTAATTTAGTGAAGTGACATTTAATTCAAATGGTCACTTTTCGCTCAAGCCTAGATGGATGCCAACTATCTTAGACAATTATTCTCCTATACTTGTTCACTTAGCATGACCTTTACCTTATGGAAACCTAGGTGTATTAACTCAATGTGCATGATTCAACCTCCTCAATTCTACTTCTTCTTCTAGTGTAACATTAATTTCAAGTGCACCTCTCTATTTTGGTTGATTTATTATACTTCATCTTACCTTGGCATGTCTTGCCCCATAAAAATCCCTTATGTTGAACCTCTAGTGCTTCAAATTCTCTTTTATTTCTCTTGCACACTATTAGTCTTTGCATCTTCATGTTATTTCTTGCACCCAGCCATGTTGAGTGTCTTCACATTTTTCTTTGGTATCTATTACATGATCAATTGATGCACCTCTTTCTAACTATAGTACAAAGGTTACCTTTATGATTATGTACTTTATCATTTTTTCTCTAATATTAAAATTCTTGTAACTTACTCATACCCAAGAACTTAGGTGTCTATCCCTAGGTGCTTACAAAGTAAATGTGCTTGACTCATAAAACTAGTATTATACATGAAACCAAAATAGTTCATTCTTGGGCCTCTAAGAGCCCTATAATGTTCACCTTGTGCACATAGATATTATGCATCTTGTACTTGCATCTCACAAGTTTCATGTGCCCAAAACTTAGATTTATGGCCTCATGTGCTTAGAGGGTACAATTTCTCGACTCACTTGATTGGAATTATACATGAAAGGCTAGAGTAGTTCATGTATAGGCTTGGAAGTTCCCTTCATTTGGAACCTTGTACATGGAGTTCTATGTGATTATTTTCTAAATATGATGAGTCTCATGTGCCCACCACTTAGATGTGTAGCCTTAGGCACTTAGAAAGTGCAAGTGCTTGACTCACCTAGTTAAAATTATGTGTGAGAGGCTAGATGGATTCAATGGAGCTAGGTTTGATTCATGCACCCATAACCTAGGTGTCATTGCCTCATGTTTTTAGGAAGCACAAATTTGTATTCACATAATAGGAATTATGCTTGAAGTGATAATAGATAAGTTATTATGGACACCATACATTGCTTATTACCTCTTTACACTATACAAGGAACAAAAATAAAATAAAAAGAATAGTTTAGCTTATGCCAAACTATATTTTGGTCAGATCAACTATAAATAGACTAGTGATCAAGAAAACATGTTTTTATGGTGAAAATTATATCTCAATAGTGATATAAATTCAATCAATTACCGTTAAAATGCCCTGGGAGTATTTCATCAAATAACATGTGTAACTTGCATGTGCCTATATCTAAGATGTGGTGGATGATGTAGGGACCCATCCACCTCATTTACAATTTCCATAGGTGATTAAGGTACTTTGAGTCATATATAAATACCAATGCTCCTTACACTTGATATGCTTGTCATGCTAAAACTTGTAGCATGTTTTTTCAAATTGTTGACTCTATCTTGTTTGGGTTCACTTTTCATCCAAGTGATGCAAATATTCCAACCTTATGCTTAAATATTCTTGGTCATCTAAGTGAAAAACATGTGTAATGAATAAGGATGACAGCATGAATTCCATAGGGATAACTACTTTTGTACCAAACACCAATTGAAAGGGTGTAGTTGTATTCAGGTGATTACATGTCATGTGATATGCCCATAGTACCATTGAAACATGATCATCCAAATCCTTGTGACAAACATCACATATCTTTATAAGTCACATTCCCATGATCTTATTGAATTCTTGAACTATGTTTTTTACTTATGGATGATATGGGGTGCTCTTGTGTTGCACCACCATGTATTTAGTTAAGAGGATGCACACAATCTCATTGATGAAATGAGTGGCCATATCACTAGTCAAACATAATGGGTACCCATATCAAATTAATTTATGTTTTCCTAGATAAATTACATGGTTTTCATGACTATATAATCTTTTATTAGTGTAACTTCAGCCCACTTAGTGAAATAGTCAATGGTCACCAAAATATACCTTACACCTATATGATATGCTATAGGAGTTCTTAGTCCAATAAAATCAATGACCCATTTATTGAATGGCACCTAGTCAAGAATTGGGATGAGAATCATCTCATCTTGGTGGTTGGGCTTCCTAGTACATTGGCATATGTCACATGCCTTGGCACACTCCTTTGCATCTTAAAATATGGTTAGCCACCATAAGCCTGACTATAATATCTTGAATGACATTATGTCTCTAGTGTAATGGCTTCCTTTAATTCCCTCATGCACTTCTTATAATATGGAGTCCCTTTCATGTTCTAGAACACACTGGCATAGGACTTCATCTCTACTTAGTTTGTATAGTTCCCCCTCAGTGAGCTAGAAGGGGGTGGTGCAAACTACAAGTTGATTCTTCTCCTTTTTTGACATGGTCTGGGGTAACAACCCAAATGTTATGAAATTTTAAATCTCTACCATGTCTTTAGGGATGTGATAGACTCTATATAACTGCACATCCAAAATGTTATCATCGATTAGTTCCACTGCATCACCATAATTAATGTGGGACAAATGGTTTGGCCCTAAGTTTTACTTTCTAGTTTTAACAAAAATAGAGAATTAGAACTCCTGAAATATGACTATACATTAGCATATGCACCCATGTAAAAAAAGATTATTAATGAGCTACTTGAATGCCTCATGATTAGTGAAAAAGATGAATGGAGTCACCAATAGATACTATCAAAATTTTTACAAGGTATAGACCATTGCTAGTGCCTCACACTCAATGGTGGTGTAATTATTTTTTACTTGAATAAATTTCCTAATTGTAAAGGAGATGGGGTGGTCCATCTTTCCCTCACCTGGTTATGCTAATATGGTGCCAATTATGGAGCCTAAATAATTGACATGGATGTGGAAAGGAGTAGTCTAGTTTGGAAATTATAAAATTAGCATGTTATCCAACTTTATATTCAATGTTTCAAAAGCCTCTTCTTATGCCTCACCCTAATAGAATGGGATATCTTTGTGCAAGAGATCCTCCAAAGGCACTACGATTTTTATATATCTTTATATAAACTTCCTATAGTAGACATAATTACCTAGAAAGGCACAAACATATTTTTGCATTAAGGGAGTTTGGAATTGAATTATGATTTCTATCTTTATAGGGTCAACAAGCAAACCATCCTTGTAGATGATATGACCAAGCAATGTTCCAAAGGGGGTTGTAAAGATGCATTTATTTAGGCTTAAATATATATGGAGATGCTTGCCCTCTCAAACATGAGGTGTATATTATCATATTGGTCCTTTACAAGGCCATACATAGTCCAATCATTAAGATAGACTTAGAAAAACTTATGGATGAAGCCCTTAAAAGCAATGATCACCACTCTAGAGAATACATTTGGTGTATTATTGAGTCCAAAGGGCATCACATTATAAGTAAAAAAACCCCCATTCAGTTGTAAAGGTTGTCTTAGTCTTATCCTTTTCCTTTATCTACACCTAATAGTAGCTCAAGAAACCATCAGTAAAAGTATAGATTTTACAATGTATGATGCCATCTAGGACCTCATTAGTGAATGGGGTTGGGATTGGGTCAGTGATGTAGGCAACATTAAAAAGTCTATAGTCGATATAGATATGTAAGTGCCCATCCTTATTTATTTTTATTACCATTGGGATCACCCATTTAGACTCTTATACATGGTAGATGATACCAATGGTCAAAATTCCATTAGTCTCTTTTTTCACCATATCACAGAGATTGGGATTCCATCTATATAGGTGCTTCTTGACAAGCCTCTCACTATCCATAAGCTTGATGCTCATTTTACCAAGGGAAAGGTGGTTTCCTTCATGTCCTATTAGCTACACATGAACAAGTCCTAAAAATCCTCTAGGAGGTCTATGATTTGTGTCACTCTACCTCAAACCAATAGGTTCCTATAGTGTAAATATTTGGCTCACCATCTACACTGATATATACTTTAGTGGTCTTGAGTGGCATGTAGTAGGGTTCATTCCTTTCTTGATGAGAGTCTTTAACTTTCCTTGTCCCCTTAGTTATTTCAATTTTAAGATGAGTTATATCTTCTTCATCTAGGGCACTATCATCCATAAGGTGCATAATATTTTTTCTTCTTGTTATAACCTTCCTATTATGCTCCTTCTAGGTCTCATCATCCTCTTCACTAGAGTCACTATTAAGCACCTTCTCTTCAAATAAAATTAGAAGCACTAGTCCTTTATCACTGAACATGTCTCTAAGTCACTCTTCTAAGATGGTAGTATCTTCAAACACTATCCTCTGAATGACTTTCAATGGATCCAGTGGTTCTAAGCTTTGTTAATTAAAGGAGAAGGTGTGAAAAAATCTTTCCTTAAATACCTCCCAATCTCCTATTTATTTTTGCATTTTATTTATGATGTACCACACTCGCACCCATGTTTTCAAGGTCCTATAGAAGTCATGAACCCGCAGGCTTTTGGGAAAATTCTTATTGTAGATAGTCTAGGTTTATTTACACAAGTGCACATGTGAGATTGGGTTAGAATCACTTGATTAAGAAGGTATGTGTAAGTCCTCATTACTCTTTCTAAACCTAGTACATATTCCTACCTTCACATCTTGTCATGTTGGTAAGCTAGAACTTTACACTACCCATGAATGAGTAGCAATGTTATTCAAAGCATGTACTAGTGTGCCCATTTTATCTATTTCATAGAGAATGCATGCTTCAATTTCATAAACATAGTTATCTATAAGCAAGTTACTTTCATATTTTGGGAGAACTATAAGCTTCCCTTTACTCAACCAGAACACCCTTTTCCCTACCCTTTTTGCATGAAGAACCCATTTCTTCTGAGTGTGATCAACCCTGATTAGTCCCATTTTAATTAGCCTTGGATTAGTTTCCTACACTAGGCAACACCTTGAGCTAGTAACTTCGTAGGCCTCTTAGACCCATGGGTTATAGGCTACATTAGTTGTATCAGACATTGATTGTCCATCCTCCTATTTGATCACTCCTTAGTCACTTGGGTTAAGCTTTGTAATGCCTCATACCATGATGTTATAAATGTGGTTCATATCATATTTGAGATCAACACTTTCCACATATGGATGCCCTTGATCACTTGATATGTGGATCACCACCCTCTCTCTACCATTATCAAAAGTCATGTAGCACTTCTTGAAGCACATTTATGCATTATTGGCATAGCACCATGGCCTCCCTAAGAGCATTATATAGTTATCATGCTCTACCAACTAGATCACTTCAAATACAACTTAGAATTTGGTACCCATAACATCTACAGTTCTTCCCTTCAGTATCTTGATAGGTTATGCATAGGTTTTGTTGGCCATAAACAACATATGAAAGGAGTTATTTAAGGGTGGCTATCTCATCTTCTCCTAGGAAGTTTTGGTAAAAATGTTAACCTTGGCACCCATGTCCACAAGGACCTCATAAATATATCATCCATCAATGGTGGAATTTATTAGTATTTCTTGGTCATACTCTACATTTTGAGTATGCCTTACTTCACATGTTCACTCCATATGCAACACAATAAATTCAATCATCTGAGGCATGACCTCCTCCTTTGGTCTCTTCCCTACATTTTCTAAAAGCATTTTTTTAGTAGGGGAAATATCCCTTCAGATTAAAGGAGGCACAAGATCTTGGTTAAATCTTATACTTAAACCTCTTGGTTGTCTTACTTTTTACATGAAGAACATGCTTGCCCCTCTAGATCTCTGGCCAGTTAGAACTCTCCCTATAAATTTTTTATTATGTTCATGGCTTGTTGTAGGACATCCTTTTGTCACATTGGATTAGGGTAGGGCCCAATGTTTGGCTCAAGTCACATCATGTGCTTAGTGTGGCTTTACTCACCATATTCCAAGCATAAATATTTTGTCAGCATAGTGGGTGGTTATGTGGTGAACCCACTCTAAGTCATGGTCTACACCTTATGTGGCTCCTTGCAAGTCTGTTGTGGCTTGGGATCCCTTTTATACTCCTTTTTCTCATGCCTAACCATGGAATCACCCTTATCTACACCACACTAACCTTGAGTTAGATTTTTGTATAAGTCTAGGCAATCCTCAAATATATGTGGTCCCTAATAATACCCACACATTGGGTGCATGGGGAAGTCATGATGGTAATACTCAATCAATCTACACTTGTAACATGATTATGGTGGGAATCTTCCTCCACCACATCATCTACCTTGCTTGTGAATGCCTTGTTGATTCCCATAGTTAATATTTTGCTAGCTATAACCTTTGTTTCCTTTTATTACCTACCCATCAACTATGGCCATTGCCTGTCATTGAATAAGTACAGGTTCTGCACATCTTGAAAAATATATTAGTGTTCACTTGACTAGCATGTTGAAATAGGGGATAGTTTTTAAAGTCATGCATCCCATGATAAACATCACAACTAAGAAGTAAGATATGAACATTTATTCATGGGTAATTATTTTTTTATCCCCCTCCATCTCATAGTTAATACATCACAATCCACTATGAGTATCATGCTCTAAACCAATAGTTAGCTTCTATAAATGGGAGACCATTGATGCAACCTATACCTCCATAAATGGGTTGATCCTAGTGTTAGTGTTTCCCACTACCTTAGCTTAGAGTGTAGTTTCATTCACATTATGGGGGTTTATGAAGGTATTCATGGATAATGTTCTCTTAAAAGGTACTAGCAAGCCCCCAAAAAACCACTGTGCATATTGGTAGTGGTGAATATCTTATTAAATATTATAAAGGAGAGTCTTAAATCACATGCCATATAGATGTACACTATTAGATATCCCTTTGATGATTTATTTGAGCACTAAAATGCTCTATTGTTCAAAATTAGGAATATCAAACTCCTTAAAAGAATCTTCCTTCAGTATATCATAATCAACCATAGCCTAGTTCAGATCAAATTTCCAATACTAGGTATGGGTGTGATCCAATAAGGTGGTCATGAACTGAGTCACCTTGCACTTTTAATATGTGATACCTGAGCATGCCATTGAAGTTCAGACTTGACCACATGTTCTACAACATTCTCTATGCCATGATACTTGGTTAAGCACATCACCATTTCATAATAAATCTACTAAGGGGGTGGTCTTAGAGTTTGAGTCAATCACCCCCTTGACATCTATGTTAGAGGAGGTCCTCTAATGCCTCTAGTTTTAGATTTGATCACTAACCATACTCATGTAGGTTACATTGTTGAGATTGATGATGTGGTACTACTCATTTATGGTACCAAGCCACTTCTTATGCATTATTTCCTAGTCAACATAGCTAACTATTGATTCTTAGGTTAGTGCTCACTAGTTTCGTGGTCTTCTTGTTTAATATTTTGTAAGGATTCAATTATTCAATCATAAAGTCTTGGTTTAAGGTTTGAAGTCTATCAAAGTCAATTTTGATAACAAGGTATGGTATCTGTCTAATATCTTCTATTGGAGAATCCTATGCATGAGCTTGCACTTTAGGTTCAAAGGGGATAGATGATTCTAGTGCATCCTAATTAACCTCATCTTATAAGAACCTAAGGCATTCTGTACCTAACTATTGAGCTCAACATCTTGCTTCTTCCTCTCTTTCATTGTGCTAATACAATTCAAGGGATCCTTCCCCATGCCCTTCCCATTCTTTAAGGGCCCTCTCAGCAATTCCAAGTTCCAGATCCTCTATCATCCTATGCCTTTGCTTATTATGGTTATACCTTTAGATCACTTGGGTGTCAGGTTGCTCATCTATTTCCATCATGCCTAACCTACACTTCCCCTTCTCACCTTCTATGCTTTCTCATATGTGCAAAGATTTTAGCCTTCCATTCTTATGATTTTAATACTATAATCCACCAATAATTTATTTATTTTGGTGTTGATCCCTCTTATGAATGCACCCCTTGGTTAGTAAAATAACTCATACTATACCTCTTCATGGTAAGAAAAGGTTGACACTATGAATTCTAACATATAGTTGTTTAATGAATCACTGCACCACTTGTCTATAGTGCAAGTTTAAACATCATCTAAGATTTCAAGTCTCTCTAGGTACTCTTTTTCCCACTTGAAGAATTGGCTATAGGTTCATATTATATAGGTGGTATAAGAAACCAACCATTGGTACACATGCTCACATATTTTTTAAAATAACACCTCATATAAAGCATCATATAGGTTGTCTTACACCCATTCTCTTGGCTTATGTCCTTGGCATGTCAGATGATTCTATGTGAAACTATCTTATACTTGCTCTAGAAAGTGCTCAATATTATTGAGTGACAGTCAAAGCATCATTATATTGCACTATTTCAACAAAAAAATTCAACATGGGTCCCGATAATGGAACCAAAATGTTGTAGAAAAGTTTCCTTGTTTAGATCATGTGCTTAGTAATCAATACAAGTTAGTTCTATACTTATTATATCTAGGTATAAACATAGTAAAAGTATATGGTGTATAATATTTAAATGCACTACTATGTTGGCATCAATTTCACACAAGGTACAAGCTTTGTGTGCTCACCCAAAGCACAAAAGTGAAGGGACTGAGGCCCATGTTTGGCTAGTTGAAACATGGTGTAAACTTAGTCTCAATAGGACTTAGTAACTTAAAAAATGGGTTTAGGTAGTATATTGATGCATTCCATCTTGGATAAGATCAGGAGGTGTAATCCTATTCAAGCACATAAGTATTTTAGTACAAGTTCACATCTGGATAGGTATATCTCTTAATGGTCAAGATGTGGGGATAGAAATTTAAGGGTCATTAAAGCACTTAGTCAAGTCAAGGGATTGACTCATGTTTAGGTACTCACTCTTCAAGTTGGTTCTCTAAGCATGGTTACTAGGGCCTTGGTGCATGTCAGTTTCAACACCTAGTTAATTTTATAAGTATGCCAAAGTTGTTATATGGAAAATAATGGTATTAATGACTTGGAATAGACCTTTATGTCATAATACATTAAAATAAAGAAAAATATAACATTATTCATATAGAAATTAAGTCACAATCATACACTGAACTATACTACTTGAAATAGACCAACACTCATGCAAATATACAACCCCATTTCCATTAAGGCACAATTCTTCACAAAGTATATTTTATAGACAAACAGAGCACATGATCCTCTATGTTATACTACAAGCTTAGTGGCTCATAGGTGAGCTTGGGAAATACATGGTGATTTTCCAAAGTATTCATATTGGTTTTTAAACCAAAATGCATGTATAATCCTAGAACTAATTCTCTAAAGTTTCACTACATTAATGTCACTTTTTTTATCTTCAAATTCATGTTCTTTTTTATAAGGGAGCATATTATTACCAATTTATATGGGTTCACATCAGGTTCTGAGTTATCACTAGGGGTTGTTATGTCATCGGTTTCACTAATCTAAAACCCACACTTTCCAAATACCACATGCAAGAACTCAATGAGATTCTCTTATAAATATAGGCACTAAGAAATATCCTACTATTTGGTACAAGATCCATGGGGATTATCCTATTTGGTGCTAAAGGAATCAAAATGGAAATCATTTACAATGATTTCCATGCATCAAGATGTGTTGAGTTGGCACAGTCCACTAAGAAGCACAAAAAGGGGACCAACACTTTATTACACTCTTATGAATTAGTCATGTTCTTTCTCATATAATTTTACACATATATCACCTTTGATCATAGCCTACGTACTTTATTATGCATTACTTAGCCTACAACCCTGTGCACCTCACTATCACTCACTCATAGACTCATGTGACTACATCTATCCTCACTTTAGCACATTTATGTGTTAGTATTCCTTGATCAAGTGGTTTTCTAGGTGGTACTCTCTATTTATTAATCTTATCATTCAGACCATTAGTCATGACTAACCTAGAATATCAATCATCACCTAGTAAGGAAGAAGAAATGACTTGTAACCATCGTCTTTATGATTGATGATAATTGTAACTTCTCATGTACACTTCTTGTATAAATATGTATCATATTCATCTAGCCTAAGGTTTATGTGAGCCATACTCATAACATAGCTATCATGCTCCATATATATATTTTGTAACACATGAGCTATATCATATTGTACCATTTTCCCTATTCTTTACTATTGAATATAAGTTGCATTTTATATAAGTAAGACTCATCCATTTAATATGTTTTGATTGTTCTATCTAAATACATCTCTATACATTTACTTTTCACAACCAAACTCATTTATTCCTACACACTTGGTCATGGGACTTGTGGTATGAATTGATCATAATAATGATCATTATAGATATAAACACTCAATAGTCATCCATGCAAAAGATGTATGATATTAATCATGGAATTACATAAAAGTAGAATAATGTGTGATATGAATCACAACACCATAATATTATAAAATATGTATATACATGCACATATGCACACAATGTCATTATAATGATACACATTATCACTCAATACATGACATGAATGTATAACTTGACACATACATAACATGACCACGATATGGACTAGAGGATCCTTAACAAAATTTATGTATGATGTGACAACACATAATCAATTCAATCATATAATCACATAATATAGTGTAGACACTATTTATAAATTATGTAGCACCAAAGTCTTGTAAAGATGGAAAATACATATCATGTACATACCTTCAACTTATAGACATTTCCTACTATCAAAAGGTTTGCATATACTATGTCTATATGCTTATTTATTATCTCTTAATCTAACCAATGCCATTCTAAAAACCTAGGCCTTCTATCTTTCTTAGAATGTTTTAAACTTCTTTATCTTCCATATCTACAATTTCTAGACCTATAACTCATTTTTTACTTCCCAAACACCTGCATCCCAATCAAACACCTATGTTGATGTAATTTTTATTACCCAATGTAAGTGTCAGGTGCCTTAAATTCATTTAATTTAAAAATGAAATGTATTACTCTGGTCTACATAAGTTCTTTAATGTGATATATTCTCCAATAAGATTGGTATAAATAAAAGATCAACCCTCTATTATTCTTCACCTAACACAGACCAAACAAATCATAAATAAATTCACCAAATGCACTCCATCAAGCACTCAAGTGAGAAAAGATTTCATACTTTATCATATTTCCATATTATTCATAGGGACAACACATCTATAGGTTTTAAATATTGAAGGAACATCCCATGAGCCACTTTTCCAAATTACAAGCTAGGTCATTATTGAACTTGCTTATCACACATTGCATGATCCACAAAAAATCCAAAATGCATGTATTGTCTACACAAGTCTGAGGCCCTCTTTAAAATATTGGCTATGTAGGTAGCGCCCATTGATAGAGAAGTATTTGGGGTAGTTTGACATCATTTTCCAACTAACCCATTTTTTCCATAGCCAATATGAAGATGAAACGCTAGGGTTTTTCTATTTAAAAAAGGAGTGATAATCCATAACCCAAATATGAATACACTAAAGTGATGGTGACACAAAACCTAAAAGCATCTAGGTAGTCACATCTAGTTCTAATAGGTAATTTGTATTGGTCATCTATGTCCAAAATAGACAGAAGCATCAACATTACCATCTTAGGTTGATTCAAGTGTCTATGGATATAGAGGTATAACATCTAGATCCACTCTATTTTTTACATGTTATAGATCTAGATCTCTATTAACATCAAAACTAATTATATTTTTTTTAATTATCATTAAAATATCTAACATAGTTATACTTTCTATGTTTTACATATCTCAACATAATAAATTCAATATAATTTTTGAAATTAATTGGCTTGCTATAGATTTTTTATCACCCTTGTGCTTATTCATTTATATATTATTAACCCTAACCCCATAGGATCCTTATCCAAAACTTAGGATTAAACATTTGGTGAACCTATTCTATACGAATGCAAAATCTTATATGGTATTTTTTCTTAGGTTTTCATATTTTATTCTTGATTGATCTCTTTCCTTATTTTTCAAAAAATAAAGGAATAAAATCCTCCATGGAAAAATTTACCCAACCAAGGGATAAATTTGAAAGATAATAATGGTATATTTTTCAAGTTATATCCCTTGACAACCAAATATATCAAATAATACTAGATGAGTAAAATTGGGCATGTGTGATGCCTTAAATTCCAAAACATACTCAAAGTACTTCTAGTTATCATCCTGAACCCATTATTCACCAACAATTTATATGGGATTATTTGTTTTGTGATATTAGTCACCAATAAGGTAATTCATATAATCGTTCCCTTCTTGCACCTTCTACCACCAAAAATGATACATATTAGTAAGATGCTCCTTAATATGATCATCAAAAAATTTGATAGCTACATAAGGAAATTATGGCTAATTTACAAATCATAAATAAAGGGGGTATTAATTCAAGTAAATTGATTCAAATCCCTACATTTCCAAAATTTCCAAACAACATCCCCTTATCAAGGGTGATGATTCTCATCTACCTTCATTTGTTATTGAAAATTTTCATAAATTTAACCAAGATATCATGGAATCCTTAGTAATTAACTTTAAGGTGCCAATAAGAGGGAAGCTTTACAAACCTAAAGTGCCAAAGGATCCTAGTATTCAAAATATTTCACTCTTACCAATATCAACTAAGGTATTTCAACCAAGGGAAATTTATCCCAAAAAATATGCATTCATGCAAAAGGTTTTTACTATACCAAAAGAGGTGCCCTTATCAAAGTTCATTAAAATAAAAATTTATATATCTATACCAAAGGTGAATGAATCAAGTTCTTCAAATTTTCCAATCTCTAAAAATGGCATACCAAGGGTATCATAGTTTAGAGATCCTAAACCATTACCAAAGTATCTTAAATTCTATGATTTAGTACTTAAACTTGTTATCCATAAGGATGATGATACTCAAATACATAAATTCAAGAGAGGTGGTGGATTAGAATCAATTATAAAGCCTATGTTAAGAACCAAAATTCCCTTTGAGTATCTTATTTCTATAATGAGTACTATTGGGGATCTTCAAAAATAGTTTTCTATACTTCAAATGTAGATGGATTTCCATAATACTAATGGAAATGTTACTTTATTCAACAATCAACCTCTTGTACAATGTATAATTGAATATCTATGTCCACAATATTTTGGAATACCATATTCACCTCTCTTTTTGAGTCATAAAGACACATTTGACCACATTATTAACTATGTACATCCTTTTGGTCAATGGAAAAAATATGACAAATTGTTACTAAAGGTATTTCATATGAGCATTTTTTATGAAGCTCATAATTGGTTCTATAGCCTACTAAATGGTTCCCTAACCACTTTTTCATAATTAAATATGCATTATTTATGGATTTTAATGTCCATAAGGTTAAAAAACTTACCTTGAAACATTTTCACAATTTCAAACAAAGTGACGATGAATCCATTAAATATTATACATTTGATTCAAAAGTGAATCATATGAGCTAGCATTTAAACCTTCAGATTTGGAGTTACAGTTCATTTTTAAAAGAGGACTTATTTATGAATTTAAATAAAGAGAATTACACAAAAAAATATAAGTCATTTACCCATTTATATGTGGATGTACATAGATATGATTCATTCATAATTACTCACCCAAATGAGTTTAACATATCCTCTTCTAAATACGAAAGTCTTACACCTAACACAAAGGAGGGAGATGCAACCAAATGAACATTTTGAACAAAAATGTGGTGTTCCTAACATTTTTATGGAATCCTTAAAAATTTTACTCAATATGGGACCCATCCAAGGACCACATCCTATTCCAAGTCCTCAAGTTCAATAAATCAAGTAACATCCATGCCAAAAATATTTAACAATCACATTATTCATGGGTGATTATTATTTTTGGCATAACCATGTTGATCCTACATTAAAGAAAAGCTACTTGTAATGCAAGATATTTAAAAAAAATTGGATTTGATCTAAAATACTTAAGAATAAAATAAGCTTGGAAGATTGAAAGCTTGGATTTGATCTAATAGGTAAGACTCCTAGGTGAGAAGAAGGTCAAGATAATTCTAAGTATCAAAATCCCACTCATCCATAAATTGGTAGATTGAATTTTTAGTGTACAAACATTTTGGGGATAGTGGAGCATTGACAACCATCCACATGTCACAATATTGTAGACCCATAAAATAATTCTAAGAATTTTCTAAGTCTTTCAAGCAAGTATAGCATCAATATGTTGCCACATATCATGATACCACTCACTAGAGTCTAAAATATAAAGGAAATAGATTCAACACTCCTGATACAATGAAACCAAAACATCCCTCCATGTGTCATGATCCTAAAATATTAAGGTATTAAAGAAACAAGTATCATTAAAAAATGAACTTGGGTAACAATAATGTAATGATTTTTTGAGGAAGCAAAATATTGCCAAGTGTCAAATAGAGATGATAAATAACTTAAAGAAAAAGAAAGAAAATCCATCTAGCACGTAGGACCAAAAAATGGGATGACACTTCACTAAGAAAAATTAAAATACAAAAATAGAATAAATCAAATAAATCTAGGGTCACGAGTGCCATTAATCCACATGAATTAGATATTAAGTGCATTCAATTTAGAAGAGGTAAAGAATCCAAGGGTAATATATGCGATCAAAAAAGTCAATTACCAATACATTTACATCTAATTAGTATTTTCTAGTGTGAATTTAAGATCTACTATGACCAAAAATTTACATAGTTTCAAATAACTAGAGATCTTAAGTGAAAAATATTGGATTTTGATTCACACCTTATACCACCCCCTCTATATATTCTATTATAGGAATTTAGTAATACATAGATACAACGTTCGATGAGGTTTTCCTCAACCATGAATTCAAACACTATTCTACTAATGGGAGGAAGTTAAAGAATCATAACCTTGTGACCCTAAGGATTAACTCTTGAATTTCACATGAAGATAAAGAGAAGACTTGGTGGTAATAAAATCAGCAGGCCTACATAATGTTGTGTAAACACTTGAGGTTATGCCCTTCATTGACCTATTATTTGATTTATTTATAAATGGACAAATTTATATAAAAATCATACATTTTTACCAATGTATCACCCTAATAATGTATATTAATGGGCCTACCTTTGAAAAATGGTATAGGCTACCCCTCCTTGAAATGGTCTATAGTCAAGACCTAGTTAATTAATGGATGTATAAAAACAATGCAATTGGTAAGTTGTGGTAATGGAATGACAACCCTAATACCCTGATAGTTAGGGGACCTATTTATGTTATCCCCATTAACATATTTAAGCCTAGACTTAGGATTGTTATGGATTTGTTAAGCTTAATTTATGATTGCCCTAGTGTAACCTACATCAATGAGGTTTGGATTCCCCTATTGGACACCATCCTAACATATACCAAAGTCATAGTTATTGGAAAGATCCTTAGTGCCATTTGATCCTTAATTCAACAAACAAAATAGAAGAAAAAAATTATATGATGTCTTATCTAGTAGGTTCCACAATGGGGATTGTTGACTCAACTTTTGAGGAACCTTGGGAGCCATCAATTGAGTATGATAAGAACTAAAATTGTGATGAATTCAATATTATTCATATACATAAATTCATGAAGAATATTACCAAACTCACTAAAATATTATATACAATGGTATACCAAGCCATTTATATCAAGTACATACCCAACTTATCCAATCAAGTCCTAATAAATATTTAAAAAATGGGGGATTATTGGCTCTATCTAGGCCATAAGGTCATCAAAATAGAGGGAATCAGGGCTCCTCCTATGTATATACCCTAGTAATCCCATAAAATGTGGTAGAGTAGGAAATTTCATCCCATATAGCTAATTATGTGGATTTTAAACTATTGAGTGCTAAATAAGGAGCTACACACCCACTCCCATTAGCATTTCTAAGATCCAATACACCATATAGGAACATTTTCATCTAATGGGAAAAATTAGAACACACTATGATTTCAAGTTAGAACCT
Source organism: Torreya grandis (assembly GCA_037957365.1). Classification (NCBI taxonomy): domain Eukaryota; kingdom Viridiplantae; phylum Streptophyta; class Pinopsida; order Cupressales; family Taxaceae; genus Torreya; species Torreya grandis. The sequence goes on from JARHVA010003585.1 coordinate 21,148, forward strand.
TACAAGTAATGGGATCCATTAAAAAGGGTCAAGAAGCACTTAAATAGAGTTAGGGGAAAGGTGAATATTTATTACGACCATGTATCATATCCATTTTATGAAGTATTCATGAAAAATTTAAATGGTATAGAGGTCCACATAAGAAGGAATAGGGTAAATGTAGTCAATAAGGAGTACCCCCTTATGAGAATGTGTGTTATTTCACACTCCTAATGAAACATGGAATCTCTCCTAAGTGTGGGTGAATTTTTAAGGGAGATAATCTCTATATAAAAGGCTAGTTCCATTGATTCCCTCACTAAAACTTGTTCTTAAACCTACTAAATATTAATTTTGACTATGAAAGGGGTGAAAGGGATACTTTGGAATTAAAATGAAACCTGGTAATTAAGGTGATGCACCAATATGTATGACCACTTATGCTTTCAATTGACACTCTTATCAAAGTAATAAGGTTTCACACATTCTCACTTCAGGAATGACTTCTAAAATAGTGTTTCGCAAGAAGGACTCGATAAACTCACTCTTTGCATAGAAGAATGTAAAACAATTGAATTCACATCTAATGAATAGATTAAGATTGATATTAACACTTAATAGGACTTATAGAATTTAAATATATTTTATGAAGTCACAAAAATTAAGCAATAACATAGGAAAACAAATGCTTCACAATGTTATATCAATGGCAAATACCATATGCTTCACCAAAACCTAAAAATGGAGGAAAAGAGCTTCTTATTTCTTTAAAGGGTGAGTAAAAAATTTGGCAGCCTTTTAGCACAACCAAAATCAAATATATTATCATAAAATTATGTAAATTAGAGTACATATATAAAATCAAATGATGGAGAGACAAAGCAACCCCAAAATAGGGATGTTAACTTGGTCTTCATAGTCCTCAAGTGCTACATAGTAACTCCTTAAATGTATCCTTTATTTCATATCCTTAGGGTGGCATAGGGGTAGAGTGACATGATTTTAGGATACTTTAAAATGTATTCATAATTTATTGGTCAAGATTGACCACTTGTAAGGTGCCTATATCCTTGTTTAACCCCCTATATACTAGCTCATACGTCTTTGTTGAAGAATTGGTCCTTCTCCTTGAAAATAAGACTTTAATTATTCATTTAAAACTTAATAATATACATTAATTAAGTCAATATACCTTAAATTGGCTGTTATAATCTCTTTGATGCTTGTTTGACTTCTTCAACATGTTAGGCCTAGGAAGGAAATAAGGTGTAGTTAGGAGTCTTAGAGACATTTTCCACCTTTGAAATAATTTTTTAAAGATAAAATTGACTTATTAATACTTTATTAGGTTTTTTATGGAGAGATAATAATCAATAAATCATTTATAAAAGATTCCATGCATCATTTAGTGCTTTTGAACACTTGATTCCTTCACATGAGCAAAGAGGCATAGGAGAGAGAAATAAGGTTTTTGCTTTCAAATAGAAAAATTACCTCCATATATGTATTATAAAAATTATTTTAGACATGAAAAAATGTAATTTTAATGATCATACCCTCCAAAATATATCATTTTACTCCATTTTCTTGCTAAAGCACCCATTCCTTATAGCCCTAAAAACTGATAAAGCTCCTTGTCCAAAAGATTGTACAAATAAATTTTGAAACTTGGGCACATTTTTTAGTACCCTATATACCATTACAACTCCATATAAAATTTAATTATCCAAATCCAAGTGGAATTACTCTATTTATATTATTTCTCTCTCTAATTAGGCCTAATTAGGCCTCCTAGACATAGAAAGAGAAAATTAACTCAAATAGACACTCAAACATGTTACACTATCTAAAAGTGTTTGATTCACTTTACCTATCCTAATTCCATCCTCAATGACAAATTTAATGTTATGGGATGTATTTTAGATGGTAAAATGATGAAATGGTCATTTGTAAGCCTAGATGCCTTTGTGTGCTGGAAGGGGTGTTTGAGAGTTTTTTCAAGAAAGTTATAAGTTTTTATGATTGAAAATTACTTTATGATACATTTAAACATAAATTATACCTTGATTTTGAATTCATTTATTGCACTCATTAGCCTTCATCATTGGTTTTTTTATTACAAAACTAAGTTCTTCACACTATTGGGCCTTATGGCCAACTTGTGGGAACTATGTAACTATTTGAGGAACTTATATAAGCATTTATATTATCATGAAACCTATATTAATTCTCAATAAACATATTAATAATGTTTTTTGTCACTCCACTATCTATACCTTCATAAATAGGCTTAAAGTTGCCTATTTTGCATTGTGTCATATGGTACAATACCTACACCAATGAAAAAATACCTTGAAATGAAGATTATAAGAGTGGTGGAAATTATCAAGATCATTTGGAAGTAAAAAAATTTAATTTAAGGGCATTAAGAATCATATTTATCTAATTAGTTCAAGTAAAGAGTTTTAGGAAGGTTTATGAGGGTTTAAGTTCTTAACAATAGTTCATAAAGGACAAGGGTATTTTCCAAAAAATAATGAAAATAATTTGTGATAGGGGGACCCCTGTAATATCTCCAATATTATTGAGTTATCATTAAGATTCTCATTATTTTATGAGCAAACCGAGTTACATCTTGAAGCTCCTTCTCAAGCAAAATAGGGTTATGTGTGTTCTAACCAATTGGCCATACAAATATTAAGCCTAAGAACAAAACTAATGGAAATAATTTTAATAATAGGACACCCCTAAAAATATAATATAACCTCAAGTTACCATTCTTATTATGAAACAAGTTATAACCTCTCAAAAACTACCTCTCAAGATAGTGACTATGTGGGTTGAGGTTGAGAAAGACCACTTAAAGTCTTAAACCCTCATAAATCACCTAACAAGCAAATGAAGATTTAAAAAATGTTTAAAATGGTTCATGGAATTATTCATGATTATCTTATATAATCTTTGACTTTCAAAATGGTCTAAAACCTTGAATTCTCACATTGAGGGTTTTTAGTCATTTGGGTATTGTTGACCCTAGAGGTCTATAAATTATGTTCTTATACTATTCCACATGAAAAAAGTTTGATAAATACCATAACCAAGGTCATTTTAAATCCTTATTCACTTCCATAATTATATCTTTTGGTGAATGAGACACTCTCTTCATACTTTTTTTTAAGTTATGTTGGTAGATTGTATTTCTTATTGAGTCTATGATCTTCAAAGACACTTTAATGGGAATGGATCCCCTAATTATCACTCTTAAAGTTAAATTAACTCAAATTTCCAAAAATTATATCATCATTATCATAATCTCTGCCAACAATCTAACTCATGTTCATATCTTCACTCCTACTTTTGACTGCCTATAGGTATATTGGGTATAGGTGGAGATTTTGTGTTGTTTGTATGCATTGAGGTGGAGATTTAAGGATTGGTTGTAGGTGCATGGATATATATTTTTAATTTTAAGGATCTTAATGAACTTATATCAACATTATAAACCTTCTTTGTATTTATGGGTTGACTGTCCATCTAAACTCAAACCATCATTTTACTCCTTCACCTTCATCATTATCCTTGACTACCTATATGCCTAATTAGCTTGTTTTAGGTCAACATTTTAGTTTTAAAAACCTCTTGATTTGAGTAAGAGAATAACATAGGTATTTTAAAATCCATATTATATTAACATCCATCACATATTTTTATGCAATCTTGCATCTCCCTCACAAGCTCTCATTGGTTAAAGGCCTGACTAACTGAGCTATTGTTCATGGTTATTGGTACATATTAGTGATTGTAAAATCTATAGGTGGACATTTTGGTTTCTCTTAAATTTTATAACATTCCTTAGTATTAAATAAAGTCATTATTTTACCTTAAATCATCCATATCATAAGCATTTCATATTTCACCTTCTTCATCTACACAAGTTCACTTGCATAGATTAATGATTAATTGTGTCATTAGACCATGGTTGTAGGTCAAAATTTTAGCATTTATTAGACTTCATAAATCATCATGATGTCATAAAACTTATCTAATTTCTACCAATATGATATAATATCAAATTCATATCATTGAGAACCTTGAAATCGATAACCACCTACTTTCATGATTCAACAAGATGACTTTTGAATAAGCCTAATTGATTGTTGTAGGTGGTGTTTTTACCTTTTTATGGCTTTGTATGGAATATATATTGATATATTCCATGACTATAATTTGACAAATATGATGTTAAGAACATTCACTGAGTCAAACTTATACCTCATCAACTGGAGAAGCATCCAAAAGCTTTACAATCATTGTGATCAACATTTTAAATTTACCTTAAACACTGCTAACATACATTAAATTTTGTTAAACTAATTTTTAATTTATCCATATATGAATCTATCTCATACCTTGGTAACCTTGTAATCATTCTCAATTATTTTAAGGACTTAGATTACCTTAAAAACTCATTTAGCACTATTATAACACATTCATACAAGTATGAAGTCCTTTGGGATGTCTCTTAAATTGATAATATAACCATATATAATCCTTTAGTATTATTCAAGCATTAGACACTCCAAAAAGATCATTTTTTCTCATAGTTACACTGGTCAACTTTAATACTTTATGATCACTCTAAAACAACCTTATGACCTCATAATATACTATATCTACTTGTTGACTCCTCATAGCTCGTATAATATACCATGATGTCCTAGCCTACTCATCAGACCTACAAGAGATATTTTGAGCTCAAGGAACATAGTCTTAAATCCATCCATGAAATATTCTCCTAAGGTGAATCCATACTTTCCATATTTTATAATATCTTCAAAATCATGATAACCTCACTAATATGTTCTTCACACACTGAGAATCTCATTAGACCTGTAATTGTACCTTGTGGAAGGACCAAATGACCATCCAAGCTATCTCAAGAAAGACCTTTTAAATATTAAGGTACCTAAAAAAATTTATTGGATGAAGGAGATTTATTTTACCTTAAACATAACTCAATAAACCTTTGAAGGTGAATACATTCAACCGATATATCAAAAATATTTCAAAACTGCCAAATCTCAAGTTTAAGATAGTTAACCAGTTTCTTGTTAAAAGACCCCTTACCAAGGTAAATTAGTTGATTATTAAAACATGAAAATTTTAATATTTTACCTTTAAATCATCCCCATAATTTTTTTCTCCATTGATATCTGAAGTGAAGAAACAAAGATAAACCTAGACCCTATTTGGATGACTAGGTCATAGTGACCCCCTTACACTCTTAGAAATTGTTCATAAATATGGGGGGATTAATATGATAAAAAATTACACTAATTAAATTTCATTATTTTCCCTATCATTTTGTCATAACTTTGGTCCTAAATATCTCTCTCTTGTCTATACTAAGCAAAAATTGATGGCTTCTTAGAGCTGCCAAAGAGGTCAATATGGGAGATAATTTAGTTTCCTTCATTATAACACTTGAAATTCCTAAAAATAATTTATTTAACCTTGAAATTAATAAATAATTTCTTCAATATGCTTGATGATCAGTTTTACCCTAAATAACTATATGGATAGCCTCAAAATTGGCCTTTTTAGCACTAAAACTGCTAAAATCAATTGAGAAACCTAATGAAACTATTAAAAAATGTATCTATTGAACTTTTCATGTTTTAAAAAGTAAACCATGTCATTATTATAATATTATATTTTTATTCACATACAAAACCTGATCCAAAAGCCATAAAGTGACCCAAAATGTAGTAAACTAGGTCATGATGTTATTCAACCTCATCACCAACCAATCTAATCAATTGTAAAACATGAGATGAACTTAACTCAAGACATAAGACCTATTAATATGTTTTAGAATATTTTAATCTATTTAAAAAACCTAAATTTTGTCAAAAGGTGGCTAGATAAGCACATGGCCATGATGATCAAAACCTTAATTTCATCAAATATACATTACACTCTAATAATAAATGTTTTGGATGACCATTTCAAGGAAATTACAATAAAACACAATAATAAATAATGAAAACAACATGAAAAGAAAAGTTTCAAGTGCTAGGGGTGACAATTTGACCCGTGAGGTTAAAATTGTCAACATTTTGGTGACTCAACTTGGAAGTATGCCTACTATACTTGAGAACGAGACCATTAACATCTATTTTAGACTCATAATATCATTCTTACAATCTAAATGAAATATTAACAAATCTTATCCATGAATAAAATAATTTTGACTTGAAACAAGACAACATTCTCCTTTCAAAAAAGGAAAGAAAACACATAAAATAAGCGAACTAACTATAAAGACAAATGTGTAATAAAAACACTTATTTAAAACAAAAAAAAAATAATGTGCTATGATAACACTTGGATGAAAATAGATAAACTAGATATATATAAAATAATTATCTTTTAATAGTAGTGTTTCAGATGTATCCCATTAACTGGGATTAAAATCTCTTCACCATCCATCTTTACAAATTGGAAAGCATTGTGGGATTCACATCTGGAGATTTTGTATGGTACACTCTAAAGGGATTCAAACTTGGTATAATTTCTTGGTTTATCACTATCTTCATCCCACTTGAGAACCAAATCTCTTTCTTTAAAACTCTGTGAAGAAGATCCTTTATCAAAGTCTCTCTTCACTTGTACTTGGTGAATTTTCATGGCTAACATGGAAATGATTTATAATATCTTCTACCTCCATAATATTAGCATAACTTACCTCCATTTGTTCATTTTGCAACAACTCAAGTTGGTGCATTAGTTCTAAAGTAGGAAATTCAAGAGAAATGGGAAACCTTGCTTCCTTAGCTTAAACCAACTTGTATGGTGAATTGGATATATACATTTTGAATGTAATTTTATCAACCCATATATCTGATTTCAACAAAAATTCCATGATATTTGATTATCTTCAATATTCATTCTCATGATCTTCAACAAGTTCTTATTGGTGGACTCAAAAAGGCCATTTCCTTTTGGGTAGTAGTTTGATGAAGTGATAAGGTAAACACCATGTTGAAAAACCCAATGACTCATATTAACTCTCATAAAATCCATGTCATTGTCTAAAATGATGGTGGAGGGAACCCCAAATCTCATAATCAAACCTTCATAAAAGTTTAGTACACTGGAATCATTTCATTCTTTCAAATCTACTGCCTCTATCCATCTTGTGAAGTAATATATGGTTTTAAGGATCTAATTATGACCTAATATTAAATTTTTATTAATTATTCCAATGAATTATAAACCATATTAGACAAAATGTTGATCCACTAAAACTGGTTGGAGAGATAAGGCTTCAAGTCTTACTTTTCCTGCAAGCATAACATGTTTCTTGCATTTCCTAGTTCATGCATGAAAATTATTGAATATACTTGGCCAATAGTAACCAAATATAATGAAATTAAGGGATATATTTATTTTTTATAAATTTCTTCCACCATTTCCATCATATAACTCTTCAAGCAACCTTTTCATTTAGCTAGGCTCTATGCACCTTAATAAGATACCATTGATGTCTTTCTTGAAAAACACACCATAAACAAGGAGAAATGGAATGAACTAAAATATAAAATATCCTCTCCTTTAATCACTTAAGTTATGATGATAATAAAAATCTTGAAGATACCTTACCAAGTCATGAAACCAACTTGAACATGAGGTATGATTAGCTGCAACTTCTTCATCATTCAACACGAAAACCACCTCCCTATCCTCTTGCAAGTCTTGGGATAGATGTTAAAATAATACTTTGCATATAATAAAATTTTTTACCTTAATTTAACCATCCTAATCCATTAATATTGTTATTCAACCTACCCTCTTCTCATTTATATCTTTTTTCAATAAGAACTCCTTGATACTTGGATGGGCAACCATTAGATGTATCATGTGGTTAGGTAAAAAGTATCTAAACTTCTTAATAGATATCATTACTAAAATAAAATAAAAAAATTAACACAATTATACCTTATTTCATATTCCTCCAAGCCTATACTAAATAGGGTTATTGTTTGCTCCAAAGTCTCTTGATTTTGTTACATACGAATACCTAAAATGGTGTCCACATTAGCATATGTGTACAAGATGAAGTATTTTGAGAAATTAGGTTTTATAAGGGTATGAACACTAGCCATTTATTGCTTTATCTCTTCAAAAATATTCATCCCTTATACCAGATAAAATTTTGATTCTTATTAAGTATGTCTATAAGTGGCTATTATAAAGTTGAAAAATCTGAAATATATCTCCTTATGAAATTTATTTTTCCTAGGAAGCTTTGAAATGCCTTTTTATGCTTAGGAAAAGAGAGATAAATAATTGAGTCTATCCTTTTATGATATATGCTTAAATAATGTTTTTAAACCATATGTCCAATAAGCTTACCTTCATGTACCAATAAGACACATTTCTTGGGGTTAAGAGACTACCCAAATTGCCTACATCTTTCAAAAACTTCTTTGAGGTGGACCATGTGTTCACTTTCAATCTTTGAAAACATGGTTATGTCATCTAAATAGGCAAGAACAAACTTGTTAATAAGACCTTGGAATGCCATATCCATGTCCCTATGAAAGGTTGATCCAACATTAAACAAATTGAAATGTATCTTTCTATAGGCAAAGGTTCCTCGCTTAGTAGTGAAGGTTGTCTTAAATTGATATTCATCCTTAACCAAAATATTATATTAGTCATTATACCCATCTAATAATGAGAACCTATATAAACCTACTACCAACTACAATATTTTCTCCATAGATGGAAATGGGTAATGATACTTAAGAGAAGCCTTGTTCAAATCTCAAAAATCAACACAAAATATGATTTCACCATTCTTTTTCCATACTAGAACAAGGTTAACCACCCAAGTAGAGTGTTTTATTGGGAAGATAATGGCTAATTCAATGAGCTTATGAATCTTAGTTCTCATCAAAGGCTCAATTTTTGTATTGATGGCTCTTTGCCTTTCTCTAACTGATTTGGTTTCATCCTCTATCTCAATGGTATGTTTACCTAAACTTGGGTCAGATCCTTTCAAAACACTATATTTCCATGAAAATACATCAACAAATTTCCTACATAATTTAATGAAGGATTATTTCTATGAAGGAGTACATACTTTACCCAATTTTAGACTCTTTCCAGTTGCAATCTCAACATTGGCATAATGCTCTTCCTTGGTTGACAATGAGAACTTCTCTCTCCTCATCTCATAATCTCCACTGAATATGTTCTCAAGAGCAACCAGACCTTTGGGCATATTTTTATATTTTAGTTGAACAATCTGATCCCCATACTACTAAAATATCTTTGATTTATTCTTGGAAGAGAATTCAGCCTCCTATTGCAAGAATCTAACAATCTAGTTATCATCTTCAAAGACTTGCTAGATCTCATGATTATATAGAATGGAAGGCCTCATAAAAAATTTAATGTGTGACTAATTTTTATCACTCCTCACATTAGCTAGAATACTAAAATGATCCCCTACGATAGCTAACCTATCTGTATGTTTATTATTTTCTCTTGACACTACCTGAATGTTAAAAGCCAAAAAAAATTAAAGTAAATCCCCAAATATATGATTATAGGATATAATAAATTTGTTTTTTCATACAGTAAGTCCTGTTACTTGGTAAACTACAATTTTAGTATCACCAAAAATATGTAAATCATTGATTCTCATCTTCCTAACCCACTACAAATTATGAATTAGAGTCTCATACTCTAAAAAATTATTGGACCACCCAAATTTATATTTAATTTCATAAAAATAATTTTTTTTTTGGTGATATAAACATCATTCCATCCCTAGTACCATGTTTTTTCCTTTAACCATCAAAGTATAGATACCAAAGACCACCACTAGCTCATCTTCCTTCACCATGGTTGGAATTAGTGCATCATCTTCATGAAGGAAATACACACTAAGAACCTCCTCCTAAATCAATTTATATATATCATGGTCATTAAATTTTTATTCCCACTCATCAAGGAAAATATCAATAACTCCCTCTAGAGGTGAATTAGTTTCCACTTCACTAGCTTCTAACACCTCATCTGAGATGACATAATCAGTATTTACAACACTTGGCATGTAAGGATACAAGTGGAAACATGAAATGGGATTAGAATTTATATTTAACTTTATACTATACCTTTTTATGAACATAAAATATGTATAATAATCTAATAGGTATCCATCAATATTTGAGGTGAACTCTCTAGACAAATGCATGGAAAAATAAGGAAGCAAATCCACCACCACTACATCTTGTTGAATAGTGACATTTGGAAAATCATGTAATGTTAGTTTCAGACCCTTTATCATGTATAATTTCTTTTTTGGTAATCCATCCAACTAAAATACCCCTTTGTTTTTTGATTCATACACTAAACAAAGATTATTTTTAATTTGTTTGGGCATGGCAATACTACTAGCTCCACTATCCATCATATAGTTGTGGACCAAAGTATCACCAAAAATCAAAGAGAGATAAAAAGGATGTTTTTTACTATATTTTACCTCATCCTTACTCATTTTAACATCATTTTGTACTTTTTGTATCTATTTTCTTATTGGTTGATCTAAATTTGCCAACACTATGCTCTCTTTCCCATATAGTTTTGATGATAACTTAAGAGCTGAAAGTTCCTGTATTAACATGTCCTTTTGTATTGGGATTTCTAAGGAATCACATATCCCCATGATAACATTATAAATCTTCATATTTTACACAATACTATAAGGATTTTCACTTACCTTTGGCTTCACCTTTTGCACAATTGGATGATCCTAAACTTGTGGTACTTGATGAGACTTACCAACCTCTATGTTCTAATTTTTCAATGGTATAGGGGTATAAAAATGAGTATTTAAATTTTGAGGAACATTAAGTGGTGTAATTGTAACATGAAAAACATCATTTATCTTTTAAATTTATCTCTTATTCACTCTAGTGATAGCTATAACCACACTACTTGAAGTACTAGAATCACCAAATTGATTCAAGGCCACATGGTCATCAAGTTTCCAATTCACAAAGGTGTAATATAGCTACCCTTGTCCATGTTTCATATAATCTTGTGGTGTTGTACCTTCACTATGTTTCCCCTCTTTAATATAGGCCTCTTCTTTCATCATTTGAGGCATCACCATATATTGGTTAACCAATTCATGATTTTGTATGTCATTCTCAATTAGATGAATACCAACTTGAATCTAGCATCAAATTATTTTGTATTAGTATAGGAACAATAGCTTTGTATGAATATGGAGCATTAAGAACCACTACTACATATGGATTGGCTTAAGTGATATCTCATTGAGATTTATAAGATCATATTTATTATTCAAAGCCTTAATAAGATGACCTATTATCTTTGAAAGTATGATAGGTAGGATTATTAGGTGATTAGGTTCTTGGTAAGGCCTATTTTCTTGGTATCACTACATCTTCAATTGGACAATTTCATTCCCAAAGGACTTCAAAATTTGTTTGAACTACCCAATATTAGTTTATTGGATATAAGGGGATAAAAATTGTGTTTAAAGGGATGGAATAGGAGCCATAAGGAGGAGCTTGATGGGTTGATATGGGTTGTGGATTATGGGGAAAATACATAAGATTTTTAGGTGCTAATTTTCTAGCCTGTATCAAACTATTCTCAACTCTTATTGCCACTTAATATGCATATGGAAAATTAGTACCACCCACTAATTGTAACATGTCACTAATTTCTAAATTGAGGGCTCTTAGATAATATAAGAAGGCATAATCTAGGGATGGCCTAATCATTAGAGGTATCTTAGTCTATGTTTTTTAGAATCTAAGGTGAAAGTCAGTCATGAACTCATGAGGATCCCTCTTTATGGTGGTAAGTTATTTAACCAAGGACATGTGATCAGATTTGTCCTCAAATTTACTCAAAAAGGATACACCTAATTCATCCCAATAAGCAATTGAATTTAGATAGGTTTATATACCACTATAGATATTTTCCTTTAAAGGAATAAAAAAGTAGTTTAATAGCCACATTCTCTTGAACAACATTGTATACTAAACAAAGTTTGGCAACATCCTTGATTTTATCAATAGGCATGGTTTGATATTATCTTGAGAAGAAAGGGTTTCTTTTTAGAGATGATACTGGTATATCATCAAACTAAGAAAGATTCACTAGGAATCCTCTATTAAATGGGATAAACACTTGTTTTTAATTGTCATCTAAATATTTGGAATTTCACTATCTAGAATAATGGGTTAACAAAGAGATGTAATTTGCTTTATAAGATAGGGATTTGTCTTATTGAATCTTATTAATTTATAGAAATTATAAGGCAACTCAATGAATTCAAAAGGAATACATTTGTTGGATGATCTTGTGGTAACCTTTGGCATGAAATTTGTACTATTATGCTACTAAGAACTATGCAACTTGAAGGAATCCTCTAGTTAAGATGATTATGAGTGTCTTATTCTACTAAAAATCATTTTCCTCAACTCCAAACCTTAGCTATGCTAAAGAGAATGGGTCCCAACAGGCATGCCGAAAACTATTGTCAATAAGGAGTGTGCCTTTATGAGAATTTTTGATGTTTCTCATTCCTTCTAAAACATGGAATCTTTCATAAGTGTGTGTGAATTTTTAATGGAGATTATATATATATATATATATATATATATATATATATATATATATATATAGGGTTGGTTCCTTTGATGCACTCATTAAAACTTGTTCGTAAATGTAATACTAATGATTCTAACTATGAAAAGGCATGAAAGGGATACTACTTGTAGTGGAATTGAAATGAAAATTGGTAATGAAGGTAATTCACCAATATGTATGACCACTTATGCCTAAAATTTACACTCTTATGAAATTGATAAGCTTTCACATATTCTCTTCACTTCGATAATGACTTTTATAATAGTGTTTCATAAGGAAGACTTGACAAACTCACTTTTTATATGGAAGGAATGTAAAAGAACTTAATTAACATCTAATGCATAGATTAAGGTTGATATTGACACTTAATATGACCTATAAAACTTATATATTTTTTATTAAGGCATAAAAAATAGATAATAACATAGGAAAATAAATACTTAAAAATTTTATATCAATGGTAAATACCATAATCTTCACCAAAACCTAAAAATGGAAGAAAAGAGCTTCTTATTTCTTCAAAAGGTGAGTACAAAATTTGGAAAAAATTTAGCACAACCAAAATCAAAGAGATAATAATAAATTTTAGAAATAAGAGTAAAAATATAAAATAAAATGATGGGGAGACAAAGTATCCCTAAAGTAGGGATGTTAACTTGGTCTTCACACTTCTCAAGTGCTACATAGTACCTCCTTGAATCTCTCATTTATTTCATGTACTTATAGTGGTAGAGGGGTATATTATCATAAGTTTCTAGGACTTGAAAATGTATTCATAATTTATTGGTCAAGATTGACCGCTTGGAAGGTGACTATATCCTTGCTTGACCCCCTATATACTAGTTCACATGTCTTTGTTGAAGAATTAGTCCACCTCCTTGAAAATAGGACTTTAAGTATTCATTATTTATTAATTAATAAATTATTATAATACATTCATTATGTTCCTCCAACTTACATGGGATTTTATAATATCTTTGATGCTTATTTCACTTATTCAACATTTTAGGCATATGAAGGAAATAAGGTGTAGTTAGGAGTCTTAGAGACCTTTTACACCTTTTAAATATTATTTGAAACTAAAATTTACTTATTGATACCTAATTAGGTGCTTGAGGGAGTGATAAACATCAATAAATCATTTGGAAAAACTTTTGTGCATAATTTAGTGCTTTTGAACACTTGATTTTCTCACATGAGAAAAGAGGAATAAGAGAGAGAAAGAAGGGTTTTGATTTAAACCAAACAAGTTCCATACATGGATGGATCTCAAAATAATTTTATACCTAGAAAAAATAAATTTTAACCATAAAACCCATCCTTTGTAACTCTAAAAATTGTTAAATCTCCTTGTCTAGAAGATTTTATAAATCAAATTGGAAAATTAGGAACATTTTTTAGTACCCTCTATCCATTTATAAATCCATATAAAATTTTATGATCCAAATCCAAGTGGAAGTACTCATCCAAGTGGAAGTACTCCTTTTATATGATTTCTCTCTCCAATTAGGCCTAGAGGCCTAGAAAGATAAAATTGACTCAAATGGCCACTCACACGTGTTAAATTGGAAAAAATTATTTTATTCACTTTAATTAGCCTAATACCATCCTTCATGACAAATTTCATGTTCTAGAAAGTCTTGTAGATGGGCAAAACAAGAAATGGTCATTTGTAAGCCTAGACGCCTTTATGTGTTGAAGGGGTGTTTGAGAGTTTTCTTAGAAAAATTTCATGTTTTTATGATTAAAATATACTTTATGATACTTTTAAAACCTAAACACAACTTATACATTCAGTTTGAAGTCATTTATTGCACTCATTAGCCTTCATCATTAGTTTTTTCTTAGAAAACTGAGTTCTTCACACCATTAGGCCTAGTGACCAACTTGCATGAAATGTGTAAATATTTGAGTGAATTTTATAAGTCCTTATATTATCATTACACCTATATTAATTCCCCATAAACATCTTCAAATTTTTTGGTTTTCACTCCACTATTTATACCTTCATAAACATGATTAAAACTACCTATTTGACATTGTATAGTACAATACCTACACCTATGAAAAAATACCAATAAATGAAGCTTATAATCGTGGTTAACATGATTATTATAATTTATAATTCAAAAAAAATCATTTTATGTCATTAAGAATCATATTTTTCCAATCGAGTCAATTGAAGGGTTTTAGCAGGGTTTATGAGGGTCTAAATTCTTTATGATGGTTCATAAAGGACATGGGTATTTCATAAAAACCAATGCCATTAATTTGTCTTAATTAGAACCATATAAAATATTCAATAGGCTTTATTTCCCATGTAGATTCTCATTAAAGTTCTGATCAAACCAAGTGACCTCTTTAAGTTCCTTCTCAAGCAAAATAGGGTTTTGTGTGTTGTAACTAATTATTCATGCATATGTGAATCCTAAGGACAAAAATAATGTAATTAAATTGAATAATAATACCCCACTAAACATATAATAAAACCTCAAGTTACCATGTTTATTCTGGAACATGTTTTAACCTCTTGAAAATTACCTCTCAAATTGCTATGTGTCAAGGTCGAGAATGACCACTTGGAATCTTAAACCCTCATAACTCACTTTAGTATAAAATGAAGCTTTAAAACATGTTTAAAATGGTTCATGAAATTATTAATGATTATCTTCTATAATCTTTGACTTTAAAAAAGGTCTAAAACCTTAAATTCTCACATTGAGGGTTTTTAGTCATTTGAGCATTATTAACCCTAGAGGTCTATAAATTATGTTATTCTACTATTAAAAATGAATAAAGTTATATAAATAACATCATAAAGTTCATTTTCAATCCCTCTTAACTTCCATATTTCTAAATTTTTGTGGGAGAGACAGTCTCTCGATACTCTTTTTTGTAAGTGGTCCCTTAGGTCTATTAGGACTATGTTAGTATACTGTGCTTCTCACTAAGTCTATGATCTTAAAAGACACTTTAATGGGAATTTATCCCCTCACTTTCAATATTATAGTTCATTTATATCAAATTTACAAAACTCCTATCATCATTATCATAACTCCTACTAACAATATAACTCATGTTCATATCTTCACTCTTGCCTTTGACAACCTATATGTATACTAGTTGTAGGTGGATATTTTGTGTTGATTGTATGGATTGAGGTGGAGAAATAAATGTAAAAATACCTTAAAATTTATATTACATGGATTTAAAATTCCCTAGTAACCCATGAAATCATCTACAAACCTTAAATTTCCCTATCTCCTTAATTTTTCTCATGCATTATAGATAAGATGATTGTTTCTTTATTTCTTGACTATAGGTGGAGATTTAAGGCTTGAATATAGGTGCATATATATATATATATATATATATATATATATATATATAAAGTATATTAATGAATTTATATCAACCTTAGATACCTTATTTGGATTGATGTGTTGACTATTCATATAAACTCAAACCATCATTGTAATTATGTACCTTCATCATTATTTTTTACTACTTATATGCATAATTAATTGACTATAGGTCAACATTTTAGTGTTAAAAACCCATTGAATTGAGTAGGAGAAAAACATAGTTATTTTAACATTGATATTGTCTTAACATTCATCACATAATTTCATGCAACCCTACATCTCCGTCACAAACTCTCATTAGTTAGAAGCCTGATTGATTGAGTTATTATTCATTGTTGTAGGTACATATTAGTTTTTGTATGGAATATAGGTGGGCATTTTAGTTTATCTTCACTTTTATAACCTTCTTTAGTCTTCAATAAAGTAACTATTGTACCTTACATCATCCATACCATAATAATTTCATATTTCACCTTCTTCATCTACACAAGTTCACTTGCATAGAATATTGACTATGTCATTAGACCATGGTTGTAGGTCAACATTTTAGTGTTTAATAGACTTTATAAGTCATCATGATGTCACAACACTTATCTAATTTCTCCCAATATGATATAATATCAAATTACTATCATTTAGAACCTTTAAATTGACAACCACCCACTCTCATGATTTGATAACATAACTTTTAAAGAATCCTAAATGACTATTGTAGGTGGTATTTTTACCTTTTTTAGGCCTCTATACGAAAACTAGACTGATATATGCCATGAATAAAATTTGAAAAATATGATGATAATAACACTCACTAAGTTAAATTTACCCCTAATAAACTTGGAGAAGAATCCAAAATCTTGATAATAATGGAGATCAACATTTGAAATTTACCCTAAAAATCACTATTATACCTTAAATTTTGCTAAACTGAGTTTTGAGGTCTCCATCTATGACTCTATCTAGTACCTTGGTAACCTCATAAACATTATAATATCTTTTAAGGACTTATATCACCTGAAAAGCTCATTTATCACCATCATAACACATTCATAAAGGTATACAATCCTTTGCGAGGTCTCTTAAGTTGATAATACATCTATATATAGTCCTTTAATATTATTCAAGCATTAGACACTCCAAAGAGATCATTTGTTCTCATAGTTTCACTAGTCATCTTGATGACTATATGATCACTCTAAAATAACCTTTTGACCTTAGATCATACTATAACTACTTGTTGACTCCTCATAGCTCTTATAATCTACCATGATGTCCTTCTAGCCTACTCATCAGACCTATAAGAGAAATTTTGATCTCAATGAGCATAGTCTTAAGGCCATCCATGGAATTCCCTCCCAAGATGAATCTAGACTTTCTATATTTTATAATTTATTCAAAATCATGATAACCTCACTAAAATTCTCTTCACACACTAAGAATCTCATTAGACCTATAATTGTACCTTATAAAAGGACCAAATGACCACCCAAGCTATCTCAAGAAAGACCTTTTAAAAATGAAGGTAAATGAAAATTTTGAATGGATGAAGGATATGTATTATACCAAAAACATAACTCAATAAACCTTTGAATTTGAATACATTAAACTCATTTATCAAAAATACTTGAAAACTGCCAAATCTCAAGTTCAAGATACTATCAAAAGACCCATTATAAAGGTAAATTATATTATGAGTCCATAATTAAAAATTTCTTATTTTAACTTGAAATCATCCCCCTCAAAATAGTTTCTCCATTGAGATCTAAAGTGAAGAAATAAAGACAACCTTGGACCCTGTCTAGATGACTAGGTCATAGTGACCTCCTTGCACTCTTAAAAATTATTCATAAATATGGGGGGATGAATATAACAACCAATACCATGAAATTAAATTTCATTATGTTACCTATAATTTCTCAACAAATTTGGAACCAACTCTCTCTCTCTCTCTCTTGCCTGAACTAAGCAAAAACAATGGCCTTCCTAGAGTTGTCAAGGAGGTCAATATGGGAGATAACTTGGTTTACTTCATTTTAAAACCTAAAACAACCTAAAAATAATTTATTTAACCTTGAAAATAACTAATAATGTATTTAATATTATTTAAGATCAATTTTACCTTGAAGAACTATATGAATAGCCTTAAAATAGGCTTTTTGACAATAAAACTACCCAAATCACTTGAGAATCCTAATGGAACTATTTAAAAAATGTATTTATTGAAATTTTAATGATTTAATAAGTAAAACATATCCTTATTATAATATTAGAATATCATTCACATGCAAATCCTACTCTAAAATTCATAAAGTGACCCAAAATGTAGTAAATCAGTTCATGATGTTAGTCAAACTCATCACCAACCAATCTTATCAATCTTACAACATGAGATGACCTTGAAACAAGCCATAAGGCATATTATTATGTTCTATAATTTTTTCATCTCTGAAACAACCTAAAATGGGTTAAAAGGTAGCTAGATAAGCACATGGCCATGATGATCAAAACCTTAATTTAATCAATCTACCTTACACTCTACTAATCAAAATTTTGGATGACCATTTCAAGGACATTACAAGAAAACACAATAATAAACATGGAAATCAACATGAAAATAAAACCTTCAAGTGTTATGGGTGATAATTTGACCTACGAGGTCAAAATTATCAATATTAAAGATGTCCACAGTGATATCTAGGCACATGCCATATCATCTATATATCAGCACGTAAGAGGCTAAGAGAATTAAAGTAAAGCATTGGATTTCAAAACCTCCTAAAGGATCCTTCCCACATGCTGGTCCATTAGGACAAGTACCTATGGGAAGTGAATAGGAAATCAGCTAAGGGCCACCTCAACATCACATCATAGTGGTTACCATTGTATCAACCACCCTAATATTCACCCTTACCCATTTGATTACCACTACATAGGGTCTCATAAATATAAATTAGTATAGGGTTCATTATCTATGTTTCACTTTCCTCCACTCATAGTAGTGAAATAGGTGAGTCTCCCATTTTTCCTCCCTCCTATTTCTAGTTTATCTCTACTCATACCCCTAGTCCAAAATATTGCATCACCACCTATATCCATATCTCCTTCCCCTGTATAAGTATCCACTTCCCCAGGTTCACCCCAAATAGTCATTGATGATCTCACCTCATTACCAACTATTTCTCCTTTAGATTTTCCTTAGGTCACTCCTATAAAGGAGACCTCACAATACAATTCAAAGGGAGGATTAGATAAAAGAGAAAGTTCTAAATTGATAGAACCCTTGGAGGTGAGAGATAGTGAAAAGATGTGGTTTACCAAAGAGGAATGTGAGGATAAAATATATACATCATTATCTAAAACCATTAGTGATACCACTTAAAGTGTTCTTAAAGATGAATAGTTACTAGAGGAGACTCATTCAAGTGACACTAAGATTTTGAAGACTAGTTCAATCTCAATTGAATTGCTTCAAGACCTAGATGGAGACAAATAAGATGAAGCAAAGTATAAGCCTCAAACTATATGGGCAATTAGTGAACCTATATTTAACCTTGGTACCTCTTATCACAACAAAGGCACTTACAGTAATAGTTCCCATGATTTCTACTTCTCAAGTGGTAAGTATATAAGCTCCTCATTCCTCACCTATTGTTGCAAATATTATTTTCATTAGTATAATTATTTCAATTTTGATTCTATAATCCCTAGTTATAAAACCTATGATAAAGGTTATGGCACCCCTATCCAACCTAAAAAATACCCTATTGTATTTGTTTTCACATTAGTGATATATTATTTTCAAAATTTTATCAATACCCTTCTTATTCATTCTTTGATTCCTTAATCCCTCAGTCCTATAGACTCAATGAGCAAGTGCATTTCAAATATTTGGTCTCCACCACCATTTTTGATTCCTAGTTACTCCCTCCCAACCATCCACTTAATTGGTCCTATTTATTGTAGAAGATAAAACCATTACAACATAGAAAGGGTTAGAGAAATGAAAGATAATAATTGATGTAATGACCCCAAATAAGGTCACTAGTTGGAAAATAACTACTCCCCCTTCCCTCAACTAAAAACCTCCTCCCAAGCCTAAGATACCTCTAGGGAAATCCCCATCGACCATACCTATAGACCAAGAATAACCTTCATAACAACTAATTGACTTAAATATTCATGAATAGATCATTAAAATGCAATAGGTAGAAGAAGGTAGGTAGGACCTAGTCATTATTGAAAAACCAATAGTCAAGTTTCATTTCAATATAAAAATGAAGAATATGAGGATGACCAAAAGGAAAACCATAATGGTTGAAGGATAAAAGATAGAATTAGAGAAAAGAGAAGATGTGTTCTATTTAACCAAGAGAATACAATTGCACCACTCTGATATTGGTAATTACATATAAGACCCCTACACCTTTATAGACTCTACATGGGGATTAATAAAATAAATGTTTGGAGGCTTTGTTCAAGCCAAAAAGGCATTATAATAAATGAGTACCATACAACCTCCAAGTGACATCATGGATAATGTGCAAGGAGTAGCTCAAAAGTTGTATGACATTATCTAGTTAATAAGTATAAAGGATTCATAGTCTAAGTGGGGAGATGTATACCCCTTACTAATAAGATGAATAAAATTGAGGTCAGACTCCATTTCTTAAGCCAAGTAGCCTATAACAAGACTTATAACCATCTGAACTTAATAATTGTTCTGGGGTAGCATGAGCCTTGAACTACATAGATTCTAGGAGAGATAGCTTCATTAAATGGAATCAAGAAATGCAAAAGTTTGTTCTATAACTAATCATCTATGAGGATAATGCCATTATAATTTTAGGGTAAATGAGAATCAATAGCATGATTTACCCAAATAGGGAACTGGTCCTCAAACATCTTTGAAGACCTTGTTCAAATATTAGTAAATAGTTTCAAAAGAGAGGTTAAGGGCATAGTACATAAGACACAATATAAAATGTTATAGTTGATAATTTTTTTTAGAAGTAGGGTCCTTAACACAAAGATTCATTATGTACAGTTTGGGGCTACATTAAAGGAACATAAAAAAATTTATGGATAGACTCCCTCGGTTATTCAAAAGACCTATGTTGGACTTCAAGGTAATTGAAATGGACTCCCAAGTGATCCACACTCTCTATTTACAAATTTGGGTGACAAAACAAGCATCTCCATCTACCCTACCTCTATCATCTATTTTATTTATAACTACTTCTCAAACACCTATGCTAATTGTAGCTATGACTCCTATTACAACTATAATTATTATTGGAGTGTAAGTATCAAAAAATACAATGGACTCTTCATAGGCAATTTCCCTTGTAATTACATTAGTTAATTATGAAAAAAACTTATTGTAATATTTTTGTCTCTTGTGAATAATTGGCTATGTCATGGCCATATATGCCATGAAGGCCTCTTTGAGAAATGTCTTAATGGTGGTGAAACTTTGAGCATGCTTGAGGGATGAGGTGTCCCCATCCCAAGCCTATATATACATTTATATCCCATATTTCAAAGGGAGGATAAATTTTGACATTCAATATAGATAATAAATCCTTCAAGTTGTTTTAAAAGTCCATTTTTTATGACTCTCTTTCATTTTTGTGTTATGTTGATTATGTGCTTTGCTCTAACTAGTAGTTTAGTCTCTTTATATGTGATATATAAATTTTGAATAGATTATGGATAATCAATATTATTTTATAAATCACTAATGTGTAGTTGAAATTTTAGGTTGATAAATATTTATTTCATGTAATAGGTTTTTTAGGCTAAACTTTAGATCTATGCACAAGCACCATTTTGATGCAAATTCATAGACTAAGCTATAACTAGTCGAAGAAGCATTTTCCTTATTATAAATAATCTATTATTATTAGATGCAACAACAATCTAAGTAATATTAATCTTTAGATAATAATTTTTATTTAATTACATTTTATTCCTCAAACTTATTTACTATGTTTTTTAGTTATGAGTGCCAAAGTAGTAAGTTGTAATCATTAGTTTGTGGTGCTTATCCCTATTCTAAATCCAATTGGAAAGAACACAAGCTATATAGTTATATATTATCTTTTATTCCTTACCTTTCTATCTATTTATGGTTTATTTAAATCATTCCCACTTTAGAATAGATGCATCATTGTCCACCGCAAACTAGATCTAATATTCATATCCATATCTGAACCATTTAAGTTAATAGTAACTTTATCATCTACCATTACACCATAGGTTATTATAAAACCTAATACCCTATAGTTCATGACATGTAGTATATTTCACGTCCATTGAGATCCTAAAATGTTAAAGGCTAAATCATAAAGGTTTCTTGGGTGTACATAAAACCCACATCAAGTAGTAAGACCTATTTTTTATACTAGAAGGAGGGCCACTTTCATTCTTAAGATATGAATATCACATGATTTTAACTAGATATATCCAAAATATTGATCAAGTCTACCTATGGAGCTAACCTACTACATCCACCCTTATAGACCCATATGAAGGTTAGGATTGATATAGGTGTCTTCAGAAGATCCTAAACTCAATCGCATTCTCCAAATAGGAAACCCATCCCATATCTAATGGACCAACCTTGGTTAACTGATTCTACCTTTAACATTCCAAGGGTGTTTGTGATCTACCCATAAACCCCTAAAAATTACTTCCCTACCTTTTTTTTCATCAAGAGGTAGGACTACTATCTCTTCTCTATCATGAAAAGAGAGTGTAATGAACCCATAGGTAATTTAAAGTGAGATTCTATAAAACATATATCTAGATACACAATTCATACAATAATACATAGACATCTTAGTAGTTGAAATTTTAGAATCTTATGGTTTGTTGATCAGTCAATATTGGTCAAAGACATTGAATGGGTGCATGGCCACTAATTTCTCACACATGTGGCTACCATGGAAAGGTATGCCTAATCATATCAAAGTTAAAAGAGAACCAAAGATGAAGTACATGATTATAGAGTATAATGAAAAAAATGAGATGGTCAACTTGGTACCCTCATATGATAGTGTCTATACATTCACCATAAATCACAAGCCTCATAAGTAGGAATTCAAAATTCCTTCACATTTATGGACCCCCATTTTGATGATGCCTAGTCTAAACAAGGTTATGGTGTTGGGGAAAGTCTCACAAATCTAGCTGGGAATCAATACCTAATCTCCTACATATTGTAGTTCCCTTACACCAATAACCAAGATGAATATGAAGCCCTAATCTTAAGCCTATAGTTTGCATTAAATTAAGGTGTTAAGTAACTATAAATATTTAATGATTCAAATTTGGTGGTTAACCAGATTAGAATAAAATGTCAATGCAAGTTGGCATATCTAAATAAATAAAAACTCAAAGCTTAGTCCTCCGAGTCTTTCAACATCAAAGCTATTCCAAGAGAAGAAAACCAAGTAGAAGATTCATTATAAAATACCAACTTAACATCACTTCAAGAGTCTAAGATGTAAAAATTTCTCATGGAGCTAGTACCTTACCCTTTGATCCCTGACAATATAGAAAATTTCCAGGTCTTTGAGGACGATCAATAGATTGTCCAATTTAGAAATAATTTTGGGTATTTTGAATACCAAATTATATATGAGAAGGATTATGGATGTCTGGAAGAAAAATATTTTATGGATAATGACATCATTCAACTCAAGGAAAATAGGATCCCCATGGGGATGGTGTCTTTGGAAAGGATATTTGGCATAGACTCTCAAGTTTAAAGTAAACAACAATTGAAGATAAATTTGTCTAATTTTTTCATTGATAATTTGGGAGTTGAAGAACACCCTCAGTATGTTAAGGGTGAAAATTAAAAGTTTAAAGATATATTTATAGATTATAAGGATGTGATTGCTTGCACTTATGGAGACTTTAATACTTTTATCCTAGATTAATCACTCACAATATTCCTCTAAATCAAGAGATCAAACCCTTTAGGCAATGACTGAGACTAGTAAATCCCATTCAAGAACCTCTCATCTAGACTAAAGTTTAAATGTTACTACATGTCAGGATCATATTTCTATCAGACATTCTTCTTGGGAAGCAAACTTGGTACCATTTAGGAAGAATAATGATGATATCAGGCTATGCATCAACTTTAGAGACTTGAATAGATCCCTAGAGAAAGATAATTATCCTCTACCTTCCCTAGATGAATTAATCTAGATCATTAGTGGGTCTGGGATGATGTCCTTCTTGGATAGTTTCTTAGGGTACAACCAAGTGTTGGCAGAAGGAAAATATTGAATGGAGATGGCCTTCATCACAAAGTAGGTAACTTATGTTTATAAAAGGATGCCTTTCAACCTCATCAATGCTAGAGTAACTTTCTAGTGAGCCATGGACTATGTCTTCCAAGGACATATTGGTAAGTGCAACATCACATATATGGATTACCTCACTATATTTTATAAAAATAGAAAAAATCATGTAAATCACCTATATAAAGTGTCTAATTGATGTATAAGATATGGGTTATCCCTAAACCAAAGAAAATTATCTTTTAGTTTATAGAGGAAAAGTTGTTTGGCCACATCATCACCAAAGATGGGATTTCTATCGATCTAGAATGGATTCAAGACATTTCAAAGATAACACCTCTTAATATAAGAAAATAATTGAAATCTTTCTTTTTTAAAATCAATTTTATATGCAAATTTATTTATGATTTTACATAAAATGTCAATCCACTAAATTATATGTTGAAAAAAGATGTCAAGATAGAGTGGATAGTTGAGGCTAAGAGTTCCTTCCATGATATCAAAAAAGCTATTGATCAGGCTCCAGTATTGATTAGTTCTAACTACACCAAAGATTTTTTTATATTATTTTACTTCATATCATACTATTACTATAGTACTCACCAAAAATTTAAATGACAATGAACACCCAATTACTTTTATGATCACTACTTTAAAAGATTCATAGTTAAAATATTCAATAATAGATTATAAAAATCTGTGTTGGTCAAGGCTATAAATAAGTTCAATAATTATATCTTGAAGAACAAAATTTACCCCATAGTCCTAGACTCAGTAGTTAAGTCCATCTCAGCTAAAATAAATTGGGTTGATGAAGAGGTAAATGGATGGAAAAGGTATAAGAGTTTGATCTAGAGATTAGACCAACCAAAATAGCAAAAGACCGAGGAATTATTTAATTAATGGTTGGCATCGATCCATGCATATAGATAGAATAAATCCATGAATTCTAAGTGGCACAAGGTGAGTGGTATGCTTAAATCATTCAATGTCTACTCATGGGAACATGCCCCCCTGAGGTGAATAGAGAACAAAAGTGAGATTTCAAGCTTAAGTCTACCACTACATGATAAAATGTGGAGTAATTTACCATAAAAACTATGAGGGCATTTACCTGATGTGTGTCTAAAGAGAAGAATCTATGGATATCTTGGATAACCTACACTAAAAACTAGGCATTGATCATCCTTTCAGGACCACAATAACCCAGAAGATCATGAGAATGGGGCAATATTGGCCCACTATTTTAAAAGATTCCCAAAACCATGTTAGGTGCTAACATGAATGCCAAGTATTTGTGAATAAAGAGGTTAATTCCACTATGCTACTACACCCTATCATTAAGGGTCATCCTTTTACAAAATGGGGTCTTGACTTTATTGTAGTAATCAATCCCAATTCATTTATAAGGCATAATTTCATCCTTACTACCACTAAATATTGCACCAAGTGGACTGAAGTGGTGGCCACCAATAACTCTAGAGCTTAAGATGTCATTATTTTTTTAGGTGAGTATATACTGACCATATTTGGTACTCCCATATATTTAGTCAGTGACAATGGTACATCTTTTCAATTTAATGAATTTGATGATTGGACCTATGATAATCAAATAACAATCAAATTATGTTTGAACTATTATCCCCAATGGAATATAATAGTTAAGTCTATAAATAATAACTTGATGGATTCTATTAAGAACTTAGCCCAAGACAAGCTAAGAGAATGACACCTGTTATTGAAATATGTAGTATGGGTAGATATAACAAGATATAAATAGGCTCTCAAGACTTCATCTTTCCTTGGTGTATGGATGGTATCCTATTTTCCATAGTATATTAAACTCCCAACCTATCAATTTATACAAGACTACATGGAAGAGGATCCAAGAATTCAATCTATATTCTTAGAAATAGTCCATCTTGAGGATGTAAGAACCAAAGTGATGTAAATCTTCAACAAATATAAATACATTATTAAAAGGTGGTTAAATAAAATATCCAAGATCAAGGCCTTTTAGATCTTAGACCTAGTTATCTTATGGGATAAAGCTTATGAAAAAAGGGCCAACATGATATGTTAAATCCCTTGTGGATTGGACCATATCAAGTTATAAATTTTGGGTAATAATTCCTTTTATTTGAAAGACCTTGAAGGTAATAACCTTGCCTCCCCAATCAACAAGCAATTTTTAAAGCACTACTTCATGGCTTCTCCCACTAAGGATTTATTTGAGTAATACTAGATTTTGTGGTAGAGGTAAAATTAAAATACTTGTTATTAATTTCATAGTTAGATTTCCTAATTTCTATATTTCATTATCATTAGGGTAGTTTTCATGTTTTCTATATTAACCTTTCCTACTTTATAATTTTGTTTCCTTAGGTCAACTTTCCTAATTTATAGAGTAGGTGTATTTTTTTATAGATTATCCTTATTTAATACTTCCTAAATGATCAATATAATATCCAATATAGTATGATTAATATACAATTTTGATTTGATATACTATATCCATGAGGGCATGTCCTAAAGGGAAAGTAAGTGAAGCAAGAGCCTAAGTAGAGTACATGGATTGGTTGATTCATAGTTTTTATTTAAACCCATATATTTAAGACTTTCAATATTCAAGTATGAAATAATTAATATAATTTGGTCATATCATAAATGAATACTCTTAGTAAGTACATAAAAGTTACTCTCATTACTGCATATAAATTAAGAAAGGTTTTTTTAATTCCTTAGGTTAACCATGATTTCCATGCTAATAATTATTTTTAGGTAATAACCATTGATATGGAATACACTATTAGGAACATTATATAATTTTTTTTTCTCCCATACACCAACTCATGGTATTTCTCAACCCTCTCTTCTGTAACAACCTCACTAGTTTTACTAGAATACGGTAAAAATTTCAAATTAAATACACAAATTCTACTAACAGATTTCATCATAATGAAACATAAAAGAGTGAGATTTAAATAAAAGCATTATATTTAGTTAAAATTATAAATTTATATATCTAATCCATTTAACTAATAATCACCATTAAAAAAATATATCAAGAGCAGATACAATGTTGAATACACAAATAATGTCTGCATTATTTCATAAAATTATTGTTGCATATTTATACATGGCTGATACAATATTATAACCAACTATTTTATGGTAAAAATTAATTAAAATTATAGTTCCAACAATAAAAATTTATTAATAATAATATACAATGATACAAATTTCCATAGAGCATGTGAGTATCAATGAAATCATAGTATCCAAAAGTAATCTCAAGTGTAGTCTCTAGTGTAGTACTATTAAGGGGAGGGAAAACATCATCTAAGTGATTTTACACATGGAACAAAAACCATTTATCCCCCTTAAAATATCCCATCTATGGAATGGCCCTCCCTTCATGGATAGGTAGATAATGACAATGCGAGAATCCAAAGTGACAAACTAGAACTTGTGTGCTTTAAGATAACTAATACATGATGTACACCATAAAGAAACCCATCATAAAATGATATCATGAAAACATGTAAACTAATTCAAGAAAATGAAATGATAATGTTTAAATATAAAAATTAATTTGTCTAAAGTTTTCATATAGTTTTTGATCACTAGGATTAGTCAATTTCATATGCACCACTAAATAAGATTACACCTTATCTCTGCATTAGTGACACTAACTAAGAAAGTGAAATATATCACACTAATTATTTAGGTTCATTAATTTAATATTTGTTTATATATTTATATAATATAAAAACCAATAGATTCATATAAAATATTCCATATAAGTAGATTATTTATGTGTTAAACTAGGAAGTATTAAATATATTCATTTAATCTATCAAATTCATTGTAATTAATCCAACACATCTAATTTATTAATGAATAATAAAAATATGTCAAAAACAATCCTTAAAAAAATCATATCATTTGGGTAAAAAGTATATTTAGACATCAAGTTATAGAATTTTATTATGTAAGTTCAAATTTTATTTCATCCATTTAAATAACATTGCCAATAGCTTATTTCAAAATACCTAAGGTACTATAGTAAGCCATTATTAAATAATCATTATATAGTTTGTATTTAATATCAAGTACAACATATCTAAATTTTCCATTGAACCATTAAACAAACCTATGAATCAGCCATGATATCTTAAATGACAAATACACCCATATCTATTTGTTTTATCATGTAATTTTTAAAAGCATTAACTAAGTGTGTGTATATATAGTAGGCACATTTTAGATTTAAACTAAACCAACAATCTATACATATTCCATATATTTATATACCAACTAAACACTCAATTTTTTATATAATGAAATGGGTCAACAACCAATATAAGTATTGTTAGTATATGTTATACTCCAATTAGATAAATCTATGTCCATTAACTAGAGTATCACATATAACCAAATAATCCACCAATCATTATAATTTATTCTTCACAATATAAATCAACTCAAACTAAAGTGATTTGACTATATAGTTTATCAATATACTTAGTATTTGTGTTTTGTATAACAATCATATACTCAAACTCAACCAACTGTATTATACAGTTTTCATTAAATTGACAAACATAATGTAATCAATTCAAAACCTAACCAAAACTTCTTAACTCATAGTCATAAAACAAACTAGCTGAATGCATAGATATGATTTTTTTTATATAATATATGTATATATATGAAAAACATATATACTTATAAAGTTCTAGTTATATAACTTTGTAAACATATCTCAAAAACATAAGATTATCTACATTCATAAAAAATAAAAAATGTGGTGTGAATTCATCCTAGGAACTTATAATATAAATAAGATCATTTATATTAGGTTTATTCTCACAAATGATTATTAAAAGTTCATTCAATTTTTCCTCATACTATAATGAAACCTCTATAATAAACCAACTAAATACTCAGTCGTATAATAGTCATCGAAATGAATTTAGTACAACTTCCAAATAGTATGGAATAAGATTTATTTTAATTTCAAATTATCTCTTAAGTGTATAACCAGTTGACTTCCCTATTATATGTGTTAGTATCAATAATGATTCAAGGACATACATAAATAAATGCCATAATCTTTAGTTATACACACACACACACACACACACACACACACACACACACACACACACACACACACACACACACACACACACACACACACACACACACACACACACACACACACACATTTATATGTATATATCACAGGTCAATTAAGTCCTATAGATTTTATATTCAAATCTATGTATATGTGTATTTTTATAGATAATTCATATAAAATAAAGAAAACCATGAATGCAATATTATTTCTTAGAGTAGGATTTCTAAGTAATCTTAATACCTAAAATATCCAAGTTTGTAAAATACACAATCGTGCCCTAGTATAGGCTTATAAAAATCTTTATGAATAAACATAAAAAAATAGATAAAAAATCCTTATAAATTATGATTTTAAAACCCTAAGATACACAGTTATACCCTAGTCAATTTTAATATTTAATCCCAATGTATTTATGATTATATTGATCTAACTAGTTCAACACTAAAATACCAAGCATAGACTTTATAGGGTCCAAGTTAATACACAAAACTAATGAAATAATTTTACCCTATTAAATAATTTTACTAGGGTTATAAATTCAAGTCAAGAATAATCATAGAATTCCTACCATTAAAACTAATCATCCTATAGCTTTATCAATGAATTTATATAGTATGGTTATTCACCTAAGGTTTTTTGGGTTATATGCTCAATTTTGTGTATGACTAAGATATCCAAAAGGCCAAGAATTTAGACCTTTAAAATAATTTCAATATAATGAAACTAACTAAAAACCCTAAAAATATATTTACCAAAATTTATTAAAAATCCACATAGCACATATGTGAATTTTAATATGAAACAAACCTAGTAAGTAGTCCCAAAATGATAATACTGAAATCTTTTCAATAAATTTCTCTAACATTTCTCTTCTCATTTATCTATCATGTCAATCCCTATCCTCTTAGGCATCCTTTATTTTATTTTATTCTCTTGCATGTTACCAAAACCCCCAATCTCTCCAAAAAAGTAATGACAAATTCCATGCATGTAAAACAACTCACAGACATCAAACATAAAATAAACAATCCTTCCATATTTTCCTCCATAGTGAATTCTTAGTTTTGGCTTAATAGTTCACTTAACATAAGTCAACACTCTATTCAAACTCTAATCTCAAACTTTAATCATTATTATAATCATAATTCTTCCAATATTAATAAATGTAATATCGACTTCATAAAATAATTAAACACTAAGATCAATGCAATTAACTTTTACTAAAGTCATCCAACATTACCATTTCCCATAATAATATAAATTTAGCACAAGGGATATCTAATTTCTAACTATGACTTGGTACCATTAGTCATTTAAACATTAACATTGATATAGCTCAAGACCACTTTAATCATTATCATCTTTGTTGAACACAATGACTTAATACAAGATTATGCCCAGCTATATTAACATTGACTAAACCCAATAATCACACCTATTCGTTTATTTGACAATGAAATTAACTAATATAAAGTCATTATAACATTATTATTATTAACCTTCTAAGCATGATATTAATAATCACCTTAACACACAAATCAAGTAAAGAAATAGAATCTCATCTACTACTATAGTAATGTGTACCAAACAAAACACTATCATACTACACTCAACTATATCCTAAGATAATAGTAAGTCATGCTAATACATACACAAATTCACTTATCTATCATAGAAACATCATCATATGATGTAATCTAAATATGGAAACATAAATATAACACATAACTAGATCAATATGAGCATCAAGCATCAATCAAGATCACAACAAAAATCATATTAGTAGTCATTCAAATGTAGATAATGCATTATAAATCAAATACATACTAAAATATATATAAAATACTAATCAAAGCACAATAATCTATCATGGTGTGTGTAGTTTCTAGTTTTTCCATCTATCATCCCCCACTACCTCCATCTACGCCACCCTCTTTGATAATGACCTCTCTCCATCACACTCTGAGGGATGGATCTATCATGTATCCACCTCAAAAAAATTAAGGTAATTATCCTTAAATAGTATAAAATCTATAATATACTAATGTAATAAATAAATAAACATCATCATCATGTTCATAATATTCAAGTATAGTTAACTCCATAGTTAACAATCATGTAAATTAAGAAACATATAACTATCCATATTTCAGCAATGTAATCCAATTTAGCCAAAATAGTAATTAACCAAATAATAACTTTAAAATCCACAAATCAATAGGTTATTAATTCTAGAAATAAATTTGGATGTGACATCCTCCCCCTAAAGCCAGTTATCATCCCGATGACACTTATTCAAACCTAAATTCTAAAATTACACATTATTCAGTAAAAAATAAATAATATCCAACAAAATATTAAGCAAAAAAAAGTGGGAATATCCTATAAAAATCATCATAATCCTCTCAATTGGTACTATCTTTAAAATTTTGGTCCTACTAGACCTTGCACTATGATACTTCTCTATTACACAAACTCAATTTGTGAGTGTCAATTATTTTGATTAGTTCTACTATGACCACCCTAGTTTCTAGAACCTACAAAGCATTATAATGCAACACATGTGAAGGATCAACAACATAATTTTTGAGATAAGATACATGGAAAAAAATTATGTAACATATCTAGATCTAGTGGTAATTTAACCCTATACACTACATTATTAATCACTTATATAAGTTTGAAGGGTTCCATATATCTAGGTGAAATTTTTGCTAACTTATCAAACTTAATCGATCTTTTCTGAGGCTTAACCCACATAAATACTTTATCATCTACAAAAAATTGCCTTTTTGTTCTCTTTAGATCAACATAACTTTTTGTATCTATAATTGGCCTTGGCCAACTTATACCTAATCATTCTAACTTGGTGTTCCATTTCCACAATCATCTTAGGTCTAAAGACTACCCTATCTTCTAACATGTCCTAGCTGGTTGGTGTTCTACACTTCCTTCCATATAATGCCTCAAATGGAGCCATATTTAATGCTGATTAATAAGAGTTTTTGTAGGCAAACTCAACCAATGGAAATTAGTCCTCCCACTCATATTTTTTATACATGCAATACATCCAAATTAGATCTTAAAATACTTGGTTAACTCTTTCTATCTATTCATTATTTTCTAGGTGATATGCAATGCTAAAATTCAATTATGTACCTAGAGGTAAATTCAATATCAACCAAAATATATTTCATTCTCAGATCTTAATCTAAAAATATCTTTTTAAGAAATCCATGCAATCATTACACCTCTATCATGAATCTCTTTAAAATTATAGGTACATCATCTATTAATTTGCCTAGTATGAGGTTAACTACCTTGGTTAGTTTTTCAACTACAACCAAGATCATATCATCTCAATTTTATGATAACAATAACCATTAGACAAAGTCCATGTTAATCACCTACCACTTCTATTTTAGTATATAATGAGGATATAACAAGCATGTCAGATATACATGTTCATCTTTCACACACTGATATTACAAACAAAGAGACACAAAATCCACTACATCTTATTTAATCCCTTTCCAAAAATAGAGATATTTTAGCTCAGTCATGAGCTTGGTTACACTAGGATGTCCTGAATATGGGTAATTGTGTAGTTTCTTTAGCACTATGATCTTTAGATTCTCTCTATCAGACACATACATCCTACCATTATACCTCAACAGACCATCACTCTCTATATTCAATCCTTTATACTTAAGATTATGAATATTCTATGGCAATGCTTTCTTAACCTAATCATACAATTCATCTCTTGGTAAGAATTTAATTAACTAATCTTGAAGATTAATCCTAATAGAAGCCAAGGCTAGTTTGTACCTTATACAACTTAGAACATATGTAACTCTATTCTCCTTATCATTGATATAGTTAATATCAAAATCATAATTAGATAAGAATTCTAACCAGCATCTCTGATGTGTATTCAAGTTTAGTTGGGTGTAGATGTACTTGAGACCCAAGTTATTAGTTTTGAGCTCAAATGGTTTCTCTAATAGATAACACCTCCAAACTTGCAAGGCATGCACTATTTTAGCAAGTTTTAGATCATGAGGGGCATACTTCTACTCATAAGGCTTCATTTTTCTAGACTCATATGCTACAACTAAACCATCTTGCATTATAAATCCTCTAAGTCCATCCTCAAATACATCTATGATCACTAATAATTGACCATTAAGATCAGGAACTCTTTACATAGGTGTTAAAGTAATCCTCTTTTTTAGCTCATGAAAGGCTCTCTTACACTTATCTATCCAAAAAAAAACTTTGATTCTTCTATTGAAGAGAGGTAATTAGATTAACTATCTTTGAGAAATTTAGAACAAATATGTTGTAATATCTCTCTAATCCCATAAAACTCCTTAATTTATGCATATTCCTAGGCATTATCCATTTCATTATGGTCTTATCTTTGGTGGATTCACTGAAATTCCATCTACAAAGATAATTTATCCCAAATATTGCACTTTCTTTTAGAAAAATGCACATTTAGACAACTTTCCATACAACTTGTGCTTCCACAAATGTTTCAAAACTAGTTCTATATTTTGAATATGATCTTCTTTATCCTTATAATATATGAGGATCTCCTCTATAAAAACTAGCATAAAGTGATCTAAAAAATCTCTAAATAGACTATTCATGATATTTATAAATGCTTTTGTATCATTTACTAACTTAAAAGGTAACATTGTGAACTTATAGTGCCTATACCAAGTTATGAATGTTGTTTTTGGAATATCCTCTTCTCTAATTCTTAGTTTATGATACCCTACTCTAAGATCAATATTATAAAAGATTGTTTCCCCTCACATTTTATCAAAAAGATCATCAATGTGAAGTAGTGGATATATGTTCTTGATTGTTTCTTTGTTCAACATCCTATAATAAATACATAGGAAAAGAGTACCATCCTTCTTGAAAAACACTACTAGTGCACCCCATGGTGACAAACTTGGTTGGATAAACCCTTTTGATAATAAATCTTGAAGTTGAGCCTTCAACTTAGCCAATTTAGTAGTTGTCATCTTATATAGTGCCTTAGATTGTGGTTCAAATTTAGGTATGATGTCAATTGAGAAATCAAACTCATGTTTAGGTGGTAGTCTAGGAAATTCCTCTAGAAACACATCCTAAAAGTTACTTAGAAAAATATAATCCTCTATGGATGGTTCTTTATATTCTTCCATCTCATTTATTTTAACAATAAATGTTTGGCATCCCTTTATATAAGCCTTCTTGAGTTGAATTTTAAAAATTTGCCTAAGCTTAAACTCTCTTTTCTCACCATGAAATTGTGTCTAATTTAATAAATCATCTTAACACTCAACCTTCTTTTGAAAAAAATCAACCTTAGCTTTATGCTCCATAAGCCAATTAACTCCTAGGATCACATCATATGAACCTAATAGCATAGCATATAGATACACTATTATAGTGAATACAGGAAACCTAATCTTATCTTCTAGTAGACATTTGTCAACCTTGACCTTTGATTCATTACCATACTATATTGACCATGCATTTACTATAAATCTAATTTTTATAGACAACTTATTGAGCATTCTAAGAGAAATAATTTTTTTTATAGCCCTAGTATCAATCAACATATAAATTGGATGACCAACCAAAATACCTAATGGTTTAATAAGATAAGCTTGGAATTCATCCTAATGATTTCCAATAACTACATGAATCCACTACTAAAAGGTTCCCTATTGAGAAGTATAACTTGTGTTCTTTCAACCTGACTTATCTTAAGTACACTCTCAAGCATAATTGTCACCTCCAAAAATGAATCAACCTCTAGGTGTCCCTTTCCTATTAGACTATTGGTTTACCTTAAAACCTCCTTTGAAACCATTCCCAAGTTTCCTAATCCCTAAACTACTACTGAACTTAGAATCCTAGCTCTTGAACTAGATCCTAGATTCTCCACTCCTATGCTTCTAGTTCTTTTTGAAATTTGTTTTAGAACTTCCAAACTTTTTATTGAACTTATCTATGACTTGGACAAGATATTTTAGATTTTTTTCCTACTTGACTACCTTATCAAAGGCTTGATCTATGGTAGATAGCCCATTCACATCCACCTCACAACTAGTCTGGGTTTTTAATCCCATAATGAATTTATTTATTTTGAACCTCTCATCCATTTTATATTTAGATACATACTTTAAAATCTTGGTGAATTTATCCTAGTATTCATTCATAAAAAGGTCTCCTTACTTAAGGTTCTAGAAATTTGTCAGCTTCTAATTGAAATATAACTATGGAAGCCACCATGAGATAAAAAATGTCACAAACTATTTAGAAGTGGTGGTGGTAGAGTTGAGGTTCATATCGAGCTTCTTGTTTACCCACCAAGTTATTGCTTCACCAGTAAGTTGATATGCTCCCTAGAATAGTTTGGTGACTTTAGAGTAATTTAAAATCTCAAAATATTTATCCATCTCTGTCAACCATGCTTTAGCTCCATCTCCAAAAATAGTTCCATTGAACTTGGGTGGATTCACCTTTTTCATTTCTCATTTTAACTCTACAACTGCTCAAGCTATTACATCTTATGCCACTTCATCATGCCTCTTCTCTTGATTATTTTCCTCCTTAGTAAGATGCTCTTAAGGTTATTCCTAAACATTCTCCTCAACATTCCCATGCACTTCCTTCTATAGGTCCATGATTTGATCCATATTTGCATGAATGGCTATGATAATTTGAAATAACTTTGTAACTTGCTCAATGACAAACTAATTTGGTTCCACCAGAGGATAAGTATTTGAGGTACACTCACCTCTAAGTCTAGTGTGCACCATTTTTATTCCTGATTAATAGGAAAATATATTTATGTTAGTGGATATATTAAGTTTTATAGTTTGATACTTAGCTCTGACAACATAATGTAACAACCCCACTAGTTTTATTATAATTGGGTAATTTTTTTAATTAAATACACAAATTATACTAATAGATTCCATCATGATGAAACCTAAAAGAGTGATCTTTAACTAAAAATAGTATTTTTATTTAACATTATAAAGGTTTATAGCTAATATATTTATCTAATTATCACCATAACAAAATAAATATCAAGAGCATATACAATGTTAAATACATAAATAATGACTACATTAATTCATAAAAGCATGGTTACAAATTCAACCATGGTTGATACAATATTACAACCAATTATTTTATGGTACAAATTAATAAAAAGTATAGTTCTACTAATTAAAATGTCTTGATATTAATATACAATGATATAAAGCGCCATGGAGTATGTGAGTCTCAACAAACTTGTAGTACCCATAAGTAATCTCAAGTGTAGTCTCTAGTGTAGTATTGTTGATGGGAGGGAGAGCATCATATGAGTTATTTTACACACCAACCATAGACCATCGATCCTTCTCACTATCTCCCAACTAGGGAATGCACTTCCCTTCATGGATGGATAGATAATGATGGTGTGGGAATCTAGAGTGAAAAATTAGAACCTATGTGTTTTAAGATAACTAATACATGATGTATCTCATAAATAAAATCATTCTAATATGATATCATACAAACATGTAAACTAAATAAAAAATTAAATGACAATGTTTAACTATAAACATTACTTTGGTCAGATTTTTCATGTAGTTATTGATCACTAGGATCAGTCAATTTCATACAGACCACTCAATCATATTACACCTTATCTATGCATTAGTGACACTAATTAAGTGATTTAAATATGTTACACTACTTATTTAGGGTCATTAATGTGAGATTTTGTTATATATTTCTATGATATAAATACCAATAGATTTATATAGAATATTCCCTATAAGTAGATTATTTGTGTTAAACCAGGGAATATTAAATACATTTAATCAGTACATCAAATACAATGTAATGAATATAACACATCAAATTTATTACTTAACAATAAATAGATTTAAAAAATAGTCCTCAATAAAGTTATACCATTTAGGTAATAAGCGTATGCAACTAGAAAAGCATCATATCTATAAATCAATACTGGATCATAAAAGATAGACTGTACCTACATTTCTGATTGGGAATAAATTTTTTAAGTGAGGGCATGACCAATATGGGGATTCAATAGAACTGATTATGCGATCAATTGTCACAATACACCATGATAGGAAGGGTTCCAAAACCTACAATATAACACAATCATGCAACAACTCTAAAAGAGTCATAGGTTTAATTTTCACTCTATATCTAATAACAAGAAAGTAAATCTAATATAGTGAAAACCAAATATTATGACATAATATGAGGGGTTATTAAAGTAATAAAAACATGTATAAGATAATTTAAATTAATATAATTATGAGTAAGACCCTAATACATGGAATATGAAGAGTAATATTAATTGTGCTAATACTTATGGTACTTCTATCTACTAAAGAAAGGAGAATAAAGTTAGAATATAATTAACTAAATTTGAACCTATAGATACTCAATCTCTCCCTTGGTCAAAGGGGATTCATAAGAGGTTGATTTGGTTTATAAGGATAACTAAGAAAATTCAAAGCATCCAAGACTTATTCACAAGACTAGATTCTCCAAGCAGAAACCCT
Organism: Torreya grandis; assembly: GCA_037957365.1. Classification (NCBI taxonomy): domain Eukaryota; kingdom Viridiplantae; phylum Streptophyta; class Pinopsida; order Cupressales; family Taxaceae; genus Torreya; species Torreya grandis. Next base: position 59,258 of record JARHVA010003585.1, read on the forward strand.
AAGGTAAGACTCCTCAAATAGAATGGTGGAAGAATAGATTATAAACAAGAATGAGAAAATAATAAATGGTGGAAGAATAGATTATAAATAATAATGAGAAAATAATAACTCTTAATTTCATATTGAAATAATGTCAAAATGATCTTTTATTTATAGGTGGATCTCACCTTAAATCCTTCCAAATATGTCAGCTATATGGGGTTAACCCAGTTGAACCTATATATTTTAAATAAATAAATCACTAGGTCCTAATCTAGGTTTAATGAATGGATAACAAAACTCCAAGTGAAAAATATCACTAAACAATATAGGGTCAACCTAGTATAGTCAACTAGTGAAAGGGGATCAAGGTGAGGAAAAGAGGGATGACAAAAGGAAAAATATTGGAGGAGTGTTCAAGGGAGGATTAATAGCTTAGAGAATGTTTTTAAGATATATTTGGATTGGTAATAATTTGGAAATAAGGGACAAAAATCTTATGAAGTACCAAAGGTCTGCCCACCCCTTTCTTGGTGCACCTCTTAGGGTGTACTTTTAGAGAGAGTAAGTCTCGATGGGTTCTTTCAAGATGTAAATCATCAATATTTGATAATATTTTAATATATTATGTGTATATATATTCCCCACTTGAACCTCATCATGTGTCACTAAGGTGTAATAGGAGATGGTGCTTCGAGAAAGAACATAGTAACACACAATGTTGATGCTAAACAAATTGTAGTATTTTAAGGAAAAAATAACTGAAAATAAATGACTAAAAGTAAATAACTAAAAAGTAAATTCAATGTGTACCTTTACTTGCCTTTATTATAGGATGGTTGTCTATTGTGTTGTTATCTTTGATTGTGGAGGGTGTAAAGACTATTTTTGACAAACCCAAGAATACAAAATTAAAGAGAAAAAACAAATAAATGCAAGAAAATCCAAGATAGTTAATGTTATGAGGATGAGATGTACTTGGGAATTTGGAAATTGAAGGTGTTAGGTTCTATGTTAGACCAAATGACCAAGTCAAATAACAAGATTAAATCAGGTAACCAAAAATCCAAGGATATTAAGGACCAAAAAACTCAAATAAGCTATCCTTAAGTAAGAAAGGTAAACTCACCAAGTTAAACCAAGGATACATGTCAAACATGATGGTAATCAAATGAATAAATAGAAAAAGGAGAAACAAAATGGTAAAACAATATTTATTAGTGAGTACTAAAAATCCACATCTCACTCAATAATGGAAAAAAATGCATAAAAAGGGAAAACAACATTTGTGAGTGATAAGTAACAAGCCAACCTCACTTAACAATTAAAAAAGGGTACAAACTCAGGTGTCCATAATAGCAAGATATTTAAACAATGAAAAATGGTTAAAAAAAAGTAAGACAAATCTAGAAATGTAAAATTATGGTGAAAAAGAAAGAAGTAATCCATAGTTTCTCAAAGATGTTGTTTTGATGTAAGGATAGATAAAATTGAAACAAAGTAGTGCTAGCATTTTTTTAAGAGATGAATAAGAAGGAATTAAAGAAGAATGAAAAATAGGTTTGGAATCAAAATTTCTCTATCAAGGGGTGAAATAAAATGGGTAGAGGAAAGAATGAAGGAAAAACCAAGGTAGAGGAACTCTTTATCAAAGTCAAGACACTCAAATTAGATTTGTCAAAACAAGAGGAATTTTGACCTTAAGGACTTTGAAGAACTTCTCTTAGACATAAAAGTCTTAGGTCAACAAATGTAGTATATATATATATATATATATATATATATATATATATATATATATATATATATATATATATATATATATATAATCCTATGAAGTTTATATTCATGAAAATTAAAATGGACCTACCTTCCCACAACATGTTCCTCATTCCTCAAGACCCTTTACAAAGTCATTTATCTATTGTGAAGATTGGGTACTTACATGAGAAATTAGGTATCTCCATAAAGTCTATTAAATTCCCTTATTCCAATCTACTAGCCTACCACACTCCAAAGGACCTCATATCTATGTGAGGCCAATTGTGGAGTTTGATCTTTGATTGGAGATAGGAGATGTGCTTGTAATCTTGTATTTTTGGTGTGATAACTTTTGAGATTTGTATGTTCCCTTTTGAATGTCATTACATTTTATTTCAAATGACTTGGATTTTAACCTTCTTGAAGTATTTTTATATTCCTCCTCCAAAAAAATTTGGAAAACCAAACATGGTTTCTAAAAATGAGTTTCATTTGAATACTTGGGATAAGGATACTAATAGAGAGAAATTTAAAGAGTATGGGGTCTAAGAGTCTGATAAATCTAGGTGAAATAAAAGTGATATCTTGACTTCAACCTTATTTTATCCAATGTGGAGTGAAATAAAAGGGAAATCAAGAGGAGTGACACATAGAAAATTTTGAATTACTTCAAATTTTAAAAAAATGTGACAAGGGGAAAAAAGGGATACAATGATAGTAAAGTGTGATTCCTTATCATAAGAATGAGGTAAATTGAGGAAAACATGCTAAAATTTATTGTCGTGCAAATTCCATCTAACAAAAGAAGAAAAAATTTAAGGTTGAGAATAAGGATGTAAAAAGATGAAAATATGGTAATTTTATGAGGAGGGTCAAGTCATATTCATGGTCTTACACTGCAACTTCATAAAAGATAAACCCATGAGGGTGCCAAGAAGTAAGTGAAACATAAAGTGAGGTAAGAAAAAATATGATAGTTTTGTGAGGAATGTCAAGTTCTATCTATAGTCTTACAAAACAACTCATAAAATAAAAACCCAAGGGGTGCCAAAAAATAATGTAAAAAACATAAACAAAACTATGGTATATCAAGAAACCAAAAGACCAAAAGGGAAGACTAAAGGTTTGTGAAAGGAAATAAATTTATACAAAGGAAAATAACCATGTAAGTAACCTAAAAAAAGTCTTAGATAGATGTATAAAGAAATCATGAAAATAAGTAAATGTTTAACAAAGTAATTTTTGAGGAACTATGTGTTGATGGGCTCTTTGAAAACATGGCCTTCATTGGTTTGAAGGTGGTAGGTGTTTGGACCAAGAATATCTCTGACTAAATATCCCCCCCCCCATTTTTGGGCATATTTACCTTCTTTATCTTAGGTGTATTCTAATTTAAAGACAAAATCACCAACATTAAATGTGTAGACTTTAAAACATTTTTTATGTTATCTATAAATGCGAGCCTTGTATTGGTAGTTATGTTATATGGTGGAAAGATGATGTCCATTAAGTAGATCAAGGGAATGAAAATGAGATTCACATTATTATTCATCTAGAATAATACCATGAAGATATATACAAAGAGAGGGAAGATCAAATTCTAAAGGAAGAATTGACTCAGAATCATAGACTAGCAAAAATGGAGTTGCCCCAGTGATAGTATGTATGCTAGTCCGATAGGCCCAAAATGTAGGGTAAAGATGAGGATGCCAATCTATATTGGTTTCATGGATTGTATTTTGGAGAATTTTTTTAGTAGCCTCAGCTTGGACATTTAATTTTGGATGATAAGGTTTATAAAATTTGTGATTAATTTTAGGAATCTCCTCAATAACTACTTTTGGTTTAATAGTATCAGAGGGAGTAATGGAGTCATCAAGTTTATTGGCTTAAGATCGACAGTAATGTTATGAAAATAATATTTGAGAGAAATATATTGATTAAGACGTTTTATGTAAGTTATATTTTCATTTGGAAGATTATCTTGAAGAGAAGAAATGGCTAGTATGGGAGCTATGGCAAGTTGATCAACGATGATTTTCCCTTTGACAAGTTTTTAAGTGATGATGTGAATATCAAATTTCATAAGGAATACCATATATTTACCAATTCTATTTCTATAAATAAATTATTTGGATAATAAAGGATGAAGGGGATCAAAATTAACAATGACATAAGTAGTTTGGTAAAGCATATAGTGGAAAAATGTTTCAGCTATAAAATAGATGGTGAGTTAATCATGCTCAATTTTGGTATAATGTGTTTCATAATCGATGAAACCTCAAATAATGTAGTAGATAACATACTCTCTTCCTATATCATCTTGTTGGTAAAGCATTTACCTAAAATAGGTGTGGAAGAAGTATATATAATGAAAGGTTTATCATTATAAGGAGGATGAAGTGTAGGTGGATGAAGCAATGAGTCTTTCATATTATCAAAGGGTTTTTGACATGGGTGCATCCATTCTAATTTAGTACCCTTTTTGAAAAGTGAATTTATGCAGTGAATTAGATATGCCATTTTAGGTTTAAATCATCTAATTACCCCAAGTTTGCCTAAATAAGTATGAATGTTCGAAATAGAATAAGGAATGGGCATGTTGATGATACCACTAATTTTGGTAGGGTCAACATCAATGCCATAGATAGAGACTAAGAATCCTAAAAAAAAATTAGATATGACTCCAAAGACACATTTTGAAGGATTAAGTCTAAATTTATATTAAGGAGATGGTCAAAGATGATAACAACATAAAAAATATGATTCTTACGATGTTTGGATTTAGCAATGAGATCATCCACATAGGTTTCAACAATTTTGTGAATGAAATCATGAAATATGTGATCTATCACTCATTGGTAAGTGGATCCAACATTTTTGAGGCCAAAGGGCATTTTGACATAGCAATAATTTCCCCATTCAATGGTGGAAGTTATCTTATGTTGGTCGTCAAGGGTGATATGAATCTGATTGTATCCCGAGAAACCATCCATAGGAGATAACATTTCATAACCATCCATGGAATATATTGAAGGTAAATAAAAATTTTCTTTGGGACAAGAAAGATTAAGATTACAAAAATAAATATAAATATGAATGACCATGGTGACTTTCTTCTGAATGGAAACAATGTTGGAAACCCAATCAAAATAATCCACTAGTTTGATAAATTTAGCATCAAGTAGTTTGATAATTTCCTTATAACATAAACTGGAAACTTCAAGTGTAAATTTTATTTGTTTTTCATGCAAATTCTTATCATCAAGATAAGTAATGATATTATGCACCACAATTTTAGGGTCAACACTAGGCATGTCCTCATAGGACCAAGTGAAAGACTCAAGATATTTGTCAAATAATAAGCTAAAATTATCATGTTCAATAGGTGAAAGTTCATGAGAGATATAAATTAGTCAAGGAAAAAATGGAGTACCATATTCAATAAAATTGGTTTCTTTGATAAGCATGGCATTGCCATATTGAAATTGGTATGTTGCATTAGGTAAAGAAGAAATTAGATTTGTTTTAGGATTAATGTTAGCAACAAAGTTGTTGAAGAAAGGATTTTTAGTCTTAAAATTTCCAAATTTATGATGCTACCAAGGAAGTTGAGATTTTTAGGCATAAATTAACTCAAGGATAGCTTTGTCACTAGGCAAGGTAGGAAGAGGAACATAATACTTGACATTTACTTCAAGATCTAGAATCTGATTGTCATGGTGATCATACTCAGGATGTATCTAATGAACATTGGTTGTCTTGATGTCTAATGTAATTTTAGGAGTAGAAGAAGTAGATATAGCAAAAGGGATTGGAATATTAGTGGGTTTAGTGATGGGAGAAGGATTAGATGTGATGATTGGATTGATAGGTGTCAAGGGAAATATAGAAACTTTTAGAGGTTTAAAAGTTATAATTTATTCTACCATCCAAGGAGAATTGATAAGAGGAGGATTGGAAGGAGGCACATGACCCTCAAGATCTAAGGTATGACCCACAAAATAGTATGAACATCCTAATTAAAAGCATGAACTTGGGTTAAGGTTTTTTGATAATGCTGGACATCTAAGTCTCTAGATTAAGCTTGGGCCATTATATAGTTATAATTGTATGTTAGATAAATTGTGCATGCTTGAAAATTAGGTGGAGTTTTAAAGGGTGAAATCTTGATATTATTGAATGTACAAGGAGACATGATGAGAGGATCTTGAAAAAAATTGGCCACTCTAAAATCATTGCAAGTGAAGGCATCTTAAAGTAAATAAGGCTTCTACACATTTCATGGAGGGATAAAATTGGTAATCTAATCAATAAGAGGAATAGTATGATCCATGGATAATATAGGAGGAAGCCATTATGAAACATGGGGAGGTAACTTAGTAGTATTAAAATTATGTTACAAATCGTTGGGTTCATCATCATCAAAATCAATAAGAGTAACTTGTAAATCATGATTCATGTTGATGAACTAGAGTAAAGGAGCATTATTAATCTTGGTAATGGTAGGAATAAGATATTGTGATTTAGGATTAAGAATTGTAATGTTCTATGGGTTGGGATCATCTTCATTCTTATATTGTTTTCCATTGTGTAAAAATTTAATACATTGACTAATAAAAGAAGCAATGGCCCTCATTTGATGAGTCTATGGATGACCAAAGAGTATGTTGTAATATAGGGGTAAATCAACGGCCATAATATTAGTTCAAATAGTCTTAGGTATAATGGTTAATATAAGACAAATGCAACCAAGTGGATTTTGATTAGTCTTATCAAAACCATGATAAGTAAGATGGGTTTGCTTAAGATGATCCTTATTATAATTGAGTTGTTATATGAGCCATCAAGATGTTACAATAATACCAAAACCTTCATCAACTAGAAATTTCTAGATAAGAGTGGTATTAATGGATACTTTGATAAAAAAATTATGGATCATCAACACAAAAGATAATTTCATCATTGATCATGTTCTCAATTTTGATTAAATAGAGGGCTTGGAAGGACACATAGTTTTAATGGTATTTACATTGGTAGGTTGAGATTCAATAGAAGTTGGTTCTTCATCTATGGGAGATGGATCATAAATATATTGGAGTTGTATAAGGAACTTATGATTATAGGGAGAAGTATGAACCAGCTCCATAAGTGGAATCTTACAAGGCATATAATTGAGTTCTTAAAAAAAGTTCCAATGTGACTTAGAAGAACCAAGATGAGGTTTAGGAGGTAAATTAGACATTGGAGGAATAGTTGTGTTGGGTGAATATTTTGTCAGCCAACTAACTGGTGACCAAAATAGTTTCTATCACCATAGCATAGGAAGATTGGTCATCTAGGTGTGCAGCTTTACTACATCAACTAGAGAAAAATCTCTCCTCTCATCAAGGGGAGGTTCCCTATTAAATATGTGGAGGTTATATATAATATAAATAAGCAAAAAATAACACATGGGGGTAGAATAAACCATCTATCTCTCTTATTTTAGAGATGATTCACATAGACAAAGGAGAAAAGCCTAGTGAAAACGCTGAAGGCACTTCTCTTCTTTTAGAAGTGTTCTTGCAAGAAATAATAGGAGTTTCTTTCAGATAGTAAAGTAACCAGTAACCAAAGGATGTAGTAACAGTAGGATGAAACAGAATGCAAAGTTTTCACCTCAATTTCCAAAAGAGTATATCACAAAGGATAATGGGGGCATGAAGTCATCCCAAAATCCTCAACACAAAAAGAAAAGAAAAACACAGACTGAAAATAATTATGAAAGCACAAAGTATTCCCACAGTTAGTTTTAGGACACTTCCCTATTACTTTCACTAATTTTGTTTGTCAAATTAAATGAATAAGAACACCTTTAGAAGATAGACATAAGAATGATCTTCTAAAATGATACAAGCCAAAATATTACAAAGTCTGTAAACAACTTGCTTTCTCATTCAGATAAAAATGAAATGAAATTACAATCTGAGCTCTAAGTCTCAATCTTCTTCTTTCAAAATGGGAAAAGTTTTGCTCTTGTAAAAATGAAAAGTCTCCCTTTAAAAATGAGAGAATAAACAAACTTATAACCACTACGTAAGGATTGGCACATTTTTCCATGGGACAGCCCATGCTGCAGTCAACATCTTCAATACGTCTCTAGTTTTGTTTGGAGAGACCATGCTGAGAATAGTGCGCTGCCATAACTATGGCATGTCCCTTCATCTAATATGTCTCTTCCTTGGTATGGACCATCTCATATTTTTCTAATTTTTCTTTACTTCATGGAATAAAAATAGGCCACATCCTTGGTTTGGTGTGCTCAAAAGTCTACTCAATCCACTGTTCCACCTACTAGAAATAAATCTTTCAAAGACATTTTTGGTCCTTTTCATCAATCTTCTCTCTTTGAGTCTTTGGGATCTCTTTTAATTCGATCACTTGATTCTTTCTTTAAATTCCATGCTTTATCTAAATTTCCATGGATATCCATTTAAATTTGACATCTACAGGACCATCAATGGTCTCTAGCTGCTTGAACCATGTTAAACCTTGAACCCATTGAACCACTGAAAGTTCATCGATTCATTTGTTCATTATGTATCTTTTATTCTATCACTTATTGGTTTAATCACTTCTTCACTCTTTATTTGAACCATCCATTGAACCACTTGTTTGCTACTTCTCTCTTTGACTGAGGCTACCTTTGAACTCTTGAACCATGTTAAACCATTGAACTTTGAACTCTTTCAGTTCAAAGTTCAATCAGTTCATTGGTTCTTTGGTTTTGCCTATCATTTGCTCTTCCTAAGCTCTTTGATCTTCATCGTGCTTGGTTTAACCTTTGAAACTATAAACATGTTAAACCATTTGGTTCAATAGTTCAATGGTTCAATCGATTCATTCTTTGAAGCTCTATGTCAAAGTCTTTAAAGATTCCTTTCTGCATCTTTGTTCAGCCTTTGGGACATCCTAAAGGGAAGGTGTCCCTTTGGGTCCTTGGAAAAGGTCTTTTTTCTGACATCAAGTGTCCCCTGCAAGGGTATCTACCCTTTGAGATTTTTCATGTGACCTTTAGGATTTTACTTCCCTGGTGGGTTCTTGCTTCTTCAGTGGGCTTTTGGCTCTCAAGATTTTTTCTCTCGATGGGCTTTATCCTTTATGTCCTTCAGACAAAAAGTCTAAAGGAATTCCTTTAGACAATTTGTTCGAAGGAAATATTCCTTGCCTTTGCATCTTTCCCATTGGGCTTTTTCTTTGTCTTTTAGGCAAATTCCTTTAGATAATTTGTTTGAAGGATTTCACTTTGTCTTTCACCTTGCTTCCCTCCACAAGGGCACTTGACTTGGTTCACAGCCCTTCATAAGGGAACTTGTTCATTTAGCTTTGGGGTAGTCCCTTGAACCTGTCGATTGAACTGATTGATTAAACCAACTTTGGTTCAATGATTCAATGGTTCAATTGGTTCATTCTTCATTATTTGGTTAAGTCTTTTTGATCTTTTACACCAAGCACATAGAACTAATTAGACATTAAACTTGTTAAACCATTGAACCAAAATGGTTCAAGGTTTAATGGTTCAATAGTTCAAGCCTTTGTTCTTTGAAGCTTGCCGATGGACAATTTTGATTGAACCAAGGTGATGAACCAATCTTGGAAATGACCAAGTGTTAGAAACTTGTCCTTTTGATTGAACTCACCTGAAAAAGCCTTAAACCTATTGAAGCTACTAATCCCTTTACTAAAAAAGCTTGAAAAATGATGAATTTGAAAGATCAAAACAAATTTTGAGAGGGGAAGAGAGGAATTTTGGTCTGAGTAGAGCCAAAATAGTCCATAGGTTGTCCCAAGAATGACTGACATTTTTTTGGGACAACAACTGGCTCTAGTTGGGGAGCTTCATTCAGATGAAAACTTGAAACATAACTGAGGGGATTAGAAACTAGAATCTCCAATGTCTTGAAGTGTGGCATTGGCCTACAGAGTCATGCTACCCAAAAAGAAAGGCTCCAAAAATGAAAATGAAAAGAACAAAATAGAACTAAAGACTATACAAATATACATATGTACAGGTGAACTTATCTGATACTTCAAGAATTTAAGTAATTCAAATGCTACTCCTTGTGAGGCAAAGAAAAGGGGATGCCATCATGATAAACTAGCAGGAAACCATTCTGTCCCCAAAAATGGTGACGGGCGAATGGAGCTCTCCACTAGGAAACTAATTTTTTGCATCTTCCTCTTTGGTTTTTCTTCTTCTTGCCCCATGGTAGGACATGGTCTTCAATTTGAAAACCATAACTCCTTGCTTTCTTGGTGAAGGGCTCCTTTTGATGATTTTGGAGTACAGTAGTATGGTCCACCACCATAGCTTACTATTCTACTGGTTCAATCCAGCACATATTTTGATTTTCAGCATTAGACCCCTAACAAACCATTAGCTCAATATCTCCTTTGGTGTGAAGGAGTTTGATCTCTTCATCCTAAGTAGTCTTCAATATGAGCAACAAAGATTTGCACCCAACTATGGAAGAATTGCTACCATCAGATTCTAGGATCCAAGCATCATCAGAAGCTAATCTTCTATTAGATTTCTCTTCATGGGAGATGGAAGATCCTTCTTGATTTGTACTGTGCCCTACCAATTTTTTCGATGCCTTATTGAGATCAAATATTGGATTGCTAGCCATGAGACTATGATTAGCTGAGACATGAGCATCATCTATGGTTAAGGAGTAATTACCCCTACTTGAAGGCTCAAATAGAATTTGAGCAATAGGGGATAACATTTGGGTGACCACAATCTTTTCCTCAGATAGGGCCACACCTAGTTCTTCACCAATGTTTAACTGCTCAGGATTGGCTTGTAGGGATTCAAACTTAGTAATTTGAATTTTGGATTTCTTGATGTGATCAATCATGGCAAATGACTGAGATGGACTTGAAAGAGAGGATGGGAGTTCATCCTTTTGGTTTTTGGGAGGGGGAGGACTGATCTGTGAATTTGAAGTAGAAGGTGCAGAGATGTTCAATGTACTTACTTCTTTGGCAATCACCGGGTCCTTTGAATGGAAAGGAAGAGGGGTTTTCTACTTAGCAATTGAAATTATTGGTTAGGGTCACTCCTCTATCTTCTCTTTGTCAGCCTACTGGGCTGACTAATTCTCAGACTTGGTGAATACTGCGTATGATCCTTCCACTGCTTCACTTTCACTTCTAGGTTCATCCTAGAAATTTAGGAAACCAATGTGGGAGTTGCCAACTGATTCTTCTAGATCCTCCCTAAAGAGATCAGTGCCACTTTCTTGGTCAAACTCAGGTTGGAAATAGGAAACATGTTTTGTTTCTAGATATCCAACTACTGAGTTGGTTGGAGGTGCTTCAAGGGCAAGGTTCCTCTATGGGGGAGGAAGATGATTTGGTTGCCATTGACTTCTGGTAGTGTTACCTTGATATGGCTGATTAGGGAATGTCCTCCTTGGTATATCTTTATATAGAGGAGAAGAAGACATACTTTGTGCCATTTGACTTTTCAAGGCTAATAATTCATTTACCAGCTTTTGTACCATTGGGTCAGTGGTGGCTGTTGGTGAGTATTTAGAAGATGAAGAGGGTTTGGCTCTGTTAGGATCTCTCCTTATCTTTATTTCTAAGATAAGGTCATCTTCTAGCTTAGTAGCCAAGTCTTGAGTACCCTCAAGGTCTATGTGTCTAGCCTGTCTCAATAGAAAACTCACTTCAAGTAGCTGTGAGTTGATGAAGAAACACATGAGATTTTGAGGTGTCGACTGGGCGATCATGGGAATCTTGTGCCTCAACATGTTGAACCTAGAAATAAAATCCCTCATAGGCTCATGAGGTTCCTTCTTCATTTGAGTGACCTGGGCCAGTAAAGCATGCACATCCTCTATAGGCTTGAACTTGGCTTCAAAATTGGCTTTGATTGTATCCCAGTCAGTCACTGATCTAGCTTGCAGATGGTAGAACTAGTCTGTAATAGCACCTTGTAGTGTCTCCACAAAAAACCTGATTGCCACGTCTTCAAATTCCTCCCATATCACACCATAGGCTATGATGAAGGCTACAATGTGTTCATTAGGGTGAACTCTCCCATCTCTAAATAATTTGGGGAAGTTCTTTCTTGAGCTGTGTGGAAGTTCATGTAGAGGTGGAGTCAAGTTGAGTGGGCCAAAAGAGTTACCCTAGGGGCCTCAAAATGCCATGATTTAATTATGAAAAATAGGGATAACAAATTTGGGTGGAGTGGCCAGATTGAGAACAAAAAATGGAAAAGAACTGGCCCTATTTTAGATTGAGGCTTGAGGCTTCAAACTACGCACTCTTTTCCAACAACTCTAGTTTTACAGACTAGATAAAATAATGGAGGTGGAGGAAAATGGTAAGGCTATAAATGGATAATGGGTAAGACACAGAATGGAGTTTCTAGAGTCTATATAATGGATAAGGGAAGGAACTACTTCAATCTAAAACTTGAGGTTTCAGACTGCACATTCATCCCTAGTGGAGTCACCAAAAATTGTAGGGTGAATATTTTGTCGGCCAGCTAACTAGTGACCAAAATAGTTCCTATCACCACAACATAGGAAGATTGGTCATCTAGGTGTGTAGCTTTACTACATCAACCAGAGACAAATCTTTCCTCTCATCAGGGGGAGGTTCCCTATTAAATATGTGGAGGCTACATATAATATAAATAAGTAGAAAATAACACATGGGGGTAGAATAAACCATCCATCTCTCTTCTTTCAGCTATGATGCACAAAAACAAAGGAGAAAAGCTTGGTGAAAACATTGAAGGCACTTCTCTTCTTTCAAAAGTGTTCTTATAGGAAACAATAGGAGTTTCTTTTAGATAGTAAAGTAACTAGTAACCAAAGGGCATAGTAATAGTAGGATGAAATAGAATGCAAAGTTTCCACCTCAACTACCCAAAGAGTATATCACAAAGGATAATGGGGGCACAAAGTCATCCCAGAATCCTCAACACAAAAAGAAAATAAAAAAACAAACTAAAAACAATTGTGAAAGCACAAAGTCTTCCCACAGTTGGTTTTAGGGCACTTCCCTATTACTTTCACTAATTTTGCTTGCCAAATTAAATGAATAAGAACACATTTAGAAGAGAGACATAAGAATGATCTTCTAAAATGATACAAGCCAAAATAACACAAAGTCTATAAACAACCTGCTTTCTCATTCAGATAAAAATGAAATGAAATTATAATCTAAGCTCAAAGTATTAGTCTTCTTTCAAAATGGGCAGAGTTTCACTCTTGTAAAAATGAAAAGTCTCCCTTTATAAATGAGAGAGTAAACAAACTTATAGCTATTACACAAGGATTGGCACCTTTTTCCATGGGACAGCCCATGCTACAATCAATGTCTTCAATGCGTGTCTAGTTTTGTCTGGAGAGACCATGCTGAGATCAGTGCACTGCCATAACTATGGTGTGTCCCTTCATCTAATATATCTCTTCCTTGGTATGGACTGTCTGGTCTTTTTCTAATTTGTCTTTACTTCATGGAAGAAAAATAGGTCATGTCCTTGGTTTGGTGCACTCAGAAGTCTACTTGATCCACTGCTTCACCTACTAGAAATAACTCTTTCAAAGACATTTCTGGTCCTTTGCATCGATCTTCTCTCTTTGAGTCTTCAGGCTCTCTTTTCAGTTGATCACTTGATTCTTTCTTTAAATTATGTGCTTTCTCTGAATTTCTATGGATATCCCTTTAAATTTGATGTCTACGAGACCATCAATGGTCTCTAGCTGGTTGAACCATGTTGAACCTTGAACCTATTGAACCACTAAAAGTTCATCAGTTTATTGGTTCATTCTATCTCTTTTATTATATCACTTCTTGGTTCAATCACTTCTTTGCTCTTTGGTTGAACCATCCATTGAACCACTTGTTTGCTACTTCTCTCTTTGACTGAGGCCACCTTTGAACTTTGAACCATGTTGAACCATTAAACTTTGAACTCTTTCAGTTCAAAGTTCAATCATTTCATTGGTTATTTGGTTCTACCTATCATTTGCTCTTCCTAAGCTCTTTGATCTTCATCGTGCTTGGTTGAACCTTTGAACCTGCAAACACATTGAACCATTTGGTTCAATGGTTCAATGATTCAATTGGTTCATTCTTTAAAGCTCTGTGTCAAAGTCTTTGAAGATTCCTTTTTGCATCTTTATTCAGCCTTTGGGATGTCTTGAAGGGAAGGTGTCCCTACGGGTCCTTGGAAAATGTCCTTTTTCTGACGTCAAGTGTCCCCCACAAGGGTATCTACCCTTCATGATTTTTCATGCAACCTTCAGGCTTTTACTTCCCTGGTGGGTTCTTGTTTCTTCAGTGGGATTTTGGCTCTTAGGATTTTTTATCTCGATGGGCTTTATCATTTATGTCCTTTGAAAAGAAAGTCTGAAGGAATTCCTTTGGACAATTTGTTTGAAAGAAATCTTCCTTGCCTTTGCACCTTTCCCACTGGGCTTTTGCTTTGTCTTTCAGGCAAATTACTTTAGATAATTTGTCTAAAGGATTTCACTTTGTCTTTTTCCTTGCTGCCCTCCACAAGGGCACTTGGCTTGGTTCACAACCCTTCATAAGGGCACTTGTTCCTTTGACTTTGGGGTACTCCCTTGAACTTGTCGATTGAACCGACTGATTAAACCAACTTTGGTTCAAGGGTTCAATGGTTCAATTAGTTCATTCTTCATTATTTGGTTAAGTCTTTTTTATATTTTACACTAAGCACATTAAACCAATTAGATGTTGAACTCGTTGAACCATTGAAACAAAAAGGTTCAACAGTTCAAGCCTTTGTTTTTTGAAGCTTGCCGATGGACAATTTTGATTGAACTAAGGCACTGAACCAATCGTGGAAATGACCAAGTGTTAGAAACTTGTCCTTTTGATTGAACTCACCTATAGAAGCCTTGAACCTATTGAACCTACTAATCCCTTTACTAAAAAATCTTGAAAAATGAGGAATTTGAAAGCTTGAAACAAATTTTGAGAGGGGAAGAGAGGAATTTTGGTCTGAGCAAAGCCAAAATAGTCTATAGGTTGCCCCAAAAATGAGTGACATTTTTTGGGGACAACATCTAGCTCCAGTTGGGGAACTTCCTTCAGATGAAAACTTGAAACACAACTGAGGGAATTAGAAACTAGAATTCCAAATTAAATGGTAATATTCCAAATTAATCTCATATATTTTTTATTAATTATGATGAAGATACCTGTTGGGATGACTTGGAGAATTTTTTTGCAAAGATTGATAGTCCCTTCCCACTTCATGTGGAGATTAAGGAATGTATTGTAAAAAGTATTGTGATAGCTATTCTTCAAGAAATTAATGATAATCTAGAGATCTTAAATCAAGATGAGTTGGATCCTAATGAAGACATCAATCTAAGTATATTATCTGAGATTACAATACAACCATGGAAGGGAAATGAGACAAGACATGATCTATCTTTGAATGTGTAGACACCTAAAAAGTGTCTAACCCTTGGTCTTCCTCTCTCCCCTTGGTCCCTTGCCACTTCGACTATCCCTAACCTACCTAGGTCTTATTAATTGAAAATAATCATCTATTCTTAATTAAATAAGTCCATTTTCCCTCTCCCTGCCACCTCGCCACCCTAGGATACCCTCCTTGGATCCCCTTCATTCCCCACATGGCCATTTAATGCCTAAGACTCCCATTCCAATCTCTCCTCTCGCTTATTTAACCCCCGTCGACCGTTTCATCCTCGCATTCATTTGACCCAGCGGCTGGGAAACGGATTAAAGGCTATTTTTAGCCTTTCTCCAGCCTCTTAGCCGCCGACGTCGATCAACCATCGACTGATGTCAGTGATATTGCTGGCATCGGCACCTTTCATAACAACTTCTTCACCGTTATCTCCTCCTCTTGGCTCTCTCTCTTTTCGCTCTCTGCGTCTCTTCTCTGGACATCTCGACTCTTGAATCTTTGCATCAAACCCTTGTATCAACAATCTCTCTACCAATCAATCTGACTCTCTCCCTCAGGTACACAGCAAGCTTCTGCAAGTGAACAACAGGGATTCTTCATCAACAACAGGTCTTCAACAAGCGGCAACAACAACAACAAAAACCAGCAGGCACAGGTATGTTATACTTTGTTTGTTTTCTTTATGCTTTCTAGTCATTTCTAAACTAGATTTAGCACTTCTTTTCCCCAACCTAGACTGTTAACCAAACCAGGCAGACCCGGATTCCTATCTCCCTGATTGGCCTCCTTTATCTCTCTATCCCTTTTCGACATTTTGTCGTTTATCCTAGACCTCTGCACAGACCTTCAACTAAAACCAGACTCTCCCAGACCATTTTGTACATCCACAGACCCGTCCACAGACCAAGCCCAGACCAGACTCTACCCAGACTCGACCAGACCCTGCCTAAATCCCATCCAAGCCTACTGCCTCGACTGACACCGGTCACTTCCTCCACCGACGTCGGCAGACTAACCGACGTCGGCACCTTTGACAACCGACGCCGGTAGATACCACCGATGCCAGCGACTGCAACCAGGCCGACAGCTTCTTCCAGGTAAGCCTTTGCTTTCTTTTCTCTTTCAGTTTGCTATCATTTCAGTCTATTTTAGCATTCTGTCATTTATCAGTCATTTATCTTTTATTAAAATAGTGGGTTGACCTCCCTTAAGGAAGTTCTCATACTTCTGGGAACAAGCTTTCGCTTGGCAACCCACTGCCTATCCATCTAACATTTTCTTGTCCAAGTTCTTTTTCTTTGCAGGTGTCATTCCTCCACAGCCAAAGAGGGGTGCCCACAAACATCTGGATTACGGTGTGCAGTCTATATCCAGGTACTTCTAGCCTTGTCCATTTCTTTAGTTTCTTTATTCATCTTTTGAATGTAGAAAGCGAATTAGCGATAGAAACAGAATGACACAAAGCTAGCTTTCCTGATGCAAGAAAGAAGAATTTGGGAACAAGATAATTGGATCTTGGATCTATATCTTCTATCCATGCACTTGATAATGGATATGGGAATCCAAGTTTAATCATCCAAAAGACACAAGCATACAAGTGCTCCTATTCACAAGAAGAGGCCATTAAATATAAGTAATCATGTTTCAAGGTTATTTCCATTTGATCTTGGAGGTAAGTCCTTTATGAATTTAGTGTAGGGATTTAGATTATTTTATTTCTTATCCTTTGCTTATAAATAGTGCTTGTAAATATTTATTTTCTTGTTGTTTGTTTTGCTTTGTGTGTTTTTTTTTCCTTTGATTTGTTCCCTACTTTCAATAAGTCCTTTTGGATAGCTCTTAGCTCAAAGTTCACCTAATTTCTCAATAACTTCATATCTTAGAAATACAGGTATGGCTTTTTAACATTGGTAGATCATGGATTGTTGAAATATGAGCTTGATGTTATGATTTAAAGAAATTGGTAAAGATTGATATCTAAGTTAATTGTTCCTTAAAATCTTAAACCTTGTCTTGATATAAATTTGATTATAATAAGGATTCCACATGTGGGGTGAAAGTTTTAATTATTGAAACATAGTCATGTTTTCACTTAATAAACATTATTTCCTAGGACAAAGCTTGTAACCAAGGATGATTGTTTGAAGATCAAACACTTGACCAAATCCCAAAATTTGGCCAAATTGGTTCCCAACCTTTACTAGAGAGTAAAAAATGATTTTAAAAATACAAAAATAAGAACCTTATTACAAAATTCAAGATCTTTCTAAGGTGATTTTGGTGATCTCTATCAGGGATATAGACACTTGGTTGGTAGTAGAACAAGGCTTTGAGTGGATCCAAAGGAATCTCTATTAGGGATGTATATGCTTAGATAATAATAAAGTGCCCAAACATTCCCTATAAAAAGCATGGTTCTTAATGAACATCTAAATATGCTATAAGTCATTGTTAATAGTTAAGGTCATGAATCTAGAAGTTGTTACCTAAATCCTATGGCAAATAGTAAGTGGAATCAAAGAACACACCCAACATGGCTGAATTTTTATGTTTGAGCCTAATTTTTCATTTTTAAGACTTGTTTTAATCATGAATTGATCTTAATTATGGTACCTGATCATGTGGAATAAGTAGCCTAGTTATTAGTTTAAACGAGAGTCTCTAAATTATAACATATTATTATATTTCCCCTAGAATTCACCATTTTTTGAGGTTAACATACCCCCATTCCTAAAAATGGGGAGACTTATTTCAAATTATGTAAATTTTTGCTTTAAATTGAAAATTTATCTTATCAGAGTATCATTAGAGTGTTTTGCACATTATTTTTATTTGAAGATCATCCACACCATAGTTGGATTGACATATTTACACATGATTTTAGTTTGATCTTGGCTAAATTTGCTAACAATATATCTCTGTGTTTTAGGTTACAAGTTTAATGGAGTCCCTTTTGGATAAACACTGTGTAGGGTTTTGTACTTTAATGATTAATTAACCCTTTGATGAATCTTTTTATCCCTTAATTATCTAATTGAATCTATATCTAAATCATGTAAAAACCTTAGTATAAAATGTTTTTAGATTTTAAAATAATATTCAAATCTACCTACGTCATTTTCATTTGAATTTACGTGAGAAGTAATTTATTATAGATTCATTTATAACTATATCTCAAGTTCAAGTTGTATTTATTAATACAACTCAGACCTTGGGCTAAAATCTTTATACTAAGTCATTTATATATTATGGTTCACAAGGAATAACTAACAAGGGGACTCTTTTATAGTGTTTTGAACATAGCCTAAAAATTATATTAAATCCTTATTCATGTTTATTAACATGATAAAAACCTTAGTCTGAACTCTTTATGCTAAGTTATTTAATTTTATGCCCACATAAATAGATGAACACAAAAACAACAAGTGTCACCATCTCAAGGGTGGTTCAAAGATGTGATGAATATCAAAGAGTTGAAATTTCAAAGGTCTTAAGAGCTCTATGAGAGTGACAAGTGTCACAATATCAGTGGGCATTCCAAATATCTAATGGAATATGACTGTGTCAACATGTCAACAGACATATAGAGGGATCTAAGAATGATAAGTGGTACCATCTCAAGTGCTTGAGTGGTAGATCAATGGTTTGTGGGCCCTTCTATAAGTCAATAAGTTAAAAAAACCTAAAAAAAATCATAGAGATGATGCATGTCATAATCATAGGCCAAAGTTAAAGTTTGAATGCTATATAGAGATTGATATAGTACATTTAATTTATTCAATCTTAATCAATGGTGTGAGATCAACATTGAAATTTAAATAAAACTCAGAATGAACATGATGATGATGATGATGCATGTCATAACCATGATGAATGAAATAAATATCAGCTAGTATAATTTGACCTCTTAGATCTTGGTTAATGGTATGAATTAGGGTGGAATTTTTAAAAGACCTAGAATAAATGAAAAACTACCAAGTGGAAAAATCTTGTGAGCTTCAGGAATAGATCAACAATCCATGGTAAAGGTTAGGGCTATAGACTCCAAAGAAGCCAATGGTGTTTAAACTTCCTATTTTAAGATCAACGAACCACATTGATCAATATAAGTAGATCCAATATTGTGAGCCTAAATAGACTTTTCAAAGGGCTTGGAACTAATAAGGAAGTGACATGTGTCCAAAGGCAACAAAGGTCATGTTTTGAGATCAAATAAATAGTTCAGCATGGGCATTGCCACATAGATATGACATGTTGTATTTTAAGGACCTATGGACCTAAAGCACTTGAATTATACTTGTTTTGTACCAGCAAAAATAAAAAAATTTAAATAAAGCCATGAAGATTAATGACAAAAGGAAAATGCTGAAATTGTAAAGAGTCTCAAAGCTAATTAAGTTGACATAGTAGATTCTTTTAAAAAAGACCCTGTAAATCATTCAAAGGGAATATTATATTTTAAAGTGTCATTGGTCTATAAATATTTGTATAAGGATACTTGTCTATGATACTTTTCTATTTGTATGTTGACACTTCCCCAATTCCATGTTGACACTACTCTAATTACATGTTAACACTTACTCAGTTGCATATTGACACTTGTTTGTTACATGTTGAGAAATAATGAGTGTAATATCTCATGAATTATCTATATAAAGGAGGTATTTCCAATTGTAAAAGGAGGGGGAGTCCTTAAAGATAAAATTACTTTGTAAACTTGGAGCAAGTAGTACAAGTAAGGAATTCTACAAATTTTATCTAATATTTGTATGTGTATTTGATATCATGGCTATTTATTTAGTTATTTGGTTTGAGATTCAGATTTGAATTGTTTATATGGATCCTAGATGTTCACATGTTAATTTAGAGTTTTCATTTTAGGATTGTTTTAGGTTGATTGAAATTTCTTAGGTTTACTTTGCTTTCTTTTCTCTTCTTGCATCTAGGATAATGTTATTTTCTTGTAGGGTAAAATTCTTAAAGTAAATCTTGTTCTTATTTTCATTACATTTCCTCAATAATTTGCTTGATATATATTAGGATATGTGCTTATGTAATTTCATGCTATATATTTGTTTAGTTCATGTCTTGATGAAATGTAGGATTTATCATAATGTCTAGATTGAAACACATTCTTTCTTCCTTACCCTCCCTTTTGCTCCTCTTTTACCTATTCACCTTAGATTATCTTGTCATTATAAATATTCCATGATATATGAGGGTAATAATCTAGGGTTTGGACATCATTCATTGGATTTAGTTTATATTATTTTCATCTTCACAAATTTTTAGGACCATAGTTGCTACCAAAAACCATTTACATGTTCATTTTTTGAAATAGTCATTTAGCTCAGCCACTACTCCACCATATATTTTAAGAAGATCACAACCAATAACTCATGAAATGGATTTTTTGAATACAAAAATGAGAAATTTTCCTTAAACATTATATGTTGACCTATTGATATACTTTTAGGCATTAACACTAACCTTATCTCACAATCTATACCTAGTGGGAAATATTGAGGGATGTTATTTCCCTAACATCAGTTGCATGTTATAACCAAAGATCCTAAGTAAGGTTTAGATAGGCTAAATAGGGGTGTCCATGATATACATAAGGTACATTTGGATCTAAGTCTATGTAGGTTGTTTTTTAATGCTTAGTATTGGAGAGTTAACTCCTCAAATCATAGGATACTAAATGGGGTATGCTACTTAGCTTGATGATAGTTATCCCTGATATTTGTACTCCACTAGAACACAAATTATGGATTTGGTGGTGAAATTAAAAGTCATAATACATCTAGGACTATATCAAGTACATGGGTGTCAATTCCATGTCACATTTCCCTTATATATAAAAATGGAAAGTTTTTTTGTTATTTTTTATCCTCTAAGAATTACCATTAAAGACATAAGGAGGAGAGTGTGCACAACCTTAGCATTTCAGAAATAAACAAGTAGCCAAAACAATTATTTAACCTAATTATTTTAGTGATTTGACAAGAAATGTAAATAATATTATTATAAAATTAGGCTTTTATCCAAGTCTTGGATAGATCAACTTGTAAAATAAAATATTATAGTTTGATCAAATTTACTTATTTGACTGATTGAGTTGCACCAAAAAGTGTTAGTAATTTTATTTCAAAAAACTTGAAGGGAAAATTGTAAGATAATATGTTATACAAAGATAATATTTGACAAAATTTATCTTAAAAAATAAGTGTTTAGTTTAAATCAATCAAAATCATGAACATAAGTATCAATAATATAACTAGCTAATGTGGTACACTAGAAGTAATAAATAAGGTGTAGGGGTGGTAACCCACAATGGGGTTAAAGGGTATCAACCCTTTTATGGTCTAGGGGGAAAAGGATGGGGTCAAGGGGTAGGGCCCCCAATACTAAATGAAATTTGAATCTTGTGGGGTCCTTAGAATTGCTCAAAATTCACCTGATTTCAAATAAAATTCCTTATTTTTTAATAATTCATACACTCAAAAATTAATAATTTTAAGGCCAAAAAAAGGTTTAGTAATTTAGGTTGGAAAAATTAATGGTTAAGACCTACAATGAAAGTTTTATATTAAGCAAAACATTAATTCAGAACAAAGTCACTTATATGTAGGTTAAAGCTTTTTCCAAAACCTACAAATTCTCTAGTTAATTTAAATATTAGTAGTGAATTTGTTATTAAATAATTTGTACTATATTTGAACAAATCTGCTAGTTAGTCCTAAGAAGCTACTAATCAACTAGATAAATCTACTAATCATCTAAATGAAGTCATTTTTCTATGAAACAAAACCATAAGTATAATTATTGTCAAGTAGTGGATTTGTGTTAGTCCCACATAGGCTATAAATAGAGACAAACAATGCCAAAATATTCTTCACATAATTATTTTAGTTGATTATATATTGATTAATGTTAATTAATTACCCAAAAACACTTCATAGAGATGTATTAGCAATTATAGAAAAAACTCTCTATTAAATGATAAAGTCACATTTAGGGTAAACAAAATCACTTTTCTCATTTTTGAGTAACAGTAGCTTTATTCAAAACTATAGGATGTTCTTACTTAATTTCAATAAGCTAAAGACTAATTAATACATAGATACTAATGATTTCTTAACAAATCAACCTTTATCGATAAGCCTTAATAGTGACTTTGATAAAATAAGCCTACAAAATAGAAGATAGTATAACATTGTCACCTTTGTACAGAATATTATCCCTACTACTGTAATAAAAATCACTATTTGTAAAGAACTATATTATTAGGTTTGTACTCGGCCAACCTACATATAAAACTATGATAAATTCATGTTTATATAAAACAAAATGACTTTACCAACATATAAAGTCACTAGTTTTGATTAAATATATTAGTAATTTTGTTGTTTACTAAATTGAAAAATTAAAACTACAATATCACTTTTATAATTAACAAAATTATTATTATAATTAATAATATCACTACTTTTGCATAAATAAAATAGTGGCTTTGCCCAACTTAAAATACACCTTGTAGTTGTAACAGTTAGTCATGATACAAAATCACATCTATGGTAATAAGAACATGTTTTACAAAATCACCCCTACATAGGCCAAAGCTACTAGTCACCTATAAGTATAAATTTCACTTGAAAAAATATTTTTTTGGTTGTCTGATCTTCTTCAAATGGTACCTATAACCTTATTAAATCATAAAAACACTCAAAAATCAAGATTTACTAAGTTTTCTCCCACTACGGTTGCTAAATGTAGTAATAAAAATTTAAACAAAAGGATTCAAATTTAATAAAACACTTTAGATCAATCCAAATTCAAACTAATACCTATAATTGGGCAAGGTGGGTAAAATGAATGCAAATAAAAATGAAAATAAATTGATTATACCTCCATTATGTAGCTAAATTTACCTTCAAAGTGAATGATGATAGACAAGTTGATAGCATGTAGACTCTAATTTCCTCATTGCCTTTTCATGGAGGATGGGTTGGTATAAATAGAATGAGCAGTGATGTTTTCTACAAAAAATAATTTTTTTGGAAGGCTCTAGAGAGTAAAGGGTGTAGATATCTATAGACAGTATAAGGATCTAGAGAAGGATAGTTTTAGACTCTATTATAAGAGTTTAACGAGGTGATTAGAAGGAGGTTAGGTGAGAATTAGGGACTAGACTTGTAAGAAATCCTAGAGGTATGTGGATAGGGGGTAGGTGAGGGAATTTTGAATTCCCAAATATTGAATGAGACAAAATTAGATGATAAGTTAAATTTTTATAAGAATTAATTAGATATGGTAAGGATATAAGGTTAGTGGATGATGAGAGAAATAAAATAAACATTTGACGAAGACTAGGGTAATTAGGCCATATGATGAATTAGTAATAATTGACGATGTTATTGTTGACTAATATTAATATTAGTGATGAGAGACAAGGTGATAAAATTTAAGTGTATATAAAAAGAACTTGCAATGATTTAAATTGAAAGATCAAGGTTTAGGATTACACTTATGTATCGATGTAACTACCTAACATATTTGTAATTTGATTTGAAAGATGTATCATTATGAATAAATGAAACTAAGATTATAAAAATATAAGTCCATACAATACATATATCTTAAGGTAGAGAGAGAGAGATAGGAGGGTTCATTCCCCCAAACTTGGAGAAAAGGTGGATTCCCACCTAACACTTGAGACTATCTCAACCATACAACCCAATCATACTTATAACCTAGTGAGTGTGAGTGAACTATGTTAACTCATATTATCAAATTGGTGAGGTTGGATGATGTTAACTATGTTGAATCAATTCCAACCTAAAAAATTGGCAAGATTGAGTTATTTAATCACCCTAACCATACCAAAAATCTAACCAATTATTTTAGTATATTCGCTCAATATAGTCTATAAAATTCCAACTTGGTGGGTGTTGACAGTCCCTAAAAGTGTTTGGAATCTAAAATTGATTTGATTTTGTAATATTAGGCATGCATCACATAACATATGCATCTTAGATATGTCTCATCTTGAAATTGCATTAAAAAATGGTACCAATGTATATAATTATACTATAAATGTGGATATAAATCATATAATTATGTAATTTGGCCTATTTAAATCTATGTAAGTGTGGATGAAATGCTTCCAAAACATTCCCCCACTATAATATAAAACTAAAAAATGATATAAGTGCCAATATAGAGGACATGTTTCTAAAGCATGCCCCCACTGAATTTGAAATTATGAATGTGTGCAAGCCATGCCTCTATGACATGCCCCCACTAATATCCCCCCCCCCTTTGAGGTAAGGGAAGATATAAATGTGTAATTACCTCTCCTCAATATGATAATATAACCATATAACTATGAATGAACCATTAAGAATATATGAGAACATGTCGAGGTAAATATATCATTGAAGCACATAGAATGTGATCATATCAAGGACTAAGATGCATGATAAATATCATGGTAAAATCTAGATAGTAATATTAAAATTTCACCAAGAAATCAAGTACACACACAAGGGAATTTAAATCAAATCAAAAGATAATGGTCCAAGGAGACCCCAAATAAGGGCCAAGTTCAAATGTCACATAATTGAATGGATAGGACTTAGTCAAATATCTATAAAAAATAAGAATGTCATATTAAAATGTACAAAAAATAATCAATGACATATCAAATGTCAAATAATAAAATAAATTCATGAGGGACAAAAATAATGGAACATATTCAAATGATCAAAAGAAAATACACTCAAAGAAGTGCATAAATGCAATCATAATCAACCAACATAAACATATCATAGTATGCAATGGATCTAATGTGTTATAAAAAAATGACAAGTACTCAACATCAAGTAAACTATAAAATATGTAAGAATAGATAAAGGCATGTGTAGTTACATATATAATATCAAACATGATAATGTACAGTTACCATATAATGATATAACCTAGATGTATTATGATCATAGAGGTGGATTCCCCCAAAGTCCTTATGGCATGACTATAAGGAAAGGTTAGTATCTAAAAATTCATAGATATGTATTTGTGTATGGCTATATCACACTAAAATAGAACCATGAAAAAATGGATGTAGAAGTAACTAATATTATATCCATCAATATGAAGCTAACACATAGATGCAAAGGAGCTAATAGAATATGTAGATGTCAAAAATGTTTTTGGATTTTTAAATATATTTATTTTTTTGGTATTTATGGAATATGTGGAGAGACTACCTTATGATCTCGTCCTATATATGATCATAGGTATCTCCACACTTGGTACTTGGTGCCATAAACAAGGGTATTTCTAAGGGGAATTGATAGGTGCAATATATGTCACTATAGTATATGTGATTCTCTACATATGTATAATGGGATTTTATGGTCATGAAGAAATGTAGGATTAATAAATGTTTTTGGAACCCATCATTGAGTGTTTTGAGTTTTCTTTGGAATAATAGTGAAAGGAATATGAATAGGTTCTATGGATATCTAAATATTGTGCATAGTAGATGAATATTTTATGGAATCCATTGTATGTCTATAATGCAAATATTTTTCAAGTACTTAGTTACCTATTAAATGGGATTTCCTATTGCTTACCCTTTATATGGTGGACTAGACTTAGTAGACTTGATATTAACTACCTAGGTATATTTTTTTCTTTTTCAAGATGATGATCATATGGAACTCTATAAACTATAATTACCCAATTGGCATGAATGTATTTAACACATCCATGAACTATAGAAAGTATTACTCGAAGAGTATGTATCCAAGGGAATTCCAATAACATATCAAAGACACATGTGGAAGGTATAATATAAAAGTTAATAACCATGTGTGGGACCCACCTGTAAAGGTAAGTCAATCTCACCAAGAACCTAATATGAGGTCCCATCAAATGCTCAAATTGATTTAGTAAAAAGGTGTAAATCATGATGAGTATAACCCAAGTGTGTAAGTAATGTCATGGTGTAAATTTTATCACTTGCACCATTATCAATCATAACACTACATAGAGGCTAGTGATCAAGGTATGCTCAAATGAATAAATAATGAAGATCAGAGTCATCATCCTTAATCTCATTATCATAAAAATTAATATAAGGTATCTAAACCATAGGAGGTTTATATCATATACAAGTACCAATAATCCCATCTAGTGGGTGTTCATAGTGTGATGAAGGAGCATGTGTATTATATACCATTTTCACCTCTACATCCTTTTTAGAATGTTCTTACAAAGGATTGTTAAATATCTTATATTTTTGGTGATCACCAAGTTTTGAACCTAATTAATTTTCAGGATCATAAAATTTAATCTCTTAGGCATCAATGATGTCTTGGATCTTATGATTCAAGGTAAAACATATTTTCATACAATACCCTAGGCCTTGGTGATAGTCACAATAAGCATTTTCATCATATCTTTTGGGTATAGTTTGATTCATATAAACCTCTATAGGATGAGGGAAATATATAATATGACACTATACTTTTCACAAGAGTAATGAAGTATGAGACTAAGGTAAGTGTGTAAATTGTCTTCATGGTGTATTTGGTAAGACAAGTCGATTAAGCTACTGTGAAACTATATTAACCATGGTGGTGGTTTCCTTTTTAGTCTTAGGAGGTTTTACCTTGTAACTTAGTTTAATTTTAAACTTTGTATTGGTTGTAGATGTAGACGATGTGTTTGTTACATACTTTAAATTATTCAATGAAATAAGTTTCATTTCATGGTCTTGAACAACATGACATAAGTCATCAAAAGATTTCAAAAATTTAAAAATAATGGAATAATGTAAAGTAGCAAGAAAAATTTGTTTGAATGTCTTAAATTTATTTATCTTCCAAAAGATGGTCATTTTAGCCAATATTATTTTTTACCTCAAGACATTCATTAATAGGTTCATCAGTTCTTTATTTGATTTTTGTAATTTAGGCATAGGAAGCATTTTCATTAATTTTAATAGAGAAGTGTTGCCAAAATTGATGTACAAGAGGTTTTAATGTTTTCACATATTGAATAGGTATACCATAAAACCACCTCAAAGCATAGTCCTTGAGGCTCCTTAGAAGTAATTTGGTTAAAATTTTATCATTAGAGGAATAATCAAGACATGCCACATAAAAATATTGATGATGCTACTCAGGATCACCCTTGTCTTCATAAAATGGGAACTGAGGTGAAAAAAAACTAGTTTTCAAAGGGTATAAATATATCTCATGTGTAATAGGGTTATGTAACACAAATTTGTAATCAATAACATGAGTAAAATTTGAATAATTTTCTTCAATGTTTGTAGCTTTGTCCTCCATGGTTTTTATAATGTGAAGGAGAATATGAACTGTATACCCATTGGGGTTTATATTAACAAGTTGATTAGTCACAAAAGGGTAAATGTACATGTTTTGAGTAGTAATAGGCACTGAAACTGGTATTTATGTTTAAAAAAATGGTAATTCCATGATATATGTAGCAATAGTGTTTTTAGGAAATAAATGTTGGAATAAATCATGTTCCCCCATTAGAAGTATTAAGTGGTAATGTGCTCAATGGAATGTTGTTGTTATATGCAGATGACCCATAGCTCTAATAGCATTATCAATATATGAACCTGCTTGGTCATCTATGTTTTTTGATTTTTTAGTATTTCATCAATATCTTTAGGTTTTTCATGAATACACTCATGAAATAATTCAATAGCTTGTAGTTTTTCATGATTTATTTGTTCATCTTCATTGATTTCATTAGATTCAAGGTTTTTATTTTTATAATCTTCCTCCATGGTTACCTCATCATCATATTACTCATCAACAACATGGTTATCATCATGGATGATAGGAATATGTTCTTCATTGGTTAGAGGCATCTTATGTGGTAAGAGTGGAATCTCAATGTGTTCAATGGGTATGCCTCCCAATCTAGGGATACACCTAGGTTGCATGCAAAATAATAAAATTAAAAATTATAATAATCTAAAACCCTAGCTAACTAAAAACCCTAGGAATTAAAAAAAATCCATTCATCAAAATTAAGTTCACCAAAATTTTAGCCCTAAATTATATATGTATTTTAATATGGGTAGATAGGGTTAAAATATATATAAATTAATAAGCACAAGGGTACTAAATATATCTGTAGCAGGTTAATTAATTATAAAACTCAAATACAACATATATTGAATTTATTATGGTATAGCTATGTTAAATATTGTAATGATAATAAAAAAAAGATACTTAGTTGGTTATGATGATAATATAGATCTAGATATGGAATAGTTAGGAAGTAGACTAGAAGAATATTTTGTAACAGTCTCCAAATTCTGGATTAAGTGTTATTGTAATTATACACACTTGTATTAGTCTAGGATGGTTACATCGACTCTAATATCTAGATCAAATGCATGTGTCTGGTATGGAATACATACTAAAATAGGATGTGACCACCTAGACATTTATGTGTTCATTATCACCTTCACTCTAGTGCATTTATATATAGGTCATGGATTGTTTCTCCTTATTAAATTATCAAACCCTAGTTCCTAATCTTCATAATGCTTGTGGGAAAAATGGGTTAGTGAGAACATGGTGTCAAACTACACTAAATACCCCTCTATCAATGATAATTACCTACATATTCAATACTCTGAAGAGTGTCCAAAACTTATGTATTCATCCCATATGTGTTGTATTATGTGTGAATCATGTAATGTTTGATAAGCAATTACAGTAGTGGTCTAGCTTGTAACTTGGAAAATATCAATTTTGGGTTACTCCAATACTTTAGACCTATATATGTGTTATCCCTATGATTGATATGGAAATAGGAGATAATAGGTACTAGTTTCTCACTCAAGTGTTTGATTGAGTGCTTTTGATAAGTTTACTTGGTTTCTTTAGTATTTTCTAGGTAAGGACTGAGTGAGGGTTGATCTTATATTTTTACCAATATCTTTGGATAATATATCACATAAAAGTAACTAGGATGCCCACTATGACAAATTTCATTTTAGAATTGGATTACTTCAAGGCTTTAAACACTTGTGTTAGAGTAGGACACATACATTGATGTAGGTGTCTATCTAAGATGTAAGTGTTCAAGGAGTAGGAAAACATATATAGGTTCAAAACTTGTAAAGGCATAAAATAAGCAATTTTCAAAAAATATATGCAAGATATAAGTCTTAGGTCATCAACATAGGATTGGTCAAGCTAAGAGATAGTCTAAGGGGTAAAAGAAAGAGTAGATGTAATATTTGCATAAGTAGGAAAGGTTTAGAACTGAGAAGAACAACCAAGGTTTGATTTTTCCAAGTGTACAAGATTGAGGTGATATATTATTCACAAATATCATCTACAAATTCCTCTTTTAGTGAAAGGATTTATCTTTTTTAATATTAATATTATGATCTATTTAAATCTCACCAATTATTTATCATTACCCATTTTGATAGATCGTAGTTCATTTTGACATGGTATCAAAGTGAGTTATGGTAAATGAACACCATATTTTATTGTAATGTATTTTTAGAATCATGTTTATTTGTGTTTGTATAATATACATTTTAATCTATAACTATGTTTTTTCTCATGTCCTTTGATAATGAATAGAATTACAAAAGAATGAGGAATAAGGTCATTGTGTGAGTGGTTGTGTAGGTCACTTATGAATCGATATGTTTTTTAGAAAAATAGAAAATGACATTGAGTCTTAAAGGCCTCAAAATTATAGGATCACTTATCTAATTATTTAAAATGGAGATGTTTTTAGAAACTCATTTTTATATATTTTATAGCTAACTCAAGAGAAATGTATACTATTCATTGTACAATTTCAAATAACTAGTTATTTTTTGAAAAAGGTCATCTTTTAAGTTTTTTTATGTTTTTATAGAAAATTACTAGGTTTGTTACTATTTTTTGTTGTAGATACCAATTTTTGGATATTTGAAAATATACATGACCTCAATTTGTATGCATTAGCGTACTGTGTGTTTTACATTATGTCTTTACATAGGATTATTAATGTGTGTTTTATGTGATAGTGGATATTATGCCATAATACATAATTTGACCTACATATAGTTCTTTTTATCTAAAAATAGATTTTTGTACCTATACTTGTATGGACCACAATAGCCTATATTTTTGTTTTACATTGGTTCTATATCCTACTTTAAGTTTCACCTATGCATTAACATTTTTTATATTATTTCACCCCTGTTCATTCTATATGCATCATTTATTCTAGCCTATATATATTATATATACACTTTTACAGGTCAATAAAAGTGGATTATATTCTATGTTAATTTATTATGTATGCACAAAACTATATCGACCTATGCACTTAACTTTTCCTCAACTTGTGCACCAAATCTAGACTACATAATTATTTCAAATGAGTAATTGTCTTGGATTGCTTACATTTTTTGACTTGTATAATGGAATTGGTCTACAACCATGGACAACATATTAAAATATAGAAGATATAAAATTAAATACTTAAATCAAGACTCCCATTCAAGTCAAGGCAACTGTGGCTAACTCTGCATAATCCCTTAAAAAAATCCTCACTTATAGAATCATCCTTAAAAGGTTTGAGAAATAAATGTAAATGGATACATCACCCAATTTCTAAATTTTAGACCCTAGTCACATGGTAATTAAACCCATGGTCACTTTCTACTAAAGGGGACTTAAATGTTTATCTAGGGATTTTGATTAATTTTCAAGAAATTTTATTTTTCAAGGTTAAAATTTATTTTTTGTAAAATACTAATTAGAAGAACTTGTAAAGCACATAACTTTCTCTAGGTAGCTCATTTCAATGCATAATTTTTTTTAAAGTGCAATTTTTTTTTGAATTATTCAATTTGGTATTATTTTCAAATTCTTGCTTGGCTACTATGAATAATTTTTATCCCATGTCAAAATTATATATAAACTAAATATGAAGTGTCAATTATATACACACTAAAATATAAAGTTCTAAAACTCTATAATCTTGGGGGGTTATCGTTTATAGTTTAAGGGTAGGTTGTTTTGTGCCTTTTTCTCTCTTGTACTTTTATTTTTAAAAATATATTTTTTTCACTACACTATGGATTATAATTTGGTTCCACTTATCACAAAATATAATTATCATGAGTGGAAAACCAAAGTAAAAATCTTTTTAAGGATTAAAGGTTTACAAGAAATAAATATGGGTATTAAAATTGAACCAACACTAAATGCAAAATATATTAAGTGGTTTAATCGATGTGATGAGTCCTATGATATATAATGTTTGTATGTATATCTCAACTTATTATTTCACATTTAATCTTTAAAATTACCAAATGATGCCTAGACCATTTTATAATAACTCTTTAGGTCACAAGATATAATGAGGGGTCCTAATCTAGACAATGAGCTCATTAGTTTGAGTCCAGGAAACATTGACACAATAAATAACTTATTCACCGAATCTAAGTCATTTAGGATGTAGTTAAAATCATGTGGCATAGAGAAAATGGACTAACAATTGATCTTTTAAATTCTTTCTAAGTTAGGTACTGGCTATTCTATTTTTGTCTCTACCTTTCATGCTACTAAGATTGCCCTAAGGGCTAGATGGACCATGTCATCCTTATATGATTTTGCCAAATATTTTACTAGGGAAAAATATAATCTCATTAAAATGGGTACATTGAATTCCTCTAAGTCTCATGCCCTAATTTTTTTTCATGAAAAATATAAGGATTCAAACATCAAGGATAAGAAATAGAATAAGGACTATGAGAAAAAGGATCAAAAAACTTATGATATGTCCAAAGCAATAGCTAAGACATCCTATTCATATGCCAAACCTAATATATATAAGGTTAAATATGCCTATTGTAAGATAAATAGGCATGATGAACATAAATGTATGAATAAATAGATAGATCAGTTAACAAAAATTATTGAGAATAATAATATAAGTGTCATTGATTCCATCAAACAAAGTTCATCAACTCAGGAGTCCTATAAGGAAAAATATAATGGTAAAGGGAAAGGAAAGGGAAATGCCCTTGTTGTAATTTCATCTCATCCTTCTACATGGGTAAATGATTATAATGCTTTTCATCACATGGTTTCATCAAGACACATTTTCTCATCTTTATAACCATGTTATATGCCTTCTATTTTGAAGGGTGATGACACTTATATTGAAGTTTGTGTTAAAGGGTATATTGAATTGAATGATGGAACATTCAAGGATTTTATATGTGTTATTTCACTATAAACTAATCTCTTATCTATTTATCAAATCACTCACATAGGATCAGGTAAGAGAGTTGAGTTTACTCTAAATTTTTTATTCATTAACAAGTTGCATAGTGATTCTATAGTGGTAGTTGGGAAATAAAATAATCAATCACAATTGTACACCTTTTCTCACTTTTATACTAATCAACCTTCTACTGTACTACTCACTGACACAAATGAGTTGATTAATCTATGGCATGAGCTATTTTGCCATCTTATTATCACTACTTCAAGCAACTCATTCAAGATGATATGGTTACATGATTGCCTTGTGACTAATTTTTTGATGGTGATTGCTATGTTTCATACTTGGTAAACATCCTAAAGATAATTATGACAAATGAAAATTATGGATAGCTACGTAATTTTAGAGTTAGTTCATAGTGATATGTCTAGTCCATTCCTAAAGCCATTATTTAGTAGGACCAAATATATTCTTACCTTCATTTATGACATTTAAATGAATACTTGGGTGTAATTTATCAAAAAAAATTCTAAAGTCTTTGATCATTTTTAAGACTTCAAGGATATTGTGGAGAAACAATCAAGTAAAACCATCAGGGTTTTACACAATCAATGGTGGTGAGTATATTAACCATCATTTTTATTAGTTCTACACTTTATAAGGTATTTATGTAAAATGTATAGTTACATATAATCCTCAGTAGAATGGTGTGTTAGAATGTAATAAGAAGTCCTTGAAGGAAATGGAAAATTGTATGATACACTCCAAATATATTGCACCTTAATACTAGGAAAAATCCATTAAATTTTCATATTACATCCATAACTACATTCCTTAGTGAGCTTAAAAATCAATCACTCATTTTGAGTTATAAAGCAATAAAAAACCCATAGTTAATTAATTCAATTTTTTTAATCTCAAACTATGGCCCAGATTCCTAAGGAAAAACATAAGGCAATGGATCCATAGAGTAGGCCTTGCATTTTTTGGGTAACTATATGGTGTCAAGGAATATAGGATTCTTCATCCTAACACATATTAATTTTCCATTAATATAAGTGTTCATTTTTAGGAAGGTCCTATTGACTCTTTAAGTCACCCCCAGGTTGGTGCAGGGCTTCTAAAGGATTATAGAGATATATCACACCTATAAAGACCCATGCATTTTAAGTAAAGTAATCACATACACTTCCCTTCTACGTTTGAGCTCAAGATGAAGGTGAAAGTCTATGTAGTGAAGTAGTTATGACTCATGCCTACATAAAGCTTTCAATACATGCCCATGCATAGTATTTATGACATGCAAGTCAAAAGGCACATGAATCCAAGATGCAGGACCCCTAAGTTCTAAGTGGCCATGTAAAGACTTCATCATAGGAATTGGATATTAATCACATAGGACTACCTTAGATGTTTGATCTTTGTGTAAACCCTCATCTAAAGGCTCCCTTCCACCACTATCACATGATGACTTATCACTCATTGAAGGTTAACCCCTTTTGACAAAATTTTAAGAAGAACTAGTCTTCTATGTGTCACATCCACATTAATCCTACCTAAAACTCTAACAGACTACTATGAGATCCCACCAAGGTGACACTTGTCCCTATAGTGACACATCTAAGATTGGTCAAAAATCACCACATGCTAAGTAGCTATCGGATATAAAGAAAGTAGTTAGAGGTAGTTGACAGGAAATTTAGGAATTATTAAAATAATTAAATGGAAAAGAGGCTATCAGACTTCAGTTTTTTAATTCATGCCACCCTCTAACCTTGTCAAAGATATCTTCCATTCCCCTATGCACATGTATCCAAAAGTGATCCTACCACCAAATTTAAATCCAATCATCGAATAGACTTAAAGAGGCATGGTTGTAGTGCTATAGAAGAATTTAATGCTACATCCATCACCTCAAGTGATGCATTTATTGTAAAATAGGCATGTTCACTATAAAAGCTTGTTTTTTCCATTACAAAATGGTTGACACTTTTTATAAACCTTATGTTATTAAAATTGCCGTCCATGAGCACTTGTATTGGCTAAATCTTACATCTTAATGAGAATTAAATTTACATTTTTATATTACTCTAATGTTATATGTGTTATTTGTGTTTGTTGATCTTTGCATGTGGGTAATGTTTTCCCCTCTCATTTTTTCCCCTTCCCAATACCTCCTCATTGAACTTGAAGCTCATTTTCAAGTCATATCCTATGAGCACCAGGGGTCTATGTAGGATTTGTCTATGGATAACCCTTGTCCCTCTCAATGATGTACTATGTTCATGTGCCTCTATGTAAAACACTCATTCATTTAGAGTGACTTAGTGGAAATTATGTGATATTGTCTTGTTCTCAAATGTTTGCACTATGTTTATAGCATTAAGAATACTCACTCTATTCTAGGCGCATCACCTTTTAATTTAAGCGTATATTACCTTCTCCATCCCTTTTATTCTCAAAGATCTAGGTTTATATTAGTGGTAGTTTACCTTTCTAATATTTAGGTTTGTACACTAGTATTAAACCATGTGCACTTAGAATAGAAGGAATCTAGCATACTCTAGAGGCTATTCTTAAAGAGTGTAAGGGTCCCATGCCTTGGGGATATTCCCATCATTATGATGAGACAACTGATACTCATGCATGTAGATTCATGATAATAATTTCATTCCTAGTGCCTTAAAATCTCATTCCCTATGCAAGGTCTTCACACTCAAAACCCCACTGCCAAACTTCCCTGTACTATAGAGCATCCATGAGTGCATGTTTCAAATGACAATAGTTTATAACACACCCGATGGGACCATTTAAAGAAAATATAAAGAATTGGTGTTATCTTTAGCCAATAAGTGTATTAGACACTCAATGAGAGAACTTGGTGACTCCAAATATCTTTAGAATGTAAAGATCCACCCCTTACCTACATATCAAGAAAAATAAGATCATCTACAAGAGGCATTGATTTACATTTCAATGAGCTTACAACACCCTCAAGAAGAAGAAGAGTCAAAATATACTTGTCCCCTATTATAATAAGTAACACATGCTAGTCACCTCCTAGAGTATAGTCTAAACCTCCATTAGAAATGCTTTACATAATAAGGTAAGGTTTGTTCCCACTTATATTCATAATACTACTGAGGAATTAGCGGTCTATGCCTTTTAGTAGAGGCAGTCCATTAGTCTTAGTATAGTACAATGACATTTCAATGTTCACTCTCAAAATCTTATCCTATTTCATGGGTGAGAATTCAACCTCCCTTATGGAGTATATCAAAGACATTGTGAACATATGTCCATTACACCATGTCACCCAAGACAACATCATAGTCAAGGTACTAGATTCTTCCTTTAATGAAAGATCTCTTCAATGGTATCAAGGATTGAAACCAAAATTTATTCATAACTAGGATAAGCTTGATGAAGAATTATGCAAGAAGTTTAAATATTGGAGTGATCATTTGTCCCTAATAAAACAACTCACAATTATAAAGTGAGCACCACACAAAATGATGGTCAACTTTAACTTCAAATTATAGAGAGTTTGGGATAGAATCCCAACCTTATGTAATCCTTCTCCAAACACTACATTCTTGTATTTCCTAAAATCTCTTGATATTTATATAGAGGTGATGATTCAATCCATGGGAGGTACAGTCCTCCCTAATGCCTATGAAGTGGTAGTGTGCATTGAAAAAGATTTGATTCAAGTAGGAAAGATTGCACCTAGACCCCAATGCCTATATTTGTAGAACCTATCCCTAATCAAGCTTTTTTTAAACCTATGATAGTGCATATTCATACTATAGTGATCCAACCTACTATACCCATCATCTCTTCTAATGAATTTCATGAAGTGAAGATGATATTACAAAGTTTTGGGAATGAACTAGTTTCCCTCAAAAGGTAGTAAGTGTAGTATCCTAGACATCATCAACCTTTCACTCAGTAATACCAGTCAAATAGACCTCTATACTAAGGTGGTGTGTAAAGGTAAAATCAGCTCACATATAATAGAGAACCTTATGTATATAAGGTCAATGCCACTAACACCCCCAAATCCCTTGTTTTAGTACAAAATAATTCAGCATAGGATTTCGAGTGGTACTTCACATGTAACCAACTACATAATCAAGATACCTACAAAAACAAAATTATAAACTAGGTGCTTATGGTGCAAAACTTGAATAATTCATAGGGACAAGTGAGAAGCATAGTTTAACATAAATAAGGAGTCAAGGTGTCTATTCAGACATAAGATGGGTCTACTTTCATTAACTAGTAAGAAGAAAACTTTAGCTATGTAAATCAAGGTAGTGTGCCCAATGGAGGAAGCACTGTTGTCATTTTCAACACAAGATTCAAAATTAGATCCATAGAAGAGGTCATACCAATCATAATGCCCTTACCTTCAACACCTTGAGTCAACTGTGCAGTTTCAAAATCCAAGGTACCTGCATAATCTTTGTGCCTTAAAATGATGGTGTAGAAGGAGGCACCATCTCAAGTTAGTTCACCAACACTAGGAGAGGCTGATATTCTAAAGACACAACCAAAAGGATCTCAATTTTCCTTCAATGTATTCGAATAGATGAAGAATATGAGAATCAACATCAAACTATGGAATGCACTCACTATTTTGTCTCAATAGAATTTGCTACAAGATGTGCTGAAAGTTTTTTCAGAGTGTCAAGACCCCTAACTAGATCCTTCTACCTCTACTAGTCTATGCAAGCCTAAAAAAGAAGTTCAATTGAAAAATATCAATAAGCCACCTCTATTCTATACTTCCCTAATCATCAAATAGCACCTGGTGTATAATTACATGATTGAATCTAGTGTAAGTAGTTCAATAATGACAAAGAAGATCGTAGATACACTTAGAATTGTATATGCCCCTATTTCAAAAGGAATAGTCTAAGTCAGTGGTATGATAGTCAAATATGTAGGTATAATCAAGGGCCTAAATCTTACACTTCATGCATGCCCAAGCCTCTTTATTACATAGGATATCATAGTCATTAACTTGCCTCCCTACTTCACCATTTGCCTTTCTTGAGACTTCATGGAAAATATGGGTGGGTATTTATCTTTATATTGGTCACATGATATTGAGAACCAAAAATGGGACCAAGGTGACCATCAGGGTAAAGCCTATCTTTAAAATCCATGTCAAACAATACTCTCCTAGCCTAGTCGAGAAAAATTATGTAATGTTTGACTAAGAGGAGGATTCAATTATCCATAAGGCTACACACCATTAGAGGAAACCCCAAAAAATATACTAGATGAATAGGTGTACAATAATTTTAAGTGTGATCCATATGAAAATGTTAAGATGGGGTTAGGCATATATTACATCATGGAAGAAAATTTTGTGTTGTCTAAGCTTATGAAAGTACATGAGGACCCTAAAAGTATATGGTAATTATAATTTGATGGCTCCCAAAGTAGGAATGATGTAAGAACTAGTGTCATTATGTGTCACCTCAAAAGTAAAAAATACTTCCATGCCTTTATAATATAGTTTAATTGCATGAAAAATGCTATTAAATATGAGACACTAATCCAAGGCCTTCATATTTTATAAAATAAATGAATCAAAGTGTTGCAAGTGTTGGGTGATAATGAGTTGGTTATCAACCAAGTTAAAACACATAGCTTGATTAAAAGTGGCTTGATGAAATCCTATAAACATAGAATATGGGATCTAATAGAAGGCTTTGATGCACTCAACATCATTTCTTTACCAAGAGCATAAAATGTTGATGTAGATAAGCTTACGACTATAGGTGCATAATATGACATTACACACAACATAATGAAAGAGTCCAAATAACTTGTCAAGCTCATGGTCAGGCTGATAGTTACTTACAATGCAAAGAATTAGAAAGTGTTTGAAAGTCATGATAAAATAATCAACTTCTTACAAGATGAGGTATAGTTTTACACCATGAACCAGGCATAGTTATGAGCCCAATACAAAGATAAAGTTTTCAAATTTAAAGTAAATAAGTTTCCAAGAGGGCTAGTCACCCTAGAAAACATCTTCAATTTTGATGACCAATTCAAAGGAGAAAAGTGAAGCATGATAGCCAAATAAGATACCTCAGTGCCCATGATTATTTCAAAAGGAAAATCTCATAAATCTAGTAAGGTTTACTTTGCACCAAAGATTGAAAGCTTTATCCAACTCAGTAGGAGATATGGTGATATCTTTACATGGAGCTATAAATATCTTAAAGGCTTTAATCCTAGCTTATCACAACATATGATTGAGCTAATCCTAACACACAACCCATGTGTCAAAATTATAGACCTATTAATCCAAAGATGGAACCATTTATGTGAAAGGAGATTTCCAAACTCATTGAGGCTAGTATAATATTTCCAATCAAACATTCCTCATGGGTCACTATTTTGGTTCTAGTGTGAAAGAATAATGGGGATATACATATTTACATAGACTTTAGGGACCTGGATAAGGCTTCCTTCAAAGACCACTACCCTCTCCCACCAATGGATAAAATATTGAAAATGGTTATAATCTCAAAAATATTTTCACTACTAGATGGTTATTCAGGATGTAACCAAATATGTGTTCAGGAGTGTGACCATTACAAAACTACATTCAACACTATGTGGAGAACCTTTGTATACTAGTGCATGTTATTTGGTTTAACAAATTTAGGCATGACCTTCTAAAGAGACATGGATGTGGCATTCAAAGAACTCATCAATAAGATCATCTTGGTTTACCTTGATGACATAATTATTTTCTCTAAGCATGCAAAAGATCATTTAGATCATCTAGAGCAAGCCTTCCAAAGGTGTCATGAGTTTAAAATATCTCTAAACCCTAATAAATGTATCTTTGCAATTCATGAAGGATCCCTCCTTAGGCACATAATTTCTAAAGAGGGACTTGAAGTTTATCTAAAGTGATTCAAGGCTATCTCATCTCTTCCCCTTCCAAGCTACAAGAAGAGTCTCTAGAGTTTCCTACAGAGAATCAACTTTGTGAGAAGGTTTGTGCCTAGTTTTGCTATCCTAGTTAGAGCCCTCATTATGATGTTAATAAAGAACATTGTATCTATTTGGACATGTGAAAGTAGGGAAAGTTTTAAGGCCATCAAGTGTGCCATTGCATAAGCACCCACTTTGATTAACCCAAACTATAGAAAGGATTTTATCCTATATGTGTTTGGTGGAGGTGAAGGCATCTCATCCATCTTGACATAGTAGAACCAAGATCAACTAGAGTATCCAATTTCATTATTCAAACAATGCTAAAGAATTATGAGTTATGCTAAAGATTCATAGAGAAGCAAACACTCTTAGTTGTGAGAGTGTTAAAGAAATTTAGGTATATGCTCTCCAATAACAAGATCCATATCATGGTCAAGCATGAAAGTATCAAGGAGTTCTTTATTAGTAAATAAATCAATGAGAAAAGAGCTAGCTGGATCATGAAAGTGATTGAGTATGATTTAGACATCTAGGTCAAAAATTTGGTATAAGGTACTATACAAGTAATTAGTTGAATAAAAAAATATGAGAATGGTGTAGTATTAATGTTGTGTAATAAAAAGTATACAAGTGAAGAATATGCAACCAATTAGGTGTAGGATATGATAGCCTTCCTTCACCATAATATGTATCCCCCTAGCCTTATGATCTGGGAAACAATTCGAGGTGACCATTCGGTGATAGTAATTCCTCAAATTTTGTATTGTTTTCATTTTGTATTATCAGTGATAGTTTTGTCCTCGAGCAATTATTTCCTTGAACATTGTATTGTTTTAATGCTGGGACGTATGTCATCAAGCATTGTATTGTGTTAATGCGAGTGTTGTATGGTTTTAATGCTGGGACATTAAATCATCACCCATTAATTCCTCAAGCCATGTAATCTCCTGAGGTTGTTTTCAAAAATATGCATAAATTCATTGTAACTCGAAAGGGGATGGCAGACATCTCTTCTCAGAGATAAGTGTATGTTTGCAAAACATCTCTTTTTAGAGATAAGCCTATATTTGTATTGCAATTGTTAAGTAATACGACGTCTCTTCTCAGAGAATCCATTATTATTTCATTATTTTTGTGCTATTGAAATATTCATCAACCAAAACTTCTAAGTTTTGGATCAGTGGTATCAGAGCGGTTTGTCTTGAGAGTGTATGTTCTTAAGGATGAGGTTAGGATACAGGAAACTTGGGTGGAGAGTGACAAAGCTTCCAAATGCTCCACCTATGTGCCCCAAATGACCTCAAATGGTAGACAACACTGAGACATCTGATCCTTTTAAGGAAATGGTGAATGAATCCCTCTAGTGGCAACAAGCACAGATGCTCCAATAATTCACTCAAATTCTTCAAACACTTCTAATGGCAAATTCTGGCTCTGCGGCTACACATCTAGTCTCCTCATTGAGGGAGCTTCTTTTTAGTGCCCCAACACCCTTCAAGGTTTAGGTAAATTTTGATATTCCCATATTTGAAGGCAAAATCAATGTTGATGCA
Organism: Torreya grandis; assembly: GCA_037957365.1. Taxonomy (NCBI): domain Eukaryota; kingdom Viridiplantae; phylum Streptophyta; class Pinopsida; order Cupressales; family Taxaceae; genus Torreya; species Torreya grandis. The sequence goes on from JARHVA010003585.1 coordinate 100,304, forward strand.
GTGGAAAATTGGTTGGATCAACTATCAACCTACTTCTTTGTAAATAAGTCACCGATGGAGAAAAAATCACTTTTGCTCTTTTGAAATCATCATTGCCTATGAAAAATTGGTGGGAAGTGTACAAAAAGAGGTTCAATATGGATATCATTGGCCTTGGGGTGGAACCCACCTAGGATGATTTTACAGAAGCAGTAAAAGAAGAATACTATCCCATCGATGCGTATGATGATTTGTACATACAGTGGCAACAACTTCACCAAGGTAAGGACCAATCTATGCAAGATTACACAAACACTTTTCATTCTTTATCTACAAGATTGGGAATTGAAGAAAGTGAGAAATATAAAACTCTCAAATATCATGGTGGACTATAATGGTACATCCAAGGGGAAATGGATCTCTTCAATTTGGAAACCATCAGTGAGGCATACAAGTTCGTAGTAAAGATTGAGCAGAGGCATGGAAGAATGGATATAAAGGATTAGTCTTCAAAATGGAAAAGTGATAAAGAAGGTAAAACATGAGGCCAAAATTGGAAGAAAAAGGAAGGAAAGACTGAGAAGTGGTGTGGTTATCAAAAATCTAGAACTCACTCCAAAGAAGAATGTCGAGCTATCAAATCACTGCTTTCTGAGTCACCATCCACATCTACTACTCTACCTCATACAGATCCTACAGTCGAAGAGGTTGAAGAAGAATTTATAGATGCTGACCCTAAAGCCATTGTAGCTTCATCATAGACACATGATGAGATGCTAGATGACAAGGAAAGGTTGTTTCACTCTAAGTTATGGGTGAAAGGTAAGCCTCTGCATTTCATTCTTGATAGCAGAAGTCAAAAGAATTTAATCTCTACTAATGTTGTGAAAAGCCTAAATATGTCCATGAAGCCTCACCCAAAACCATACAATATTGGATGGTTGAGCCCAAGGAGAGACCTCCGTGTCACCCACAAATGTCTTCTCTCATATGCAATACAACCTTTCCAAGATGAGGTCTTATGTGATGTGGTCAATCTAGATGTTTGTGATGTACTCTTTGGTCAGCCATTCATGTATGATCAACATGGTATATACGAATCAAGAACTAGACGGATCACTCTCACTCTTGGAACACAACACTACAGGGTACCAAAAGTACCACCTTCAACATCTGTCTCTCTGCTTAGCACCAATAATTTATTTTCATGGTGGTCAAGCCATAGGAATCCAAAAGGGCTGATGTTATAGCCCTAACAACACAACAACGAAAACAAATAGATATCACACTAAAGAAGTTCACAACCTTCCATCCACAGATTGATGGTTAGATAGAAATGGTGAACAATCAGGCCCTGCATAGTTCCATAAACCATAGTCCATTCCAAGTGTGCATCGGGAATCAAATCAAGACACAACTACCACACCTGATGGGGAACGGTGATGTAATAGGGACCATTAATTTTCAAGGAAGGAGGAATGATCTGGGAAATAATTTGAGGTGACCATTCAGTGACAGTAATTCCTCAAATTTTGTATTGTTTTCATTTTATATTGTCGGTGAACAGTTTTGTCCTCGAGTGATTATGTCCTTGAGCATTGTTTTATTTTAATGCTGGGACATATGTCCTCAAGTGTTGTATTGTGTTAATGTAAGTGTTGTATGGTTTTAATGCTAGGATGTTAAATCATCACCCGTTAATTCCTTGAGCCATGTAATCTCCTGAGGTTGTTTTCAAAAATATGTATAAATGCATTGTAACCCAAAAGGGGAAGGCAGACATCTCTTCTCAGAGATAAGTGTATGTTTGCAAAACATCTCTTTTCAGAGATAAGCCTATATTTTTATTACAGTTGTTAAGTAATATGATGTCTCTTCTCAGAGAATCCATTATTATTGCATTATTTCTTTTCTATTGAAATATTTGTCAACCAAAACTTTTGAGTTTTGGATCACCTTGACAAAACTAAGCACAAACATTTCAAACTGAAATCCATTCCCTATGTGCTTATAGATGGTGCACTTTTTTGAAAATATTTCAATGGGGTCCTCCTGAGGTAAATTGAAGTAGAGCAAATAAGTAAAATTCTTCAAGATTCCCATGATAGCCTTACAAGAGGCTATTACTCATCTACGACTATTACTATGAAGATCATGTGGGCTAGATATTATTGGCCAACTTTTTTCAAATATGTGCATGCGTATGTGTGAGATTGTAAAAAATGTTCCTTATTTACAAGCAAACAAAGGGTTGTAACCTTACCACTATGCCTAATTTAATCTAACCAACCCTTTATGTAGTGAGGCCTAGTTTTTATAGGAATGGTTAACCTACCATTAAGTGATGGACATAAATGGATTCTCATATAGATTAACTATTTCATGAGATGGACAGAAGTAGTTACACTCAATGAGGCTAATGGTTCATCCATACTTAACTTATATGAAGGCATTTCAATGATATTTGGTGTTCTAACCACCATTATCTTTGATAATACACTAGATTTCCTTAGAACCAAGATTAGTGAGTGGGCCATCAAGCATACCATCTAGTTGAGTGCCTCATCAAAATATCACCCTTAAGGTAATGGTCTAGATGATTCCAAAAAAAATAACCTAATTTGCATCATAAAAAGGACTCTAGAGGATAACCAAAAAGCTTGGCATACTAAGCTTATAACTACTCTTTGGGTTGATTAGATCATGCCCAAGAGAGTGTTGGGAAACTCACCGTTCATGTTAGTTTATGGAAGGGAAGATAGGTTACCAGCATCCATAGAGTTTCCTTGTTTATAACTCACATATTAGTTTGATTTTATTGAGAGTGATCCCCTTGAAGTAATAATTTTATATCTCATGAAGCTCTAAGAAACTAGAGCATAAGTTGTGCACACCATGGAAATCCAATGGGTGCAGACCTAGAGGATATTCAACAAAAGGGCCAGAGAGAGAAGTTTCTAGGTGGGATAATTAGTGCTCAAATATGATGCAAACATAGCAAAAGATAGTAGGTACACCAAGTTCAATGTAATATGGAGTGGTCTATATACCATCACTAGTTTCAAGCCATCTAATGCCTTATAGCTTGTAAGAATGAATAAAGAATAGTTGACTATCCTAGTCAATGGGATTCATCTCAAGCACTATTTCCATTAATATTTTTTATAATTTTTAAATAAGTAGAGTAGATGATTTTCATTTCCCTAAATCACCTTGCATACCTTATTTTAGAGTAATTTTAATTCCTCCAAGCACTTGTGCGCAGTGTTTTCTTAGCTTAGGTCTTTTCCTCAAAGTGCCTTTGCTGTAGTTCTTGTTTTTTCAAGTGAATATCAATTATTTCCAAAGCCAAAATTTCCAAATACTTTAGGCCCAATGGATCATTCAAAGGATATTGAATTCCTACTTAGTAGGTAAGCTACCAACATAGGTCACCATAAGTGTTGACTCTTTAAGTTACCCCTAGGTCATCATAGGGCTTTCAAAGGCTTATAGAGATATATCACACCTATGAGGACCTATTAATTCTAAGTAAATTATGTATAGATGATTCCCTTTTATGTCTGAGATCAAGATGAAGGATCAAGATTGCATAGTGAATTAGTGATGACTTGTGTTTGCATAAAGCTTTTAATATGTGCTCGTGCATAGGATTTTATGGCATGCAAGTCAAAAGGTGAATGAATTTAGGATTAAATACCCTAAATTTATAAGTGATTTAGTAAATAATTTGATGTAGGAGTCATCTATTAAATATATGAGATAACCTTAGATATTTTATCTTCACATGCACCCTCATCTAAAGGCTCCATTTCACCATTACCACATGGAAACTCAACACTTGTCAAAGGTTGTCCCCTTTTGATAAAATTTTTAGTAGTGTTAGTATTCCACATGTCACATCCTTTTTACTCCTTCCTAAAAATCTAAGAGTCTCCTTTGAGATCCTTCTAAGGTGACACATATCCCCATAATGCCACATCTAAGACCAGTCAGGAAGCACTACATGCTAAGTAATTACCAGATATAAATAAAGTAGTTAGAGGTAGTTGAGAGGAGATCAAGGAATTGTTAAAAAAAAATTCAAATTCATCTATTAGACTTTATGATTTGAATTCATGCCACCCTATGACCTTGTTAGAGATATCTTCCATTCCCCTATGCATGTGTATCCAAAATTGATCTTGCCACCAACTTCAGATCCAATCACTGGATAAAATTCAAGAGGCATGGTCATAACATTATAAAGGAATTAAATGCTACATCCATCACCCCAAGTGGCACATTTTTTTAAAAATAAGCTTTCTCACTATGAAATCCCATTTCTTCTATTGTAAAAGGGTTGACACATTTTAGCAAACTTACACTACTAAAATTACCCTCCATGAGCACTTGTATTGGCTATATATTGCATCTTAATGAGAATTGATTTCAACTTTTTATGTTACTCTAATGTTCTATGTGCTATTTATGTTGTTGAAATTTTAATGTGGGTAACAGTTTCCCCTCTTATTATTGTTCCTTCTGAATACTCATTGAAATCAAAACTCATATATAGGTTATATCTTATACATACTAGGGTTTACATAGGCTTTATTTGTGGATGACCTTCATCCCTCTAAAATTTTCATTTTGTTCTTGCACCTCTATGTGAAACACTCATGCATTTGGAGTGACTTGGTAGAAACTGTGTGATATTTTCTTGTTCTCAAAGGTTTACACTATGTTTATAGAAGTAGGAGTGCTCAATCTATTATGGTTACATTTAATTTTACATTAAATATCTCTTACCTTCTCCCTCTTTTTTACTCTCAAAGATCTTAGGTTTAGATTAGCATTAGTTTACCTTTCTTATATTTAGTCTTGCACACTAGGCTTAAACCAAGTACGCTTAGAATAAAAGGAATCTAGCCTAATATATAGGCTCATCCCAAGGAGGACATGGGTCCCATACCTTGGGGACATTCCCATATTTGTAACAAGACAACTGATGCTCATGTGCATATCTCCATGATAATACTTCTAGACCCAGCACCTTAGACTCTCATTCCCCATGTAGAGTCTTCATGCTCAATGCCCCATATCCAAGCTTCCCCATGCCATAAAGCATAAATAGATACACATTTAAAATGACAATAGGTCCTTTAAAATACATAATTTACACTTCTCCCTCTTATTTGGACTCACTAGGATATGATGATAGTTATAATGATTCAAATCACCTTGAGTATATTCTTGATGATGAGGATTATTCTTTCAAATCAGATGATGATAATAAAGATAGGGATTCCCAACCTTATTATTCTAGTCACAATTCATATGTTGATTAATATCTTCCTAAATCATTGAATTCATGCCATCTTTGGGAAATATAGACACTATTAAGTTAAAGTAATTGGGTTGAGGATCCATTAGATACTAGGCATACACACTCATAGTTCTAGTGTGTTTCACATGTCTTTATCACCTGTATTTATGATCCATTGTATTTTTTTGAGCCATCTGACACTCCTAAGTGGGATACATCCATGCATTAGGAGCATAATTCCTTGATTACGAACCATACTTTGGATTTGGTTCCCCTTCCTAATGAAAGGACACTTGTTCAATGTAAATTGATTTATCGAATAAAATTTGTAGCATATGGGTTAATTGATAATTTTAAAGCATAGTTGGGAGAAAAATATTTTTCACATGTTTCTCACATTGACTATATTGATACCTTTACACTAGTTACAAATATGAACTCTACCAGACTCAATCTTTCCATTATCATAGCTTGTCATTGGGATATTCATTAGATGGATTTTAAGAGTGTCTTTCTTTATGGTGATCTTAAGGAGATATATGGAGTAGCCATAGGGATTTGTGCATGATAATTATTTAGTATATATACTTTATAAATATATTTATGGATTCAAATATTAACCTTAGGTTTGTTATGCCAAGATGGATTCCTTCCTTATCACATTTGGGTTCACTAGATGTCATTATGATCTAAATGTCTACATTATATTATAGGATGAATCACTCATAATTTTTTTCATGTATGTTAATGACCTATTGATCACATAGATTTATTCATCCTTCATTATAATAAAAAAAAATTCATGACATATTCTCTATGATTTACTTAGTTTTGTTTCACTACTTCCATGAGATTGAGATTTCACAACCTGATTCACAATATAAGTATGCTCTCAATTTGTTTACATAATTTTACATGGATGATTGTAGGTCAGCTTTGACTCTATTTCTTTATGAATTCAAGCTTGAGGCTAAGTATTATTTCCCATTAGTTGATGCTACATCATATTAAAAACTTATTGATAGTCTCATCTATCTGACTCACACTAGACCTAACATTTCATATGCAATGGTCATGGTCTCCATGTTTATATAGAGACTGCATGACCTTCACTTGAAGGTAGTAAACAAGATTATCCTTTACATTTAGGGTAATAATAGTTTTTAGAATCATTATGGATTAGGCATTGATTTTGACTTGATTGGGTACACAAATTTAGACTATGTTGGTGATATTTAGCATTGTAAATCCACTTTAGTATATAGTTTCTCAATTGGTTTAGGTCTGATTAATTCATCTAGTAAGAAATAGAATGTTATTGATTTATCATCTATGGAGGTTGAATACATAGGAGTTGTTAATGCTATTATTGAGAATACTTAGGCATAGGTTATTCTTACTAATTTTGGTATATAGATCAAGTGACCCATAATCATCTTCTATGATAATTAGAGCACCATCTAGATTTGTAGGAATCTAGTTCAACATCAACAAACCAAACACATTGAGAATCATATTAAATTCATCGAGAACTCATTTTTGGAAAATTCATTGATATCATATTTTTCTAGATTACAAATAAAATAGTTTATATCTTCACTAAATCCTTCATTGAAATCAAGTATATTTAATTATGATATATTCTTGGGGTGTGGTTAAATTTAACATCATATTCTTGGGGGAGTTCTAGTCTTCTATTATTCTCTCTCTACTTCTAGAGGGATCTTTTATCTATTATTATGGATCATTTTACTTTATAATTGGGTACCTAATCATGCATTATTGTTGAGACTCAATTCTTATATCTACCTATTCTATGCTTAAGGGGGTGTTAGTGTAGGTTTTGTATTCCATTTTATTATTTTTCCTACACATGTATTTAAATTGATTAGGTGTAATATTTAGGTCACTTAGGTGCAATAATGAATTAATTAATATGCACATGCACGTGCCTAATATATAGTCAAATTGATTCATGTGGAAACACTTTTCATTTACCAACCAATGTTGACATCTTTCACATGGTTCTCACTATTCATTTATAAATTGACCTATTTTCACATTTCCAAATGCATGTGGCATTATGCCTCTCTTATCATATTTATGTACCTCTCCTCAAATTTGTTTTAATTGATTATAAATATAATGTGATATTATGATCATGTTTGGTTCCTCTTTTACTACAAGACTTTGTGTTTTCAAATGTTAAGAATCTAGTGTGTTTGAATCTCACCAGTTCTTATCATGGCCCATTAGAATGATCGTGGATCATTCTAACAGTAATTATAGATTAGGACTATGTTTGTGTGCTCAAGTAAATCATTGCCATGTGTGTCAAGCTTGTCATTATCAAGTACCAAATATTATATATTAGTATCTGTAATGGGCTCTCCATTATTTAAATAAATAATCCCATGAATTTAAAAAGGAGAAGTTACATGAGCATTTGAAAAGGCTTCTTTTATTTCAAAATATTTCTTGTGCTTTATTAAAAATTTGAATAGAAAAGATAAGAACTAAAAATTGAAAAAATATCCCACTATGATTTTTTATATCTAGAAAAAAATTAAAATGAATAAGAGAAGTAGTAAAACTCAAATAATATTGGGATAAATATAATAGATTTTTATGGATAGCTTGGGAAAATATAATAAAATATTTACTGAGCCATTTAAATAATAAAATAAGTTACAATGATATGTCCATAAAGAAGGTAGAGTGATTGAGCCAAAATAATTGGTGTCAAAGATTAGGGTTCCATAGATGGGAAGCCTACTTGGAATGATGATGGGGCATGTTGGTAACTTCATTAGCAGTGTCTTGTATGGCCACATGGGATCCTAGTATACCTAGATCATTTATTAGGACAATAAGGGGACTCCAATGTCATAAAAATGGTAGATTTTAGTGGAGATCAATGTGGTGCCTCATGGTAAATTTTCTAGTAGGTAGGGGCATCAGTATCATCCCCAAGGGAAAATTTTTGCTTCATTATTGTCATTGACATCCCTTCTTCCTTTGTTTTTCTTAATAAGATCGATCTGGGCACTAATGGAGGGGGATTAGATTTGGATTTTAATAGAAAACCATTTTCTACAAGAGGGTTTGTTGCATTTACCCAAAAAGAGCATGATTTAGATGATAAGGGTAAGAAACTAAAGTTGGAAGATGAATGAAAATTATTTGACAAAATGCCATAGTGAAAATTGGTCTCAAGGAATGTTATTTACATCTCTAAGGATCTATAGGTTGATTATAAATAATTTGACAAAATGTTTGAACAAAAAATAGACTTTAGGACAAATAGAAAGGGGAATAAAATAGTGTATTTATTTAGTAATGGGATGGTTATCAATGAGAATGAATAATTAATTGCATATAAGATAAAAAATAATAATAGAAGAATTCATAGGTTGGAAAAATAGGGTTCTAAATTTTGGTGTGATACCTCTCAAGGAACATGGTTTACATTTAGGTGGAATTGTTAGATTTAGTATAGGATTTAAAGCAAAAAATTGAGCATCTTATAGGGGTTATGGCTGAGTTACAATATTTGGTGTATCAGGGAAAAGCACTTTGAGATTTATCCTTACTCTCAAGTTATAATCTAAGCAAGAATTTATGGGCCCCCAAATCCATCTAAATTTAGGATCCATACCAACATAATAGATAATTAGGAATGAGGCAATCACTTGTCATGATTGTTGTTTTTTCATCTTATGGCAGTAGCTGGTAGGTGGCTAACTAATTCCTTTCTAGATAAATAATCATTGGGAAGCAGGTGCATGGGATAGTCTTGGCTCATTGGAAGAAAGGTAGTGGAACTTATGGAATGATTACATCTAGTTCTACCTCGGTGACTAGCATGTTTCATTCTCCATGGCACTAAGATGTCCTGAAGCTCTATAAAAGTGAGCTAAATCTAGTTAGCAAGGAGGATAATATTGGTGTAGTGAATCCCTATAGGATTGCTTCCAAATTCTATGTTCATCATTAGAATTCAAAGTTTAGTTTAGGATGACTTTATTACTCCCCATTGTAATTCCCAAGCTCACCTGTGAGCCTTTAGGCCTTTAATATCTCAATATGAGCATTTGCTTAGTTCTTAGTGATATGTATGTATTATTATTAAATTTTTTTTAATGATGAAGGGATTTTTGCAATGGTTAATCGATTGAATGCTTAAATATGTAGTATGTATGTTGAGCTCTTCTGAGATTTTTACCTAACTCATCTAAGGAATGTTTATAGATCATGAGGACTCTAACATATAATATAGGAGATGCTCTAAGTATGGGTAAGACCCTATACCTCATAATGACACCTGTGTCTAAGCATGAACCTAAGACTAAGTCCCTCAACTAAGTACCCTAGTGACCCTTTAAGCACTTGAGTATTATTAAGCTAAGGGAACCAAAGGCTTGCATCCATGTAGCTATAGACCTACTTCATATCCACTTACACTTCAAAAAAATGAATTTTACCCACCCTATGATGGCTTGTGCCCATGAATGTACCACAACTATTACACTAAATAAAGTCTCTACAGGATAGAGTTATGCCATGGCACAACTAGCCCAACATAGACTTGGTCCCTCATCCATTGTGCTTCGAGTGAGAACATAAGGATTATGCCTTATGTGAAGTGATGATAACATAGTTGAGTGTCAAATTTTGAGCACTAGAGGATTATTCAAGTCTTACACCACATTGTAATAAGTCTAAATCTAACTTACATAACTAGATAAGCACTTAACAAGGCTCATGATTGAAGACAACTACTTTTCTACAACATTCTAGTTTCTTTGTCAAGACGTATTAAATTTTGTTTCTATAATAGTGTACCAAAACAATGCTCTAACTCTCCTTCAAGAACATCGAGCACTATTTTGAATGAGTGGAAGATAACTTTGTGCTAAGGAATCCAACTTATAGAGGATAGAAACTAAGCGGGTCCAAAACCACTTGTATAATGCCCTATATGAATTTTTCTTTTCCAAACTACTAGAGTAAGTGTATTGATGGTTGGCTACTTATGCGACACACAAAATTTGAAGCTATGAAAAACATCTCAAGTGGATGAAAGAATGCCTAAAAAGGCTTGAGAACTTAGATGTTACTTAGATTAGAGCTACAGATAAATGGTGGTAAGGGTTGTTGAATAGCTATGTGCTTGAATTTATAGTATTGACATAATCCTACCCTAAAGAAGAAGAATATCAGCTCTTATGCAAACCCAAAGGTGCATTTATGAAATAAATTGGCACTAAACTTAAGAATTTGATGGTGGATTATGAATTTGAGACTTTGAAGATGAAAGGCTAAAGTCCTCTCATGTATGAACACTGCAATGGGGAAGAAAGGGATGTGTAAGTGAGGTGAAATGGAAGGTCATGAGAAGATTAAAACTTGAGATCTTAGGAGATATTATTATAATAAGATGAGGCACAAGATAATGAAATATCTAAAACCTAGAAGTAATGAGAGGACCCATAACAAGTGTGAAGGGCATGGGGAAGGATTTACTGAATGGTAATAATGCTTAGAGGAAGGAACCTTTGAATCCATGGAACAAACTCCATATTAGATAGTTGAATTTTCAAGGTCCTTATAAAAATTGACCATTAGAGATGTGTCAGATGTACCTACACCCTTTAAATTTTTAGCACTAGCTCATGCACTAGATCCCCCATAAGAAGATAGAAGATTGATAACTGACCTCGTTTTCAACTTAGACTTTGATTGTTTCATAGGTATAAACCAAAATTTAATGATTGAATAAGTTTTTCCTTATGAGGAGATAAGTGAGGATACCTCTAGACCTCTAGACACTAGCCCAAATAGATTAAACTTGAGTGAAATCACCCCAACCTAGCCAATGTTATATATGTAGCCTAGGCAACAACTCAAAGTAAGTGGCCTCATGCCACTAGTCAGTAATACATCACCATCATTTTATATGGTGCTAGTGGTAAAGATAGGACTAATGCCTAACCTAGTGGCTAGAGGCCTTAAAAGACCACTAATAGGATAAGTACCAAGGGGACAAGGACCTCAAACACTAGCTACTCCCCCACCTTATATTTATTATAAGATGGCCATGTATATTCTTAAGTATCAAGATGTGGGGAACATCATAGAACATTTTCTCAAGTGTGAACTAGAATGGTGCACTTAGGGAATAACCTACTATGAGTGTAAGGCAACCTAGTTTTCAATAACCTTGCTTGATCATGCCCATACTTGGTATAGGAAGTTTGATCCTAACTAGGCTATGGCTAATTACGATACCTTAAAGGAAACATTTTTGAAATAATTTTATATACCTAAGTTTGAGTGATAGAGCATCATCATGCTCAGGTAGATCAACTAAGGATTATCAAAGATCATGCACTTATATGATGCTAGATTCAAGACTCTCCTTTCTAAGATCCATTATAATATTCACCCCTCTAAACATGTGTAATGGTTTATTGTAAGATTATTAGTACCATTTAGAAGGGTAATATCCATGAAAACATTTATAGACCCTTAAGAAGCACTTGAATCCATGCTTAGAGCCAAGGTGGTTGGTAGCACTAATATAAGAATTATCCATTTCATGGAGGTGAAAATTACATCTATGGCCTCCCAACTACAAAATCTAACTATTAGTTCATCATATGATGCTTAAATAGGGTTGTGGTGAACTGATTTTGAGATGAAAGGGCGTAATAAAAATAACTACCCTCAAAGGAATATGTTCACACGTATCCTCAACTGTGAAGTTTGTCATGAGGTGCATGATGTTCACAACTACCATTTTTTGTAATGTGCTAGTTAGGTCAACACAACTACCTATTGTTGTTTATGTGATACTTATACCCATACCATAATTGATTTATATACAATCAATGAGATGTATAACAACATGGAGAGAGGTGCATACCCAACAATGATAATAGTAGGAGGGCAAGGAGCCTAAGGAAATTAGGGTTATGGCTAGAAAAATGTAGGTTATGGGATGTGAAGAGGCACCACAGGGAGAGGTGGTAGACATGGTGGATAAAGGTTCCCACCATGATCATGTTACAATTATAGTTTGACTGATCATTATCAGTGTAATTTCACTATGTATCTAATGTTATTAAGGAACACAGAAGGTCGAGGAATACCATGACTTATACAAAAAATTGACCCAACGTAGGTTTGATGCTACCAAGGGCATAAGGATGATCAAGCATGATTTTAAATAGTCAAAATAGATTCCAAAGGTGTATCAAACCTACATGGATTCAATTAAAATGTAGGCTACTACTCAGAGTAGACTCATCACTCAACCACCAATTATGCCAATACTAGAGTTATGCCTAGAACATGGGGCATCAAGCCACAATAAATGAATTATGCAATTAGAACCTAAATTCATACCTTATCCAAACCCTGTATGTCAAAAAATGTATTAAAATAAGATATGAGTGTGATCTAGAATCTTCAAGGAGAGCTCTAACTGACATGAGACCTAGAGGTGCAATTTACTACCTCTCATAAAAAGTAAGATGACTAAGAGGTTGAAGTACAAGAGATAATGGACATCTTGTGCCTCTTACAAATAGAATGGATGCTACCCCTATTAAAGAATTTGATTTTAGAACATGTAAGGAAACAATCATTTGAAGTCATCATGCCATGCATGGAAAGGGCACATTAGGTTAGGCATCACAAAATATATATTATAACCAAGAACTCATAGTGAATGCCACCATTTATGGATGGTATATCTGTGAGGTCCTTATCAACACAGGCACCAAGGTCAATATATTGAACAAGAATTCATGGTAAATGATGGGTAGTCTATCTTTGAGGCCTTTTCCCCATGTACTCTTCATGACCAATAAGACCTGAGTATAGCCAATCATAATTATAAATGGTGCCATTATAGATATTATGGGCACTAAATTCCATGTTGACTTCAAGGTAATTGAGTTGGCTAAATAGGATAACTACCTAAAACTTCTAGGAAGGCCATGGTGATACACAAATAATGTTGATATATGTTTTAAGAAGCAATATATGACCTTTAAAAATGGAAAGGAAAGGGTAGTGATTCCCCTCTCAAGTGACTAGGGACCCCCTATGTGGAGAGCATTTATATGGAGGATGAAATCAACCATATACATAACATCATGGCATAAGATGCCAAGAATTTCAATCCTTATGATCAAGGATTAATCTCTTAGGAGGATAGGTAATCAGCCTTAGACACAATTGATGTTTCTTGAAACTAATGGGTTGAAGAGGCTTATGAGGCCACTAGTCATAGATTCCACTTGGTGTGCACAAAGGCACTGAAACGTATAAGAACTATTTGTGTCTAGATTGATCACATTCTAAAATGATGGGTCCCATGAAATAGGGAGAAAGGAAAGAAGGCAATCCACTTAAGCAAAGGCAAGCTTGTATCACTCACAAATTTTGAAGGGAGTAACCCAGTGGAAAAGTATATTTATGACCTTGAATCATGTGTCCCCAAAGAAATAAATAGAATGGGTGTACCAGTGTATAAGGAGAGCCAAATATTGTGCACCATTAAATACCATTACATTAGAAATTAGTGTATAAGGAGAGCCAAATATGGATACTCTGGGTGCCTATTGGTCTGACACAGAATTGGAATGCATCTAAGACCTCCTGAAGGAATTATAAGACTTGTTCCCCAAGACTTATCAAGATATGAAGGGTACCCACCCATGCCTTGGGAAGATAAGCATAAAGCTAATCTATGGCATAGGACTGGTCATGAATTTCCCCTATAGAATGAATCCTAACCTCCACACTAAGGCCAAAATAGAGATCGATGCAATGTTGGCTATAGGGGTCATTTACCCTATGTAAGAGTATGAGTGGGTGAGCTCAATGGTAATAAGCATCAATAAGGATGGTCAAATTCACATTCACATTGATTATAGAAGGTTGAACACACCTGCATCAATGACCCCTTCCCAACTCCATTCACTAAAAAAGTCCTAGAAGGTGTCATATGTTGTGAAATCTACACCTTCACTGATGGGTTATATGGATACCATTGAGTCGATATTGAGTATGAGGACAAGCCTAAAACAACATTTGAAATTAAATGGGGTTATTTTTATTATAACATTATGCCCTTTGGACTCAAAAATATTTGAACCATGTTCTCCAGAGTGGTGATCATTGTATTTAATGACTTCATCCACAAGTTTCTCCAAGTTTACCTAGATGACTAGATGGTGTATGGCCTCATCAAGGACCATTTTAATAACCTATGCCTAATTTTTGAGATGTTAAGATAAAATAAAACACAGATTTATCCCCAAATTTCATACAATATAAACTATGAAATTAATCAATCAAACATACATAAAATAATCATAAACATACACAAAATAGGAGACACCAAATTTAATGTGGTTCACCCAAGATGGGTTACACCCACCAAACTTGTCTACTATATTATTTCTAGTAATACAAGGGAGAAACAAATCTTGAAATAAACCCTATTACACCTCTCTAATTTTATCTACCTCCTCTCTATGTTTATTCTTATTTTTATCATCTCAGCCATGTATCAATACATTTTAGGGTGAAAAACACCTAAATATAACCTCTATCATCAGATCTAGAAACTTTTAATCAATGGCCTAGATTAACTATGCAATTAAAATTTTATAAGGCAATTTTAATAATTTTTTCACTTTGAGGGTGTTGCCCCTAAACCTCCATCAAGGCACATGGCCACCTCCCCCTTGGACCCAGCAAGGGGGTTCCCCCCATTTCAACCCACCATGTCATTAGGGATATAAATAATGGGATCCAAAACCTAGTTGAAATAACATCAAAATTTTAACCTCTAATCCTAGAAGACAATCAAGATCCACACCTAACATGAGAGTTGGAAGTAAATTTAGATATCCCTAAACTTGAATAAGTGTATATTTGTATCACTATTTGGAACCCTATTTGAGCACATCATCTATAAGGATGGTTTGCTCATTGATCCAATAAAGACTATGATCATTATTTAGCTCCAGAATCCTTCCATACAGAAAGATGTTCATACCTTTCTTGGTCATTATGGCTATTATAAGAAAGTTTATAAGGATATATGAAAATATTATGATTCTACTAGAAGATCTCTTATGCAAGGATGGCCCATTCTACTGGGGTGAAGAGTAAGATGATTCCTTTGATACCCTAAAGCTCAGATTAGCTAGTGTGCCTATCTTATAATTTCTCAACTAGATGACCCCATTCCATGTCTATGCCAATGCTTATATCTCTATGATTGGTGTAATGTTGACATATCTTGATGAAATAAAAATGGATCACCCTGTCTCATTTATTAGTAAAAAATTAACAAAGTCAAAGCATAATTATACTACAATTGAGCGTGAGGTACTCACCATGGTTTATGCCCTATAAAAATTTAGATAATATTTGTTGGTGACCCCATTCATCTTTCTCAAATACCAAAGGTTCTTAATTACATCATGAATAAGCCCATTCTCCATGGGATCATTTTTAGATGGATCATTTTGTTTCAATAATTCTAATTCTCCATTATTGTCAAGCCTATAAAATAGAACTTGGGCCTAGACCATTTGTCCCATATAGACTTAGGCAATGTAGTAGTGCCAATTTAGGATTATATGATAGATTAATAACTTCATAAAATTTAGTGCACCCATGATTACTTAGCAGATATATCTTCCTTTTTAACATCTAGATTTGTTCCCCAAATAATGACAATCAAAGAAAAGAAACAAATCGTAGTTCATGTTGCCCCTTTTTAGCTCATTAGTGGGGAAATATAAAAACTAGGCTGAGATGAATTTTTTTGTGGATTCATCTTGGAGCATGAAAATTAATCCATCCTACACAAGGAAGATTAGGGGAAAACAAGAGGCCATTTCATAGGAGACACAATGGTGCAAAAGGTGTTATAGTCAAGCTTGTGGTGGCCAAGCCTATTTTAGGATGTAAAAGATTATGTCAAGGCATGTGACATATGCCAATGCATAGGGGAGCCCAACCGATAGGATGAGATTCCTCTCTCCCCATTTTTACCTAAGTAACATTCAATAAATGAGCCATTGGCTTTGTTGGACCAATTACTCCCATAGCATAACATATAGGTGTGAGGTATATTCTAGTGACCACTGACTATTTCACCAAGTGGGTCAAGGCCATATAAACTAATAATGAAATAGCTATCATATCTATAAGATTAATATGGGAAAATATCATGATCCATTATAGTTGCCCACTCAACTTGAATAGTGATGAGGGAAAACACTTCATTAATAAAATTATCCATATCTTAATAATAGAATATATAATGGTACACCAGAAGACACTATCTTACCATCTCTAAGAAAATAACACATCTAAGGCATTCAAAATTATCTTGGGGATGTAACTCATAAATATATGTGATTTTGGTTGCAAATATTGGGATGATCAAGTGTCAGTAGTGTTATGAGCATATCACATAACCTACTAGCACCTAAATAAGGCTACACCATTTCAACTAGTGTTTAGTATTGAGGTGATTCTTCTAATGGATTTATTGGTGCCATCATTGCACATCATGTTCATTGGTAATTTAGATGACAAAGAATAATTGAATTTAATATTGGAAGACTTAGAGTGCCTAGATGAGTTGCGTGCCTAATCATGGTGGAGCCAATAGATAGAGAAGGCATGATAAAAGCTCTGACATGATAAGCATATAAAGAACAAGGTGATAACATAAGGGGAATTAGTTTTTCTCTATGACTCCAAGTATATAAATCACCTAGGTAAGCTAAAAATAAGGTGGATGGGCCCATATGTCATCCAAGGCATCTTAGATACTGGTGCATGCAAGTTATGCATGTTGTTGGTTGAAATTCTCCATAGGCATTTCAATGACAACCAATTGAAGTTGTATCAGTAATAGGGTGGCACTTTCACCATTAGACATTGACTTCTTAGTCATAAATTGGATATATTAATAAATTGAAATAAAGTGTGGCATGAGCCAAACAAGTTCATTTTATGTGTGTTGTTTGTAATTTTGATGTGGTAAGTGAATAAGTGACACTTTTAGGCTACTAGTAAAATGTTTTTGGTGATTTCATACATAATTATAGTTGTGTGAGTTGAGCACAAATACACCATAAGAACCTAAGGATAGACATCTAAGTTATGGGCATGTGTAGTTTGATAGAGTTAGACACAAGGTGCACTAGATCTTTATGTGCAAGATTTAAGAAGTGATGCATTTTTATGTCCATAGAAGGGCTAGTTTGGTAATTCCAAACATAATACTAGTCAGGTGAGTTGAGAGAGGCTGATTCCTAAGTACCTATGGCTAGACACCTATGTTTTTGGGTGAATGTAACTCACCAAACTTAGAGAAAATGTGAACCAAGAGAGTCACACAAGATACAAGTATGCAAAAGATAGAGTGAAGATGCATAACATGATTATGCACAAGAGATCAGAGTAGAATGACATGCTAGAAGACCAGTGCAAAGAATTTTTATAGGGTAGGAAAGTCTAATGCAAGAAGATGAAAGCATAATAATATCAAACAAGATAGAAAAGTGTGCTTGAAATAGAAGCATATTAGGAAAAGGAAATGGCACCAAGGAGGTTTAATCGCATGCATGTGAGACACTTCACCTAGGTTACCATATTAAAGGTGAAGGTTGTTTCAAGTGAACAAAGTGTAGGAGAAGATTTTTAGGAAAATATGGCATCCACCCAAAGTGAGGAAAGAAGTGACCATTTGAACTACACATCACTTCACTAAGAAGTTGTTAGAATAAGTTAATGAGTTAGTGGTGAAGGCATAAAGATCCACATTAAATACACAAATAATAGAATATTTTTGTGGATTTCATGGGTCATAGTGAATACCAAGGATTATAGGAACCATCATGCCATTAATAAACCATAATGTAGGTGGTAGATGAGAATATAAGTATAAAATAGTGAAAAATTAAATTCATCTAGTTATAAGCTTTGTGTTAATTTCAATTTTGAATATAAAATTAGAGTAAAACTAGACAACCAAAGAGCCAGAGCAAGAGACCCCACTATAGTGAAAACTCGAGCACCCCTAGATGTCAAAAGTGAATGACTGTGTAAAAAAATGAATTATGTTCCCTATGATATTAACATAGGAAAGAAAGGGACATGAATTAGGTGAGAAATAGGTAGAAAAAAACTAAAGTGACACCAAGGCCAACATTTGTGGCACATGAAGCTCAAGAGCCAAATATATAGTCACATACCTCATGACTATGTGAAGTGCCAATAAATATTGAAGGCTTCAGCAAGATAAATAGACTATAATTTAACACCAATAGGTTTAGAATGGGGGAAAAGTGGATGATTTTAGCCCCAAAATAGGCACAAAAATATGCCAAGAAAGTGTGATTAGTAGTAGAAGCCACCAATATGAAAATAGTAGTACCACTAGTAGGAGTAAGCATCACCAAAGTTGATCTAGAGGTGCTTAATAAGATGTCATACCAAGACATGTAGTTTCCCAAAGAGGTCTTAATGGGAAAAAATTGAGTGTCATTCACAATAACTACCACCTAAAATAATATAACCACCATATATCAAGCATTATACAAAACCTAGTACAAGATTAGGTAATAGACATAGCGGTAAAGACTCCAAAAAGAGCAACACTATTTAATGTCTCAATCTAGGACAAATTGGTGACCACCAACATGATGTAACTTTATTAATTTCAAATTTTCAAGAATCCAAAATAAATCATGTAGTTCCTCCTCTCATGAATCTATAGGGATAGGTTATACTTTGTAGGGAGGCACATGAGGCTATTTTCAAACCTGATCATCTAAATCACTAGACTCCCAAGCTCCAACATAGACATCACCAGATGATGGTAGATGATTATGAAGTTGAAAGGGTTGGGAAACTCCTAGGTTACTATAAAAGAGGCTTTATGTTCCCAATCAAGGACATTAACAATCTTAGGATGAGGGAAATTATGTGTTTTATGAGTTTGAAACTATGTCCCAATGGTTGGTGGGTGGATGTAACAAAGACTTAACTATTAATTTCCTACCACATAGTACAGGGGGAAAAATTTAACATCACCAAGACATAATAAAGAACATGATCAAATGGCATATAATGTAAGAGACCTTTTTATGGGGGTCCATGTTGATATTGAATGTGATGGAGGAGATCAACATGTTTGATGGTGATAAGGATAAATAGTGGGTCTTTCCAGTGCACAAGGACTCCCTGACATTGAAATACTAGAATTGTACTTTCCCCCTTCCTTCACCCTCAATTATAAGTCCTAAGTACTGGGATGGTTCATATAGTATATCAAAGAATTTGGATAATAATGGTACTTCCTTGAAAAACTACCCAAAAGTCTATTTGGAATGGTAACTTTCACCATTACAAAACACTTCTGCATCATTCAATTGGCACTCATAGACAAGAATCACTCTAGCTAGTTAAAATTGCCTTATGCATTTTCAACCATATACTTCAGAGAGGCATTGAGAAGAATCACAAATGCATAGTAGGTGGATATCTTAGTAAGGATAATGGATGCAAAAATACATAGACTGAGGCAGAATATGTGCACATAGGATGAAAATCAACCAAATATGAAGAGGATGATTTAAATGCCACCAACATCTATCCCATTGAAAGATAAGTCATCATTGGGCACATCCATAAGATCTTATATGAGATGAAGTAAAGGAATAAGGGTGAACATGTAGACAAAGATGATGAACTCCCCCTTTAGGTCAGTGAAGAAGGAGAGTTGGCACCAGTAAAATTGAGAAAATCCCCTTAGAAGAAGCAGGGAGAAACCCTAGTGGAAATACAAGAGAACCTCTAATTAAATATCACATCTAGTGATGAATCTACCCCCTATATGCCAAATAAGAAGTGAATGGTCTTTATTCCAAGGATTATATCGCCCAATCCAAGGGAAAAGAAAAAGAAGTTTGAGGGGTCAGTGGTGATACCCAGGATAACCTTGGTAGAGATGGAGGCATAAGAGGTATGAGAGGAAGCATAAGTGCATGGGGTGTAAGAAGAAGAAGAATAAGAAGACAAAGGGAAAAAGGTGCACATCATCCAATAAGAATAAATTTATGAAGATCCCATAAATACATAAATTCATGAGGCTCTCCAAGGTAGCGCTATAGCCATGGGGAAGTATAAAACCATCAGACACCCTAACCATAGAACCTACAATGAAACCTCCACAAACTTAGGAGAAGAGGAACTAATATATGGAAATGGGCCTCAATAAGGACCATATAGAGGTGGTACTAGAGTTATATTAAAAAAAAAGTCCAAGGGCATGGCCCATGTAGAGATTGATAAATCTAAGGCTGAGGAGATAAGGGTCTAGGAGGAAAAGATAGCCACAGTAGTAAAGAAGATGAAGGTGGAGATAAAAATGGCCCAAAAGGAAAAGGTCAAGAGAGAAAAGGAATATAATAACATTGCCAAAATTATGAAACCCATAAAGTATAATTTAATAGAGGCACATAGCACCCCCACCAACATAGTTGAGGAAGATGCACCATAGGCATGCCCAAGTAGTGAAGGGGCACTTGGAGACTAGGAAGGTGATACTAGTGCCTTAAAGAAGCAAATAGAGAGCATAGTTGAAACCCAATAGACTTAAGAGGGAGAAGATAGTGCTAAAGAAAAGGAAGAAGCAAATAATTTTGAGGAAGAACTCCTACTAGAGAAATAAGACACATCATAGGAAAGGACCGAAGAAGGTGATAGTTCTAATGAAGAAGAGCTAGAGAAGATAAATTTGGCCATCTAAGGAGATGAAGTTGAGCTGAGCCTATGAGATAAGGTGTAGAAATGGTTCATAAACAAATATTATTATATGATGGATTACATACCCCAAAAACCATGAAGACACTAATGTGATAGAAATTATACTTTGTCTTTGAGAATTATATGGATGAGCCTCAATTTGAGGTATCACAAAAATTAGTCCTCAGTGTACACCAACTAGAGGAAGGGCATGACTCACTTCTTTTCAACCCTGTGTAATGAATCTAGTAAGGTCAAATAATGACCTCATTTGAATGAATTCTAAGGTAGAACATATGAACATCATTAATTATGTTATAACCTCAAGTTATAATAATATTTCACTAAAGGAAGAGGAAAATAACAAGGACATAAAATTCAAGTTGTAGCGACTAGATGAGTTCATAGAGGAAGCTGAGCCATCCCTATAGGATGGCATCAAACTTCAAAAAAATTAGAGGTTGATAAGGTGTGTGCACTACTAGAGTAAATGCTCCCAAGATTGAAGATGAAATTAATTCTAGAAGAAGAGGAGTAATCTCACATTTATATAAAGCAAGAGATTATTCTTAAACTCAAAGATGTGGAAGACCTATTCATGAAGCTTGAAGAGGGCATAGAAGAGATCGATGTAATATTTTGTAATTTCTCCACCTAGGTGTTAGTCATCAATGAGCACCTTAAAAGGGTAAAAGGGGATAATGATGCATTGATATCACAAGCATATACTATGGTTATGGATGAGTATGCTTAGATAATGGCATAGGTCAACACTTTGAGTATCCAAATTAAGACCCAAGAGTAGGACTTAGAAGAACTCTTCCATGAATTACAAACAAAGGCTTATGATCAAGGATCAATCCTTGATGGAGGAGTAAAAAACTCTAAGTAAAGGTTATAGGCCTTTATGAAAGATTTAGATAAAATTTAAGTGCTCACCCTTAGTGCTACCTCCATAGAAATATATAGTGCTGCAAAAGAAATCAAGCTCACAATCTAGGGTTTTGAGGACTTTAGATTGGCTTTAAAGGAGTGTGCACCCAAATTTTGTGTACGTAAGGTGCTAGAAGATTAGTTTGAGGATGGACTAACAATTTTTTATGGGGTAATTTTGGGCCCCAAATTCATCTAAATTTAGGATCCATGCCAATATAGCATACATTTAGGCATGAGGCAATCACTTGTCATGATTGTTATTTTGTCATCTTATGGCATAAGTTGGTAGGTGGATAACTAACTCCTTTCTAGCCTAATCATAATTATAAAATAGTCACACAAGATAGTCATGACTCATTAGAAGTAGGGTAGTGGAGCTAGTGTAATGAGTATATCTAGTGCTAGCTCAAAAACTAGCATGATCCTTTCCCCATGGCATTAAGATGCCCTAAAGCACTATAAAAGAGATCTGAGTCTAGTTATTGAGGAGGAGAATATTGGAGTAGTGAATCCCTAGAGTATTGGTTCCAAATTCTATGTTCACCATTAGAACTTAGATTTTAGTTTGGGATGCCTTTATTGCTCCCCATTGTAATTACCAAGCTAACCTGTGAGCCTATGGACCTTTAGTAGCTTAAGATGAGTACTTTCTTAGTTCTTAGTGATATATATGTATTGTTGTTAAACTTTATTTAATGATCAAGGCATTTATACAATGGTTAATGGATTGAATGCTTAAATCTATAGTATGTATGTTGAGATCTTGTGATATTTTGACCTAACTCATCTAAGGCAAGCTTGTATCTCATGAGGAATCCAACACCCAATAAATGAGATGATTTAAGTATGGGTAAGACCATTTTCCTCATATTTATACCTACATCTAAACAATAACCTAAGCCTAAGTCCCTCAATTAAGTATCGTACTGACCCTTCAAGTGCCTGACTGTCATTAAGCCAAGGGAACCAAAGGCTTATACCCATATAACTATAGACCTACTTCATATCCACATAAACACCAAAAAAAATTGTTTTCCCCACTCCAGGATGGCTTACACCCATGAATGTACCACTTACATTGTACTAACCAAAGTCCCCGAAGGATAGAGTTGTGTCATGGCATAACTAGCCCAACACATACCCCAGTCCCTTCTTTATTATGATTCGAGTGAGTGCATAAGGCTTTCACATTATGTGAAGTGATGCTAGTATAGTTAAGTGTCAAATGTTAAGCACTAAAATATTAGTCAAGGCCTACACCATGTTGTAACAAGTCTAAATATAACTTGGACATCTAGATAAGTGCCTAAAAAGGCCCATGACTAAAGACACCTACTTTTATACAATAAGATTAAATAATTATTTTGAACTATAGATTTTAGGGATGTTTGAAGGGCCAAAATAAACATTCTCCTCCAAACTAGTATCCTTTAAAAAGTATTTAAAAATGCTTCTTCCAAGGCAAAATACAATAAGTCTCTTACTGTCTCTCATGCCTACATTATAGAACAAGTGAATGAGGTTCCTTGTATGAAGATTTCCATTTAGGAAGTGGATGAATATCATATTTATCTATAAAATCATGCAATAAATTGTAGATTCAATGGTCTCTAGCCTAAAATTAAGGAATTATATCAATGGGTGTTTCAGACTTGGATAACAAATTGTGAGATATTTTTTTTATAAAGGATTTATTATTTTTATCTTATGTGATTAGTTATCTTATCAGAGATGCCTAACAGATGGTCTTTGATTTTAGGCTAATGTGGGATTATTCATTACTCCTTAATTTTTGGAGTTTGATCATGACTATCTCTTAGTTTCAAAGATGCTAGTATGGGTTTGGCTTCCTAACTTACCTTTACATTTTGACATGTGTCTAAGGAGATAGTAAATTCTTTGGGTAATTTTATAAAAAAATTACAAAGAGATAACTAAAATAGGTTTATGCACCTATGAATGAATTTGTGTGGATATTGATCTAAGTAAAATCCTACCAAATAAAATAATCCTCCAATATGGTCAATCTCAACACACTCAAATTTTAAATTATGAAAATATTCCTTTCATGTGTCAAAATTGTAGATTAGTAGGATATATTCATGGCTCTTTCCCTCACAAACATTCTCAAGTGCCTAAGAAGAAAGGGGTGAATCAAAATCCTAGTATATGGAGTGTTCTAGATTCAATGCTAGTGGTTGAAGATATTTTTCAAAATTTTGATATCAAGGAAATCATCGAGTTGGGAGGAAAAAATAAAGGTGAGAAAGTATTATCTAAGGAAGGATGTAGGACACATGAGGAGGCCATAAAATAGTATAGAATTTGTCATTGAAAATTTTAGTTGGGGGTATTAGGATAGGGCATGAATCAAATAATTTTGATTTAGATAAAGGTTGGCCCTCAACTCAAATTTTGAAAATTTGATTTTGGATAAGTATATTGTTATGGTAGACTTGGATAAAGGAGTATGGTAAGATGTCAATAAAAATAAGGGAAAAAGGGTAGGATGAAAGCTTACAAATTATTTCCATTCAGACTAATGAATGAGGATGTGGCTATTTTATTTGTTTTAATTATCTTGTGGGTGGCCTAAAAGTGGGTATGTTTGTTGGTTTAGTTATCTTTGGTACTTTCTCCAAACCCTATGGTGGTTTTGGGGTGTCTATTAGTTCTTGGATGATCTAGTTTTGCTCTAGGCTCATTTTCCTTTTGGTTTTAGGTTCATGGTATGTGTGATCTATTATTATTTCAATAAAGAGTAAGGGACCTATTTAAACCTGATATATATCCAAAAAATAAAATAAGTTACAAGGAATAAAGTGTATAATTTTAATTAATTATCATAGTGGGCAGTCAAAATTAATACCGTTTCCCTTTATTTTATCTTCTTCTCTCATTATTTTATATATTGTAATTACTCTTATTGAGAAAATGATGATTTATTAGACTTCAAAGTCCATTAAATTTATAATTAATATATAATATTGTATACTTTATATGTGAAAAAATATTGAGCCCTCATTGAGTATGATGTAATTGTGCACAATTTCTACAAGTGTTATATTTATTTTGGCTCTTTTTGTTGAAACTTTATATATGGGTTGTTCCTTACCCTTTTAATCATATTTTACTTGATTTTTTGGTTCCCTTCTTTCATACTTATAACATCATGCTCAAATATATGGGGTGTCCTCCCTTTTATTATTCTAGTACATCACTGCTTTTGATTTTATGTTTTCCCCTTCCTTTTTCCCTTCCATATTTTCATTTCTAGTTGGTATATTAGCATTATATGAAAAATAATAAGTTTTTGTTTCTATAGGTTCTCTCTAATGGTTATTCCCACACTAATCAAATATCCCATGTTATGTTTGACTTGTGAGTTATATTTAATTAGATAAATTTAAACATTAACAATTCAAGCATACCTGATTGATGAATTTGATGTTTATTTGAAAGTGTATATACAAATCCACTTGATGGACACATGAATATGCACTTGTGATAATTTAATAATTATTTTCTTTTAGAAGTAAAGACAATCCCCTGATGAATTTTATAGTCAAAGGAATCCAAATTCAAAGAGAAAAATCAAGTACTTTTTAAAAATAAATTATTCTTGTTCAACATTTTTTATTAATTTTTTAATCAAAAAATATTAATATGGCCATTCCTAGAGCCCTTCCTTTTGTGTCATGAAATTTTGGGAGCCCACTACATCTTCAATAGTGGAATCATATCCTGAAATAATCTTAAAAATCCCTCCCAACATTAGCCAAATATGATTTCAAAACTCCCATATATCATAGTAAAAATTTGGAAAACCTTTTCACAATTCATAATATCAATGAGCCAGATGTATCTCTCGGCCTAGTTTTTTCATATCTTAAGGTAACAACTTTAGACTAGTTTATATATTTATCTTGTCAATCCATATCTAGTTGGGATGAACTTGGATAAAATTTGTATAAGAAAATTAGAGAGGATGTAGATGAGATTATTATCATTGAACTATTGTCCACAATAAACAGGGATGATAATGAACACATGGCTGATTTATATATCATATTTGAGAAGACATGGAAAATCATCCCTATTGAATTTAGTATCCTACCAAATTTATATTTTATGTACTATCTTAGAGATTTCCATCTTGATATGTTTGTAAATTTACATAATATAGGTTATTGAATACTACTAGAAGCTTATCAATTTGTTGTTACAGTTGTAATAAACATTGTGTAGCTTATTATTTTTGATCCAATACGTATATCCCTCATTTTTATTATTTTGTATTATGTTCCTCATTATGATCAAAGTTATACCATATAAATACCAATCTTATCCAAACCATCTCAAGGTTAGTCCATGACTAAAATGGAAAAAAAAACTCACACAAGTCTTAAATGAATTATTGGCTATCAAGCATCAATTATCCATATAAAAATCCAATAACAATTAGTTATCCTTAGTGATTTAATGCATTACCCCCAATCCCAAAATTTGTATCAACTCAATTAATATTTCCTAAAATAATAAAGAGAGGCTTATTATAGCATGAAAATATTCCAAACAATATTTAATTTTGAGGTTAAATAAATAAGGGCAAAGTAATATGTTTTTCCCATTATAATCAAGAGGAAGATTATAGTGATCAAAATAAGTTATTGGAGGATGTTGATAAAATGGACCATGCACATATTAAGAGGGAGTTGAAGGATGAAGATGAAGATTTGGAGGATTTATTTGTTACAATAGAGAGTAGTCATGAAGATGAAGAGTCATATCCTCTTGAAAAACTCAAATGGTTGAAAATACTTGAAAAATCAATGGAGCTTGAGAGAAATAATTTAGTTATAGGGCCACATTTATGGTTTCTTAAAAAGGAGGATATATTTGAAGGAGATGTGTCTAGTCTAGGAATTGAGTCTCTCTTTGAGGAAACTAATGAAAAACCATGGTTTATTTCATAAATATATGAAATGGAAGATAATGAATATTTATCCTCAATAAAATTTTCATACATATTTTATTATTGAATCTAGTTTTTATAACCATTCATGAATCTCTATTTTATTTTTGAAGAACATGGTTTTCTAAGTACCAACAATGTTCATAATGAACAATAACCCACTCTTTGGTAAAATATAAGAAGAATTCATTTGAAATATGGGTGTCTTATAAAGTTTCAATATCTTTTGGAATATTTAGAGGTAAATGAGTTACATTCAACAACATTTTTAGATTATTGGGTCTACACAAAAGCATAGGGATGATTATTTTAGTGATTAAGAACCCATATAGATATTTATCATATAAAAATAAGAGCAATCCATTTTTTTTAAATAAGGGGAGGATCGAAGATATAATTTTTTCATGCTCTTCTTCATTATAATTATCAAAGTCCTAATTTCATGGCAACTTATCATTAAAATGAAACCTATTTCTTCATTCTTATGAATGGATTTATTTGATCCAACTTCCATTATATAAATTAGAGTAATATTTTACTTTCCAAATAAAAAAGCCTTTGACATTACCATACATATTTAATTTCAAATATACATGTGTTTATTATATTCTATACATAGTTTTTGTGTAACATCCCCACTAGGATTTACTATAATAGCATAATTTTTTTAAATTAATTTTGCATATTCAAACATTAGACTTCACCACGATAAATCCAACTAGTGATCCAAATTAAATGTATTAATTATTTTTAACCATAAATAGACATGAATCAACCCATTTAGATATTGATCACTATCATAATTAAGAAAAAAAATGTACAATGTTATTTTACTAAATTTATATTACATTTATTCCAAAAGGTAATTACATAATTTTAAACACAACTGATACAATATCATAGCCATTTTTTTCAATGTAAAAATTAATAAATATTATAATTTCATATATAATAATGTCACAATAATAAATATAATACAAGATACAAGGATCCATAGAGCATGAGTCATAACAAACTCAAGTATCCTATGGTAATCTCAAGTGTAGTCTCCAATGAAGTACTATTATGGGGAGGGAGATCATCATTTGAGCACTTTTATACAACAAATACAAACCATCAATCCCATACACAATATCCCAACTAGGGAATGAACCTCCCTTCATGGATGGGTAGATAGTGACATTGTGGGGATCCAAAGAGACATGCTATTACCCATGTGATGTAATATAATTAATACATGATGTGTACCATAAATAAAATCCATCCTACCATGATATCACACAAAAATTTAAATCAAACATATGAAATGACAACATTTAAATAAAAATTTACTTTGAACAAACTTTTTAAATAGTTAATGATCTCAAAGATCAGTCAAATTCATACACAACACTTGATCAAATTACCCTCATCTTGCATTGATGATGCTAAATAAGATAGTGAAGTCCTTATCACTAATTATTTATTTCCATCAATGCAATATTTAGTTAAGTAATACATAACCAGTATATTCAATTGGATTATTTCTTATCAGCAAGCATATAACATGCTAAGTACATAAATAATCAAAATACATACATTTAGTCTATAAAACTATGAAATGAATCTCAATCATATTATTTATTACATAAATAATAAATGTAAATAAGTACAATCCTTAAAAGAACAAACCTTTTGAGTATATTTTATACTTAGTCTACTAGTTACTAAATCTCAAAAGTAACTCATATGTAGTACTATTTATGACAATCAACATTTATCATAGTTTATTGTCATGTATATACTTCACAAATTAAAATAAACCAGTCATAATTAATTGAAAGGCTCATTTTTAAAAATAATCCAAATTTCATATTAATTGGTTATACATTTAATGAGTTGTATGCATATACTCATGGTATACTACATCATAGATTATATAGCTCAATTAAAAGTCATAACTATATACCATATTTATAAGCATACTTCTCATAAATACAAATATATGTTATATATGTGTATATGTATGTATTTCCTTCATACAAATATATACCATATATATGTATAATTACATACCAAATATATATTATATACATGTATCTGCATACATAATAGAAATATTATACTATCATAAACAAATAGTGTATCCATTATGCTCTAAGTATTCAACTGTCCCACCCTTAGAGTATAATGTATATAATATTTATAAATTCAAACTTTGATTTTTCATTATGAACTTCATATATTTCAAACAAAATCAAGATAGATACCTATACAATAGTTTTCATAATAGAATTAAATATAAATATTTCTAATCATATGAACCCATGTTCTCTACTACCTTATCTTTCCCTGTAAGACATATTCCATTTTTAATATATATTATTTAAAACCCATTTACCCTCATTCACACATAATCTAGGTTTATTTAAAATAAGTATACTATTCTATTTTGGACAAACAAGTTATCAAGACAACAAACAAACTCAGATTTCTTACTCAGTCCCCTTCTACTTGTATTAAGATTTTATTTCTCCTTGTCTCACAAAAATATAATAAAAAGAGTCATCATTAAACTAAAATTTATGAGAACTATATAACAAACAAATCCAATGCATATTCAAACATAAATATTACCTTAAAATAGTCTATACATAGCCAAATAATTACTTCATGCATAGTTTAAAGTTTGATTCAGTTGACTAATTAATAGAGAAGCATATATGTTGAAATATATACATTGGCATATATATATATATATAGGCGCACACACACACACACACACACACACACACACACACACACACACACACACACACACACACACACACACACACACACACACACACACACACACACACACACACACACACCTTATAGGTGTTCAATAAGTATATACATACCCATTTATTTTTTAATTATCATATCCTTTTCAAATTTTCTAAAAAAAACACTTGTGCATAGTCAAATAATGAAGAAGGTCGTATTAATCATTAACCTGATTTACAATCAATACAATATTTTGTTTACCAACCTCAGGTTCCTAAATTTGAATTAATCAAGCACACATAATTATCTATCTGATAACTTAGTTAAAATATACCTTCCATATAAGGTTAACACTTAATAAACAATCCAATATATATCCATAAATATAATAGAAAAATTTTAAGCTCATGACTAGCTCTGCATTTTATTACACAATATCTCAAAACCGTTTCAACTATGTAACATTTATGCATAGTCCATTATAAAATCCTAGGGTTTTAAACATAAAAATAAATAGTTCATTTTAAGATCAAAGGGTTTTGAACATAAACAAAACACATTTCATTATATAAAAACAAAACCTGATAATAGCTACTTAGAATCTCTTGTCATGCTTTCTATTTGTTTAATAAAGTTCCCAAGTTTTTAAATAGTTTGATATAATAGGATATTGCACATAGCCCTGGTTATATAGGCTTAGGGTTTTAGATTATTTATTTATTTTTATGTATGGTTGAGCCATCCACATATCTAAATCCTTATCTCAAGCATAATATTAAAAAGATATTGTTAAAAATCCATTTTTAAGAAAACATACACTGAATTCCCAAGCCTAAACATCCATAAAAATAAAATTACACTACCAAACTAGTTATGAACTTCAATATTTGACCTTTTCATTCCATAATTTATTTATACCACTTCTTTCTTCTCTCCATTATTCTTCCTTATCATGCCCTTCTCACTTTACTTTGCCTGCTTATTATCATTCATTTTCTGTCAACCTCTCTCTCATACATTCAATACATATAACTCTAACAATCAAAAATTGTAATTTACCATTGTTTCCTTCATGAAAAAACCCTTGTTATCTATAAATTGGTTTTATTAATTCATGTTAATTTGAATTAGATCCAAAAAAAATCTCTAATTCTCTCAAGTTTTTTAAAATAACTAAACAACCATTATTTCAATCCTCTAAATATCTCATGATATTTTGACTTAACATGCATGTGTATTGACTTTACAAAGTCCATTTACACTATCATTTCAAATGATGTTGATATTATCAAGTATACCAAACCAATAAAACTATTTCTAATTCATTCGACCCCATTAGCTAAGGTTAATTTATAGGATTTTAACAATAATTATTGACTTTAGTTAAGGTTTAAAAAACACAAAGATGTCTCCCTAAACTATTTAAAAATGAACTATCCATATTAACTTTGCATAGAATCATGCTTATTTTTTAAGCACAAAGGATTCATAAAAATCATTAGTCGATAACATGCTTAAACTACTATCCTTATATTGTTAACAAAGAATCTCTAACTTGTTAATGGCTTAATATAGGTTATTCAACTTATAATAATAATAATAATAATAATAATAATAATAATAATAATAATAATAATAATAATAATAATAATAATAATAATAATAATAATAATAATAATAATCACTCGACATATTGATTAAGAAATGTAATTGAATCCATCTATTGTTGTAACCATAAATCCCAAAATGACACTTGTCACATAATATTCAGCCATATTAAAGATAGTGGTAAGTCAAGTATGAATTCAATCAATCAATCCAAGAAATAACATCAACTAACACAATTTTCTAGGAGAACAAATTAGATAGTAAAGATGCATAAGATATGTGTCTGCATATATGCATTATGTACTCAATTTATTAGATATATGTATATTTTATCCTATATCCATGACTTGTAATAGGTTATAATATGAATAGACTCATTTTTTGGCACCAAGTACAAGAAGAATATGAATAGTCCTATACTGAAAATGTTTATATATTATTATATTTGTATGAAGAAAAGAGTTCCACCTTTGAAGATATCAATAGAAACTATTTTGGTTTTGGTTACTTGTTGTGTTTCTTACTTTATTCCTTGCATGTGTTCTCATGTTTAATATAATGTTTACTTTCTATCTAATCTAATCCAAATGTTTTGTAAATTTTAATGAATTACTAGTTACTCCTAAAATCCTACTTAAACAAATGATAATTCATCTTTGCTATGCTTTGTTTCATAACCTTGTGTATGAGTACTATGCACTATCTTGTGTACTAAAGTATAAAGTTAACTATCCTCATCATTAGCATGTTTTGATGCTCAAGAACCTCTGATAATAATGGTGTAGTGAATTTAGAAACACTCTTTCTAGAGGAAACTATGCTAAGATGGTTATCAAGGCAGAGAGACATTGAGACATGGTTAGACCAAAAATTATGTAATTTTGTAGAAGAAGAATTAAATAGACTACTCTTACCACACAAGAAATCATTTGAGAGAATATATATGGAGAGATTTTACAAAATATTTTGGTGTGATTTTTATGAATTGCTATCTAATTGGTTATCAAAATTGGAATATTATGTATTTAACCCAAGAATGAAAGAAACAGTCATCTGGATTGAAGAGAAGATAGATTAGTTATAAAAACTAGAAACTAATTGGAGAAATGATCTAAGAAGATTTATGTTTTTCTCCAAAAATGAAATCATCAAATTATAGATTGATCATTATCATAGTGTATAACTTGTAGAGATATTTTTGGTGTAACTTTAATGTGCCAATTTTGAGTCCATATGCATAAGATATAATGTATTGAAGTTTAATATCAATAGGACAAAAGTAATGTCCTAGGGTGAAGTGGTGTAATTATATCATGCCAAGTGGACCCATGGTGGAGTGACATGTGGTAGTGAGTTCATGAAAAAAAATTGGTTTCATAATTGGTATTTGATAGGCGTTAAAGGTTAGCTATAGGGACCATAGCTGATGGAGTCTACTTTTGTCACACAAGGGGATCTTGTTATTGATATAGCTATGGAGTATCTTGTTAGGCATCGACAAGTATTAGATTAGGAGTGCTCCATATGGTGGGTCCTCAATCCATCACATGGCTTATCACCACTATATTTTTTCCATGGTCAAATTTTTAAAAGTCACATAGCTACTATAATTCACCATGCCAAGTATCCCACATTAATGCCAAATACCACGACATGCCAAGTGGAGCATGATGAACCAAGACACCACAATTACCATGAATGCCATCAGGATTCCAATCAACATGAAGGGATCAAAGTGTTATGAGGATAAGTTTTCCATGAAGCATGATTCTAATTCCACCAAAATTACCATGAGCTTGAGCATGGTCAAAAATCTCGAGTGCCATGGCATACCCACAATAAACATGCCATGAACCCATGCCATTTAAAAATGATGCCAATCCCATCCTAATGGGATAAAGGATGTGGATAAAAAAAACCATGGGGATTGAGATAGACCATATTTGGCTAAAATATAATCTTCCCCACCATATTTTTTGTATCCCAAGCCACTATATAAAGTGCTTTGGGGGCTCATTTCAAATCATCAATTTTTGAAGACTAAGCACAAGTGTAAGAGACCTTAGAGTATTTTGTAAAAGGCCTTAAGCTTTAAGTTTTTTAGTATGAGAGTAATACTCTGGTAGATATAAGTCTAAGAAGGTGTTTTGAAGACTTCTAAATATTTTAAGAATTCTAGTGATATTTTTTTATAGAAGCGATCCCCTTTGGAGTGGATCTAGAGATGTAGGCTTTAAAGCTGAACTCCATTATCAAATCAATTTAGTATTTTTATCTATCATTTTACCTTTATTATTATTGCACTCTTTTAAATTCAATTCGAAGTGAATTTTAATATTCTAATTCAAATTATATAATATTTTTAAAATTGATTTTATTAAATCATTAAAAATTAAAATATTTTGATCCATTACAAGTGTCTTTTTGCATTTTACAACATTTGTTTATTTTTTATTACGGATCAAGTTGGTATCAGAGCTAAGTTCATGGGTGAATTTGTGGTTTTATTTTATTATCTAAATTTAGATATTGTAATATAATGGACCTAATGATAACACAAATTTAATCATAATTGAATACCCTCATCACTACAATAATACAATACCTACAATCCCAAGAGCAATGTCAAAAAATAGTAGAGCAAAGATAAGACCTACAAATTGAAAAGCTCCAACAAAGAATTAATACATTTTGGGTAGAATTACAAGAATGTTTATATAAGAAAAGGATGTGTGAATATGTAGAGACTTACATACATTATGCCCAATGAGGTCATATTGCTAAGCAATGCTAGATATTGCACCCCAGTCAGGCTTCATTATAGTTCAAGAAGTGGAACGAGGAGAGAAGTAATGTACCAACCATGTCTAGTAGTAATAAATCAACCCAACTAGTAGTATGTCATCAAATAACTCCAAAATATCTAATACGACAACTTTTACTAGCCAAAGTACTACATATTATGCTATGATCTGAGGAAACTCAAAAGCAAAATTGCACTACTATTACTAAGCAAAAGTTCATGTAGATCTATTTTAAGTAGAGTTATAGAGCTAGTTATATCACTAAAGGTCTCACACAATGTATGAAGATAAAATATCTTTCATTACCTCACATTAAGACATTTAAAGGAGATGATGTCATAGTACATGGACATGTGACCCATTATGAAATCATACATTTTGGTATTGGAGGCTATTCTTTGATAATGTAGATCTTGACATAGTTCTAGGAGAAACTAAGGAGATCACTTTGTGTCATTATTATCTCACATCCTGACATGCCATATACATTACATCAAGAGAAGGAATCGAACTGACAACCAATCATACCTATGAGTTTTAGTTTGGAACAAGCTAGGTAATTAAGGTATATTTTGATTATATCAGTGATTACTCTAATTCATATACTCCTATTAGCCCTATTAATGAAAATGATGGTGTAATTCTAGTATCAAATATTTTTCTAATTATTAATGTATCTTCTGATTTACATTTTGAGGATGAAAATAATGAAATCAACTCTTTTGGCGATGTTGAAAATGTTAGGGATACTTAGTGTGATAACCCTAAAAATGTATCAAGTTCATGTGTTGATATGTTTGACAATCACATAAAGGGAATTTTTAATCTATTAGTTAAAATGGTATTTGAAGGAAAAGGCCTTATCATTAATGATCAAGTAATTTTCTAGCCTATCCATGTGGCAAAAAGACCACTTCAAGCAAGATTAGGATATGGGGGTGAAGGACAAATTTCCCAAGAAGTTGAGTTGAATGATTACTCAAGCAACAAGCTAGAACACCATGAAGAGATTAAATAATCACTCTCTAAACATGTAATAGATACATTGGATAAAGCATCTTCAAATGACTCATCAAGGTATGCAAAAATTAAATACTCAAATGTATTTTTTGATTATGCCCAAGAAAGTCCTAAAAATATGCTTAAGAAAAATGCCAAAATGAGGTTATCTAAAGAAGATAGGAAAAGTCAAAAACAACCTAAGATAAAGGATGTAATTGAAAATTTAGTTAAGCAATAGATAAAGTCTTATCAATTAGAACTAGATACAACATCAATGAGGGAAACAACAGTCAATAAGAAGATGATAGTTTAGAGTTTGACAACCTAGAAAGGTAAAAACACTTCTTTAAAAGATTAATAGTTAAACATTCTAAGATAGATGTTATTTTTGATAAAAACTATCAAAAGAATATGATATATGAAAATGTTGTAGAAAATCTAGGTTTGGAAACTTAGCCACATCTCAAACCATATTCATTGGATAAGATAGATGATGGTAGTAATGTACATGTAATTAAAACATGTAAACTATGGTTTGTAATTACCTTCAAATTTTTAGATGAAGTTGAATTAGATGTCATTCCACTCCATTTTAGTGGTATTTTCATAGGGAAACCATATTTGTCTCTG
Organism: Torreya grandis; assembly: GCA_037957365.1. NCBI lineage: Eukaryota > Viridiplantae > Streptophyta > Pinopsida > Cupressales > Taxaceae > Torreya > Torreya grandis. The sequence continues at coordinate 136,149 of JARHVA010003585.1, forward strand.
AAAATGGAAAAAATTTCCAAGAAGGAAAATTAGTATAACATTGTAAAAGACATGATAGAATATCTCATGTGATCACATTGGCAATAACTGTTACAAGAAAATGGTGCCTTTACTATTATTTTACTCATGTATGTTTTAGATATAAACACTATAGGGCATCATGAAGATGTCATCATGAGAAGCATCAGGAACAACCCAGAAGATAGGTTGTATATTTTAATCTATATGTTTCAGTATGTGCAAATATGTATGCATGTTTGAATATAAACATTGTTTATAAATGCATAAGACCTAAGTATGGGAAATGTTTTTATTTTTTATGTATAGTTACAGTGTTTTTAAATACCCAAGAGGTGTAACATTTGTAAAATTGTGTTGCTAAGAGGATAATTGTAAATGGTGATTGGTTTTGTTTCATAGTTACAGAATCTCAAGTCCCATCAAAGTATCTTAGGAACTGACTAGAATTTAGGGGATCATCAGAGTTAGAGCCATGAAAATATTCTCACATGGAGTACTAGGGCTAATACCATATTTTTTAGGACAAAAAGCTCCTAGTGGGGAGGATTGATCTAAGAGGATCTATGTTTTGCTCTAAAAATGAAGTTGTCAAATTAAAAATTCATCATTATCACAGTGTATAACTTGTTGAGAGATTTTTGGGACAATTTTAATGGGTTAATTTTGAGTTTATATGTGTAATATTTGGCATTTTTAATTATAAAATCAATAAGGCAAAAGTGATGTCATAGGGTGATATGGCATAATTCTAGCATGCCAAGTGGACCCATGGTACATCGACATGTGGTAGTGAGTTCATGCAAAAAAATGTGGTTTCATAATTGGTCTTTAATAGGCATAAAAGGCCAGCTATGAAGATGATATTTGGTGGAGTTTGATTTTATCATGGAGGGGGACCCTGTCATCGATAGAGCTATGGAACATCTAGTTAGACATCGATAAGTTTCAGAATGGGAGTGGTCCATGTGGTGGGTCCTTAAACCACCACATGGATTTCCACCACTATATTATTTCCATGGTAAATTTTTTAAAAGTTACATAGTGACTATAGTTCACCATGCCAACTATCCCGCATTAATGCCAAATACCATGACATGCCAAGTGGAGCATGATGGACCAAGCCACCACAATTACCATGAAATCCATGAGGATTCCAATCACCTTGAATGGATCAGATTACCATGAGGATAAATTTTCCATGAAACATGATTCTAATGCCACCATAAATACCACAAGCTTGATCATGGTCACAAAGCTTAAGTACCATGGCATACCCTCAACAAACATTTCATGAACCCATGCCACTTAAAAATGATGCCAATCCTATCCTAATGGGATAAAATATGTGGATAAAAAAACCATGGGGATCAATCTAAACCATATTTGGCTAAAATATAAGCTTCCCCACCATAATTTTCATATCCTAGAACACTACATAAAGTGCTTGGGAGACTCATTTCAAATCATTAATTTTAGTAGACTAAGCATAGGTGTAAGAGACTTATAGATTATTTTGTAAAAGGCATCAACCTTCAAGTTTTTTAATTTGAGAGGAATACTCTAGTAGATATAATTTTGAGAAGGCATTTTAAAGACTTCTAAAGATTGTAAGCATTTTGGAGACAATTATTAATAAAAGTGATCCCCTTTAGAGTAGATCTAGAAATGTAGGCTTTAAATCCAAACTATGTTATCAAATAGGTTTAGTGTTTTTATCTATCCTTTTACCTTTATTATTATTATTACACTCTTTTAAATTCAATCCAAAGTGAATTTTAAGATTCGACTTTAAATTCAATAATCTTTTTACAATTAATTTTATTAAATTGTTAAAAATTAAAAGATTTCAATCCATTCCAAGTGTGTTTCTATATTTTATGACATTTGTTTATTTTTTATTATGGATCAATAAAGGAAATATATTATTGGGTTGCTACCACTGTAGATGAATACATCACCAATTTTACATTATAAGGATACATAGATTTCTAAGTTGTGTAGGAATTATTTGTTTGAGAAATTAGAGGGAATTTTTTGTCCTGACTACATCTCCTTATGAAGATGTTGGTTATGGATATGGCCATGGTGCCTACTATAGCCAATATGGAGTAGTCACTTTGAGTGTATGGGAGTGTGTGTAATATTATAGTGATTGATGATTAGATGAGTAGATAAGGATTGAACTTGAGTCCATAATGGAGACACAAGGAAAGAAAAGTTAGAAGAAAATTATAGATTTAGAACATGAACTGTGAAAATAGAAAATATGGAACAAATAGAAGAATACCCAGGTAACTATGAGTAGAGGTAAGAGTAGTAGTAAACTAAATGAGGAATGAGTAAGAAAAAATGACAAGCATGATGAAAGAGAATAAGAATGAAGGATGAATAAAAAAGATGATGAATTTTGATAGATAGCAAGAAGTGATGAAGAGTGAGATGAAGAAGAAATGTTTGAAGAAGGTAAGAATATTGTAGAATAAGAGTAGTTAAATGATAGATGTAGTGCATAGCTATAAGAATGGGTATTATCAAAAGAATGAAATGAATCATTCAATAAAGAAGTAGAATATATTTGTAGATTAATTGTAGTTTTAAGTGAAAAAAAAGAAGTCACAAGAAATAATCATCACTAGAAGAGCACATGTCCCTATAACCCAATTTCTTATATTCTAAAAGAAGTTTTTAGCTAGGCATATTGGAAGATAATAGTTGGGAAGGTCCATTTTTATAATAAGTGCCATTTGGGTATCATAATTGAAATAACATAAATTTTAAAGGATTTTAAGGCCATAGGAATTTTTTAAACTAAGAATAAAAAATAAGGAAACACTAAAAAAAAATGTGCACATTGACTCTCTTAGTGTACAAAGTAGTACATAAGTAAGATCACCTAAAATGCAGCCTCCTCGTGTAATATATATGTAGTAGATCCCCTTGACACCAATTTACATAATGGGACATATATGAGGATTTATAAACCTATTAATGTATGATGGATCTACAAACCCTTAAAAATACTTATTAACTTGTGAAATGAGATGGAAAGCTAAATCCATTACTGATGAAGTTGTCTAAAAGTTTGAGTTAGTAGGGACACTAAATAGAAGAGAACTTGAGTTAATATACCATAGAGACATTCAATGAGAAAATATAAAATAGGTTAAGGAATGGATCATCATAGATTTTAATGTAAATAATTATACAAGCTAGACTATTTAGGACTTGAAGGAGATAAGGTAGAAGTTAGGAGAATCAGTCTATGACTATGACCATAGATTGTTTGATGTGAAAGGTGGAATTTGCCTTAACAAAAAAAGACAAAGTTATGTGGTTAATCTAAGGATTATGATTAAGAATCAAATTTTCCATGGTGAAAACTCAATATGCTACTAAAGTAGAAGCTAGAGATGTTTCACTATGAGTAGAGTGGATTGAAGACTATGGGGAAGTTATTGTCATAAATTCCAAGATTGAATAAACACTACAAGATTTTATGAAAATAATGGATCAATATCATGAGGTAGATAAAACTAAATTTAATTTATGGTGTATGGAGTATGAGAAGGAAGGATACTATAGGAATGATTATCCTATGATCAAGATAAAGTTTTGTGAAATATGTTGAGTAGTGGGGCATGCAAAAATGTAGTGCCATCTTCTACAATAGTATGTTGAGAACCTATAGAATTTGTATTGTAATTTTTGTAAGTCACACAATCATGATGAAAATAACTATATGGATTTACAAGAACTCAAGGAAGGCATCACTAAAAATGTATTCACCATTACTTCATAGTAAGTGTCCTCAACAAATCAAATGATTCTAGGCCCAAAAGTTGATAAAGGCTATGTGACCCAAGTAGGTCCATAATGGAGTCCTAGTTTTCCACAATACTAGCCTCAAAGTCTATCTTGTTGGATCCCTCCTTCACTGAGTTGGACACCACCATCTCCATAATACTAGTATGTAGTATCATGGAGCTCAACCATGATGCAGAAGTAGAAAATGAGTTGGACCCCACTATTTATACAACAACAATTAAAAATTAGAGATAATACCTAATAACATCAACATTAGAACATAACATAGTAATAAATAGGGTATATAAGAGGATATTAGTCTAATAAAGGAGGATATAGGGGTAGACACAGAGGAGGTTACTAAGGGGGAAGAAGAAATAACTATCAATGGCCTCCTTTGTAATGCTACCTATGTGAAGAGTACAATCATGTCCAACAAAATTACCCCTTGAATCCTAAAATATAGTCTTACTATGCATACTAAAAAATATATTATCGACATGAGATAGAAAACTATCTATTGAAAAAGAAATTAAAGGATAAGGCTATCAAAAATGTGAATATGGTAAATGCACAACCTAAGGAAGATGCTTTCCTAAATGTTGTTACTCGATATAAACACATATAAATAGGTTTTCCTCCTCTTAAAATACCTTAGGATTAGGGAATCCAAAAATAAAAATAAGAAAAATACCCAAACCCAACTATAGAAAGTGGCTCATGTATGAAGCTATGCAGATGTTGAAAAACATTCAACACCAAGACACTACTAAAGGAGATGATATAGTAATAGATGCCCAAATATATGGTCAGATCATGTGCATTATGCATCAAGATGGAGTTGTCATTGTTATGATAAATATTTTGAAACTTTTAATTACTTTTCATAATGAAGACATCTCCCAAAATATCACAAACCTTCTATATAATCTACTAGAGTATTCACAATGAGGATAATAGAAGATAAAAAAGCTTGTTTGGTACATCAAAATAAAGAATCCATGGGATGTAGATGCATGAATCAACATTGAGGTTAAAGGCTATGAAATTCCAAATATTTCTCTAATTTTGACAACATAGTCAATATGATCCCTAGGTCCACATGGGAAGTTATTGGATGACTAATTCTCAATTACAGTCCAATAATTATGAGCTTATCTAGCTATGAATGATTTGATCCCATTAGAAGATTAGAAGATACTGAGATCAAATTTGTAGACTTGACCCTATGAGGTGACTTTGAATTCACTAATATGAAGATAACATTAGCACATTATCTTGCACTAATTGGCAAGAAACAAGCATATGATGGTTAGATTACTATCAACATGGTGAAAAATCAATTAGAGGTGCAACATGGAGATAAGTTTATTATCATTCCTTTTAATATAGTACATAAACCTTACTTCATTTTGAATAAACTAGATTCTCCATATGTCATGCAAATAACCATCTAGATGAAGGTAAACTCTACAAAAAACCCAAAAGCTTTATGCAAGCTGAGTGAAACTTCTTGTATGAGCATACTAACCCTTAGGTAAAATAATTTCTAACTCAAAAATTAAAAACATCTAAACAATGGAGGCCTAAACTAGTAGTTACTCATTGGTTGGAACCTTAGTTTGTCATAGAAGATTGTGTGTCTATGTTTACTAAATCCCCTACTCATTTAGAAGTTGACTTTCTCTATCAAGCAGATGATCATATGTAGGACTATATAGAGTTGACTAGAGAAGTCAATTTGCCTTGGAAAATAGCTTCATCTATTATTGGAGACTCATACATGCACCTAATTAACTAGGCTTGAGGTGATCATGAACTTTGACCTATGAGAATGGTATTTTCACATGAAAGACAAATTCCTATGTATTATGCAACTAAGGATATCAATGAGTTCATTTTGGGCTTAAAATTCCATGTACATACCAATAGATAATAGGTAAATTGTCTAAATTATTATTTTAATGTATTTTCCATGACATGGTGGGCAATTCATAGAAATGATCAATTCAAGTGGGATGATGCCTACGATCTCATAGTTAGCAGGTTATAGTTATTGTAGATCATTTAAAGAAATTAGCCTTTCTTCTAAGAAGATAAATGTCCTTAAATTAATGTTTATAAATGTGTTGATGTTTGGACTAAGGAACATGTGGAACCAAAATAATGGGTTCAAATCTTTTATTAAACACTTGATCCATTACCATCAACATGGTATATGCATCAAGAGTGTAAGAGGGAGATAAAACATTGAGTGCATATGAAAAGTGATTTAATAAAAATATTTGTTTTTAAATATGAGAAACCTCTAGTTCATAGTGCACTATTAAAAACCAAACATCTCCTATGTTATGGGTGTGAAGATGATATAAGGACCAAGACAGAATCCACTGTGTATAAGAATGCAAATTTTGATCTCAATTCATCATTAAAAAGATATAAATCTAACAAGAAAGAAGAATAATCTCTTACACAACCAAGCCACACAATACAAGATGAATAAGAGGACACTAAATATTCTAATTCTAATGGGGATATAGATTTTACTAATTTATTTGAACCTAAATTACTAATAGAACCATTAAAAGACACCAACACAAAACCTACTAAAGAAGACAAGCTACACAAAATACAAATTTTATAATAGGAAGGGAAATGAATGATACAACTATATGTTGATGAATAAAAGAGAAATTTTTACCAAAAACTCATTAAAAATCATGTATAAAACATCATAACTAAGGAGGTTCCCAAATTTGCACATATAGGTGATTATTAGACAAAAGTTAAAGTTTCTAAAGTTATGCAACTCTTATGAGATTATCAAGATGTCTTTCCCACTATATTTTTTAGAGGTGTGAGGAGGTTATCCATAACTTAGTTAAGTTAGTATCAAACTCAAGGAGTGTGCATGACCTAAAAATAAATAGTCATATAATCTAAATCCAAACATGAAGTTGAAATTGAAGGATAAACTCAATAGAATGCAAGACACAAGTATAATTTATCCTATAGAAAAGGTAGATTGGCTTAGTCCCATGGTAATGTATCCCAAGAAAATAGGGGATACTATAATATGTGGAGATTATCACATTTTTAATGATGCATGTGTAAATGATCCATTCACAGATGAAGTTTTAGAATTTTTCATAGGACATGAAGTCTACTCTTTTATGGATGGTTTTAACGACTATCATAAAATACCCATCACAAAAGAAGATAGAGCCAAAATGACTTTTGCCATAGAATAGGGATCCTTTACATAAAAGGTAATGCCTTTTGCCTTAATAATGCATTTATGCTTTTATATCATGCAATGGTGAATACATTCAAGGACTTCAATCATGAATTACTAGAAGTCTATCTCAATGATTGGGTAGTCTTTTCATTATTTAAATAATTTTTTTCTAAACTATGCCTAATGTTAGTGTTGACCATTTTTTGAATCTTTCATGCCAAAATGGGCACCCCCCACTCTTTTTACCTTGAAACTAGGTATTAACCCTTTAAAAATCAAGGAGAAGTTGCTTTTGTGTAGGTGCAAGTGTTGTATCATCAAGAATTGATCTTTTTTTTCACTCAAATAGAAAATAGGGTTATCAAAATAGCATTACTTGTAAGCTTTACTAGTAATAAGTAGGAACACTTGACAAACCCAAAAGGGTTAAAGTAGTGCATTTTGGGGTTATGAGGGGACTTATCTTATGAATTTTATAAGTCAAAGCTAAAGAGAAACCTAAAAGGGTCAGATCAATTCAATTCAGGTATGTGGGATTACTTGACTTATGATATTTCATGATTTGGAGTCATTCACAAACTTGAAAGGGTAAGGAAGAAACAATCAAGATTTTGGGATGTCTTTACTTTAAAGCTCTTTTAGTAAGTCCTTCAAAAGAACCCAAATTGGTCTTAGATTCTTCTTAAGGCAAGTGTTTTTCCATGGAGAGCACCTGGAAATTTTGTAAGGTTATTTTCAATTTCCTCAAAGGGTATGTGCCCTTGTGAGGGGAACTTCAAAGATGAAACAGACCTTTACAAAAAATTTGAAGGGTATGTTTGAAGGTATAATGGACCTTGCATAGGGGTTTTCATCAGCGTGAATACCAATACAAAATTTCCAAAGGGAAACTAGAGGCTTGAAATGCCCTTGTGGAGGGAAACTAGTTGAAGCAAAGTGGAAAAGATTAGAAGCTTGAAGGCCACTTGCCCTTCAAGAAAAGTGACAAGCGGAAGGAGTTTTATTTCGAACAAAATGTTTGAAGGAATTCCTTCAGACATTTTGTCTAAAGGAAAACCAAGGTTGAATTCCTTAGAACAAAATATCTAAAGGAATTCCTTCAAACATTGTTTCCAAATAAATTAGATGGTCACAGAAATCCCAAAGGTTGACATGCAAAGGAACAAAGCCAAGGAAAATTCATTCAAACAAAATGTCTGAAAGAATTTCTTCAGACATTTTATCTAAAGGACATGTCTAGGAAAATCCTGCCCACAGAAAAGACCCACAAAGACCAAGCAAAGAAAAGGCCAAGGCAAGGGAGAAGTCAAAGGAAAGAGACAAAACATGGGCAAAGATAAAGTAAAAAAGACAAAATAAGGAATAGTTCCAGTTGCTGACAAAGATAAAGGATAGAATCAATGACCACTCAGACCAAGACAAGTGACATAGACAACTCAATAGAAGGAGTTAATATATTTAGGTAGAATATATCTATTTAAAACTAATAAATAGATTGGTTTTCAAACTATAGAGGAGAGTAACCCATGTTTTCATGCTTCACCATTAATGTATAACTAGTTGTACCTAGCATTGAAAAGAGCATGGTCCAACCAAAATAATATGGGGATGGCTTTGTCATTGATTAGAAGGATTATCCCATGATTTTGTAGGCCCATGATAGCATGGGTGGTAGCTTGGACATCTACAACATGGCTCTACCGTATGCAATTTGAACAATATGGTAGCAGCATGATCTCTTGTCTCAGAAGTGTTTGTCTCTAGCATGGGTTTCCTTTCCTTGTTCTATTAGAATCTAACTCTATATAATTGTAACTTCTCATTTTGAGAAGGGATCTCTCAGCTTGTATGGTGAAGCCTTGTAAGAATTTACCTTGAATCAGACATAACATTTTACCTCCATTTGAGTTTACAATTTTGCATATGTCTATGGTTTTTATCTTGTGTCAAGACATTTTCTTTCATGCTTTCATAGTTTGAATCCAACATATCTAGTGTATTATGAGTTCTTCCCTTACAGGTCAACAAGAAGTGTCTAGAATAGAGTACAGGCACTTGTGAATAGGTTGTCCATAGTTTGTATTAGAACACCTTTGGTAGTTCTCCCTCCATGTATCTCCATAGAACCTCTTGTTGAAATACTAATGCAAAAGAGTTTCTCATGTCCAATGAAGTGTATATCATCTTATTCTTGGTGTAAAGTGTATGTCAAAGATAGTTATACCAACCATTTTAGTTCATAATCACTTTAGTTTAGGTTTTGATATCAATATTTCTCTCCCTTTTCATCCACCCATTATTAGTAGTAGGAGATCTAAGGCCTCAAGGTGCATTAAGGGGAGCTAACCCCTAATATAGAGATTCATCCTTGATGTTTACAACCCATGGCAAGAGGGATGTATCCATTGTGTTGTGTGGATGAAGAGAGTTGAGCCTCCCTTTAGAGGGTGCAATCCACTACATCAATAGTTTTTGGCATGCCCGATGGGACATTTTGTCTAAAAGGTTGAAGAATTCTTGGTGTGTTCTTAAAAAAATCAGCCTTGGGAGGCATTCAATTAACAAAAATGGTGACTTTGAAGATACATCAATTGGTTGAGCAGCCTGAGTGATCCTTTGAAGAGCTTTGGTATTATGTTTCTTTATGAAGTTTCATGGTTGAATATGGTTATGAGTTTTGCCCTTTATAGGTTGGTGAAACATTATGGGCTTTGCCTCTTACTCCTTAGTTTGACCAAGTCCTTGGGCAGCTTGTCTATGATCATTACCATCCTTGTGTTACTCCTTACCAAGTCCAATATGACTAGTTTTAGCCCTGTCATGAGCTATATCAATCTTATGCCCAGTCTTCTCAACATGTTAATTTTCCTATTCAACCTAATCCTTTTTCCAGTTAGCCCATTTCCACCTTCAAACAATCACTATTGGGGTATGAAAGGTATGTAGTGGAGATTGACACTAGAAGAGGATATGGCCAAGAAATTCTTGATCATTTCATCCATCAAGTGAGAAACACATTAGAGCTAGTCAAGAGTGAATGGAATCCTATTAAAAGAGCCAATTGGTAAAGGCTTACAAATAAGATGATAGATGTGAGTGGTTTGATTTCATCTTTGGAAAAGAATATGAGTATTTATGAGAGGCAACCTTACCAAGTCTATCAACTTTCATACCTACTACCCCAAGTTTCATATCAGCCATATGCATCCCCTACTCATGAGTCAAGATAAGCCTGTTTAAGTCATTTCCCCAATCATGTTGAGGAGGGTTTTGAAATAGAAAATCTTGTGTTTAAGGCCAAATTGATAGGTAGATTAAGTTGGAAAATATTCACATGAATTAGTCTATGTTGGTAGGAAGGGTTGGTAGAATCTAAGCCCTCAATACCCTCTCACATTATAACCCCATCACCCCAAAAGGAGACTTCCAGTCCTAAGATCATGAGTTGGAGTAAAGTAGTTGAGTCATGGAGCAACAAGGAGGAGAAGGGCATTGTTCAAGAGTGTGAAGTACAAAATGAGGCTAATCCTTCTCAAGTCCCTCCCACCCTGCCTTAAGAAGCTTCTTGTAATCCATGGCAAGCTTCATGCACTCCCCATTTTCATGATGATTCCTATGAGCTCTAATAAAGACTCTTTTAAGAAAATCTAGCTAAGTAAATTGAGGAATTAGAGGCAAAGGTGAGATTGTTTAGTGAAAGTGAGATGGAAGTTTTAAACCTTAAAGAGGAGTCTATGCCAAAAGATACCCCTTCTACCAATCCTCAAGATAATATTGATATTGATGAAGTATTGGTCAAGTGGAGAGAAGAAAATCAAGTGATTTTGGCCCAAGGTTTGCCCCCATTTTCTCATGAGATTTAAAAAATATCCCCTACTTTCCATTCCCAACCTGATTTTGAAAATCCTTGTGTTCCACCTCCTTGCCTAGTAAATGAAGAATGCTTCTCTTGTGTTGAGGAATCCATATTGAGGGAAGCAAGTGAAGAGGAGTATGATTAGTCAATGACTGATCAGGGAAACTTCATGAGTGAAGATGAGGAGGAGATCACCATAGGTACCCCCTTAGTGAACAAGAGGACGAGTCACAAGCTTTTACATTTATCTCTGATGAGGAAAAGATTATCATTGACTCTTTTCTCACTTTGCAAGACATCATGGAGGAGAATGGATAGATTTTTTATCATTCTTTGAATGATTTGTTTGAAGTCATTAGGGTAGGTTACACTCTTCTTTAACGAGGCTATGATTTTGCTAAGGGTGGAGAAGGCAACATCAGGACTCAAATAAGTATGCAAAGGACCAGCAAGCTTTTAAATTTATCCTTTCAAGAGGTTGGTGAATCTAAAGATGATATTTTTGAAGTCATCAAGGAGGGATATCACCATCTAGAAGGAACTTGTTAGCTTTGGAAGGATGAAGAAGAATCATGTCGGCCTAAAGCTTCTAAGGAACATGAGGAACATGAAACCAATCCTCTTGGAGACATGCCTACTAAAGAGATACAAGTTGTCCATGAGACAAAGAGTGGGTAGAAATATTAAATCTATAAACATGTGCAAGAGGAATATGTCTTCATTGGAGACCTATTCAAAGATGACCTCTTTGAGACTAAACCAAGTGAAGTGCCAAATAAAAGGCCTGATCTATAAAGAATTTGATTCAAAGAGAATCATGCTTGGCACTTTATTTCATCTCATCTTGAAAGTGACTTAAGAAGTTTCGCCTTTGAGCTAGGAGGGAGAAAAGCATACATAGTTAGTTGTACATAGTATTTTACTTTCAGTTGTGTTGTATTTGTTTTCCCTAACTGCTTTTACATAGGTTTGTTTGTTTTTTATCTTATTGTGTGTGTTTTCCTTGTTGTTTGAGGTAAATATTTTCTAGTTCATAAGTCCTTATAAGGCTATTGCCAAATTTTCAAGCTATATCCTAACTCCATACCCAATGGAATTTTAGGCCACCAGTCTTCTCAAGCATAGCAAGCATGCTTCCCCTATGAGTCACCAATTTATTGACTATTTTGTGAATCCTACATGTTAAAATGGTCAACCCCCCTTTTTTACCTTAAAGCCTTATTCTACATGACATTTTGCCCTAAAACCATGTCTTAACCCTTTAAAAATCAAGGAAAAGTTGTTTTTGTGTAGGTACAGGTGTTGTCTCATCAAGCATTGGTCTTTTCTAGCACTCATAGAGCAAATTAGGTTCTCAGAACAACATTACTTGTAAGCTTTACTAGTAATAAGCAGGAGCACTTGATAAACCCAAAAGAGTCAGAGCAGTGCATTTTGAGGTTACAATGGGACTTATCTCATGACTTTTATAAGTCAAAGCTAAAGAGAAATCTAAAAGGGTCAGATCAGTTCAATTTGGGTTTGTGGGATTACTTGACTTATGATCTTTCATGAGTTGGAGTCATTCACAAAACTAAAATGGTAAAGAAGAAGCAATCAAGTTTTTGAGACATCTTTACTTCAAAGCTTTTTGAGTAAGTCCTTCAAAAGAGCATAAATTTGTCTTAGACACTTCTTAAGGAAAGTGTTTTTCTATGAAGGGCACCTAGGCATTCTGTATGGTTATTTACAATTTCCCCAAAGGGTATGTACTCTTGCGGGGGGCACTTCAAAGATGAAACAAACATTTACAAAACTTCTAATGGGTATCTTCGAAGGTAGAATGGACCTTGAAAAGGTATTTTCATCAGTGTGAAGACCAATATAGAAGTTCTAAAGGGAAACTAGAGGCTTGAAATGCCCTTATAGAGGGAAACTAGTTGAAGCAAAGGGGTAAAGACAAGAAGCCCAAAGGGCACTTGCCCTTCGAGAAAATTGACAAGTGAAAGGAGTTTTCCTTCAAAAAAAAAGTCCAAAAGCATTCCTTCAAAAAAAATTTCTAAAGGAAAACTAAAGAAGGTGATCCAAGGTTGAATTCCTTCAGACAAAATGTTTGAAGGAATTCCTTCAAACATTTTGTTTGAAGAAGTTTGATGATCATAAAAAGCTTGAAGGTTGACACACAAAGGAACAAAGCCAAGGAGAATTCCTTCAAACAAAATGTCCAAAGGAATTCCTTCAGACATTTTGTCTGAAGGACATGTTGAAGAAATTCCCACCTATAAAAATGACCCATAAAGAGCAAGAAAAGAAAATGCCAAGGCAAAGAAGAAGTCAAAAAAGAGACAAAACATAGGTAAAGACAAATCAAAAAAGACAAAATAAGGAATGGTTTTAGCTGCTAACAAAGATAAAGGATAGAATCAATTACCACTCAGACCAAGACAAGTGTCATAGACAAGTCATTAGAAGGATTTAATACATTTAGGTGGAATATATCTACTAAAAACCAATAAATAGATTAGTTTTCAAACTATAGAGGACAACAGGCCATGTTTTCATGCTTCGCCATTAATACATAGCCAATTAACATTGAAGAGAGTATGGTCTAGCCACAATAAATTAGGGATGGCTTTGTCAGTTGCTAGAAGGAGTATTCCATGATTTTTTAGGACTAAGACAACAAGGGTGGTAGCTTGGACATCTACAACATGACTCTCCCATATGTTGTTTAAAGAATATGATAAAAGCATGGTCTCTTATCTTAGAAGTGTTTGACTCTAGCATGGGTCTCCTTTCCTTTTTCTATCAGCATGTTGTTGTATATAATTATAACTTCTCATTTTTGGAATGTATCTCTTAGCTTATATGGTGAATCCCTATAGGAAAGTACCTTAAATCTATCATATCATTTTACCTCCATTTGAGTTTACACTTTTGCATGTGTCTATGGTTTTGATCTTGTGTCAAGTCATTTTATTTCATGATTTCATAGTTTAAATCTATCATATCTATTTTATTGTGAGTTCTTCCCTTATAAGTCAACAATAAGTGTCTAGAACAAAGTATAGGTGCATGTGAATAGGTTATCCATAGTGTGTCTTAGAACACCTCTAGTAGTTCTCCCTCCCTGTATCTCCATAGGACCTCCTATTGAAACACTAATATAAAAGAGTTTCTCATTTCAAATGAAGTGTATATCAGCTTGTTCTTGGTGTAAAGTGTATGCCAAAGCTAAGTAGACCAACCATTTTAGTGCATCACCACTTTAGTTTATGTTATGATTTTAGTATTTCTCTCCTATTTCATCCCTCCCCATTATTAGCAGTAGGAGATCTAGGGCCTCAAGGTGCATCAAGGGGAGCTATCCCCTAATCTAGAGATTCATCCCTCACATTTGCAACCCATGGAAAGAGGGATGTCTCCATTGTGTCATATGGATGAAGAGAAGTGAGACTCCCTTTAGAGGGTGCAATCTATTATGTTAACAGTTAGAGCATTGACAATCTCTATGCAATGCACTAAATTAAAATAAATACCTATTCTTTACACCTTTTGGTGTCTTACTAGGTCATGTAGTATGAAATGAAGCCATTTTGGTAAACTAGGCCAAAATTATAGTTATCCTGAGTATGCCTCCACGAGTCAGCTCCATGGAAGTACAAAATTTTCTTGGCCCTATAGTGTACTACCATAATTTTATCAAAGGATACACAACCATTTAATCTCTATTGGAATCCTTACTGCATAAAAGTGTTAAGTTTGTCTAGACTTTAGAGTGCCAAATAGCCTTAATTGATATGAAGTAGAAATTGGTTACTACACCCATCCTTATCTTTCCAGCATATATCAAGCCCTTTCATGTCCACATTAATTTATTGGGTATCATAGTCATTGATATGATTTTGTAACTAGGAGAGGTATACTTGACCATCTCTTTCATTTTACAAGCCATAAACTATCTAACATAAAAAATAACTACACAACAATTGAGAGAGAAGCATTGGCTATATTGTTTGCACTAAAAAAAAATTGACACTATATTATTACAACACCATTCAAACTCTTCATCAATCATCAAGCTCTATGATACCTTGTCAACAAGATAATTTTAGGAGGATGCATCTCTAGGTGGTTGATTTTATTTCAAGAGTTCTAATTTTTCATTATATCAAGCTAGGAAGAGAAAATGTAGGACCAAATCATTTTAGTTGCATTATTAATGGTGAATAACTAGAGGAATTACAATAAGATTCCCATGATTCCTATCTCTTTCACATTTCTATGATTCCTAATTTTTTTGAAGCAATTTCTAACTTCCTTGAACAAGGAGTATTCCCTGGATACTATCAATAAAGAGACAAGAAGCAATTTATCACCAGAGCTTTGCCATACACCTTCATCAATGGGCTTTTATATCATTTGGGTAAGGATGAAGTACTGCATAGAGTTTTTTTGAAACATGAACAACCTTAACTCTTACAGGAGGCAGGCCAAAGAGTAATAGGAAGACTTTTTTTGGAGAAGATACTACCAAAAATCTATCATAAAGTGGGTTATAGTGGCCAAATAATTTTTAAGATGCATACAGAGTAGCATAACATTGTGATGTTTGTCAACGCATGGGTAAACAACTATAAAAATATGAAATGCCTTTGAAAACTTTGTTATTTGAGTAACCTTTTCAAGAATGAGGTGTTGATTTTATGTGAACTATTAATTTAGCAAGAAAATTTAGTAAATCAAGGTATATTATCACTATGACTGACTAATTTACCAAATGGGTTGAAGATTCTATAACACCTAGCTATGGTGTGAAGGGTGTAATAAATTTTCTCTATGAGAACATTATTACAAGGTTTGAATGCCCCATTAATATTTTTAGTGATCAAGTAATGCATTTCTTGAATAACACCATCAAGGCTCTTGTTGAGGAGTTTATGATTTGTCATCTTAAAAGCACTATGTACCATCCGTAAGTGAATGGATAAGATGAACCTTCCAACAATGTGTTGGGAAAAATGTTGACAAAGATATGTAATTGTAAAAAGGATGATTGGAAAGATCGCATTCCTATGATTTTTTGGCCATATCACATGCAATATAAGAGAGCCATATGTTTTACTCCATTCTATTTAATTTATGGCTCAAAACACATATGCCAATGGAATATTTAGTACCCAATCTACACATTTCCATGGTCATGAGACTAGGGGATCATGAATCTCTCATCAGAATACTTATAAAATTGAATAAGATGGATGATTATAGATGAAAAAAATCATGGACATAGGAAGTTCACAAGCAGAGCCACAAATCATCGCATAATAAAAAATTGTGCCATAAGGAATTCCATAAAGATCAACTAGTCTTATTATATGATAACTATTTTAGAGCATTTATGGGCAAGTTACATATTTGATGGAAAGGGCATTATGTTTACATTAACTATCATATTAAGAAACCATGATTTTAATAGATCTTCAAGGAATCATTTTACAAAGGCAGGTGAATGGATGTAGGCTTAATACCTACTACCAATAGTCTAATTGATCTCATTTTGCTAAGTGAGTGGGTGCTGAGTAGTATCAAGTAGATTAGGATTTCTCATTTCTACATGTTTTTGTGTGCTTCTTTTCTATTTGTGTGTGTTTTTAAATGATATATTCAGTACCATTTGAGAAATAAGATACCAAGCATAGTGTTTTCTATCCATGCACATGATAATCAATGTGCATCATTGTGAATGTCAATAAGAGAAAATGAAAGAAATTAAGTCTAAGAAAGGTATAAATAAGTCACATCAACAAGATCTCCACTGTATAATGATCAACCACCCAAGTAAATGTTATATCTAAGGTTATATTGACTTGATCTTCATTAAATTGGTGGCCAATTAACATCATCCTTTCATACCCCTATATGGATAGTAATGAGTATAATGACGTATCTCCACACATGTGTCAACGATTAGCTACCTTAATTTATAGATCAGATAAAGATTTTCCACATCAACCATTACATTCATGTCGAGTGGACATCTAAGCACAAAATTTATGTGGAATCTAATAGGAACAAAATCTATAAAGGCTAAGTTTTAGAACCAAGTCATCATTTAATTCTCATAAATATTTTCATGACCTATAATTCAAAGATCCAAGATAGTTTTCTTACATAGACAGTTGATAACATTTCAATTTCATCACTTTAGCAATCATGGATACAACACCATGCATCAAGGGAATAAATGACAAACAAAAAGAAGCAATGGGCATCGATATGGCTCTTAGGAAGACCAAATTCAATTATCTAAAGCCATTCAACTTACTTTGAGTAAAAAATTACAAGTTGTTTCATCTAAACCTTGTTAATGCTACATAATCACTCACTCTCACAACTCCCACCACTTATAGAACATAGATGTCAATCACCTATTTTAAATGCCAACCTTTGACAACTTAGGAGAGATTGTACAAGTTTTTCTTAGTCGATACAATAATGGAAATATCTATCTTGGCCCAGATGTCACCATTATCATCAACATAGAAGTCATGTCATGAGCTTTGGGCATACCTATGTGACGAGAATTTTGATCTCCATACAAGATAATAATTCCACCTATTATAAAAAATTCAAATATTTATATGTTTAGATCTCTAGAGGGATACCAATTTAATAAATACATGATGATCTAGTGTGCATCCTTATGGAATGCATCACAAGAATGTTCTGGTAAACAACCAAGTCTATAAAATAAATCTTAAAAGTAGTCAAGAACATCACCCACCACATGATCCATGTAAATGAGTAATTCAACTAGTTAGAGTACTTAGTTTAGGAATTACTAACCAATATTGATAATTTTCACACCTCTTTGAAGCAAACATTTCAATATCAATTCCTCATCTTCATGCTTTATGTCATGTAATGGAAGTCCCCATAGGGAGAAGTCCACCCTGACATAGATTATTAGCTAGTGTAATAATTTCCTAACATCATCTAGACATAAGAGAATAGATACCTATCACGTGAGTGAAAATTTAAAGCATGATGGGAGGAGTGTCTAAACTAATTACTACACATCCTTGGGTGCCACCAAATGTCATGTAATATTTGAGCCAACAAGTAGCTATAACTTTGTTATTGAATGGAATATTTATACACATTTATGAGTTTTCACAATTACCCTTTTCACTAATTCCATTCTTTTTCACCATGGACATGGTGTAGGTAGAAGCTACCAAACAAAAAGCTTTTATAGCTAGGTGTGTGACTCCACTATAGGCCATAACACCTGACATAACCATCCCTATTTTGTATCAACTAGAAGATTCCACCGATTCATAATAACATAGGGAAAATCATAAGAATTCCATAAAACATCAATCAGCATCCCCTTATTTGAAGTACAAGGCATGAAGCATAGTAACTTGGTTGGTTGATCTGAATGTGTAACATAATGCAAGCTCTTATGACCTTCCATAAATGGGCACAAATGAATAAGAAGTCTACCAGGTCATGATTATAGAAATGGCTAGAGATTTCTATGATAGGGAGGAGGAGAAGGAATTCTTCTTCTAGAAAGATGTGTGTATGGTTATGTGGAATTAGGTTCCTATAGAACTATGGGTGGACATTAGATATTTCCCACCATCCATTCATTGATATCATGTGATAAGAAGTAGAGTAGCTATAGTGGAGGATCAAATTTTGATAGCCATAGGCTATTTCTACCTTCACAACTGAGGATCTATTAATACCCCTTCCTAAAATCCCACTATAATCACTCATGCATAGACCTTGAACAAGGTGGGAGGATAGGGTATCCCCTACACTTGAAGAGTACACATTTAAATGATAAGCTACCATATAAGAAGAAAAACCTACTCCATCCTCCACTACACCACTACTCAAATATAAAATAGTCACCCTCGAATGTAATAAGGAAAAAAAATCCATATTATAAGTCCAACCAAGTTATTTTACACCATCACCACATGTATAGGAAGTCAAAGATATCACACCTAATTAACCCATAGAAGTAGAATAATAGGCCTCTAGGGAAGAAGCAGATCGCATAGTAGAACATCAAGTAAATAAGGAGAAGAAAAAGTGACAAAAGGAACAAGCTCAATAATAGAAAGCCATTTAATAAGTCAAAGAAGTTTAGGTATCATAAAAGGCCAAGGATGTATAATTTGATTGATATAAGGCCATATATGTGGCTAATAAGGCCCAAGAAGCTACCAATGTAGCTCAAAATCATAGGCAGAGCAAACACAAGAGGAAAAAGAAACTAAACTTTATTCCAAGGCTAAGGTAGAGCAAGAATAAAAATAGAAACATGATTTAGTGGCCTAAGAATATTAGGCTATGGAAGTTACAAATTTCACATATCATCAAAGTCGAGGAAGATGTGAAGAAAAAGAAATAATAAGAAGATAAATCCCTACACCAAAAATAAGCACATGCATAGGCATAGGCACAACAACAAACACAAGCAAAATCATAGGCATAGAATGCATAAGACCAATCTAAGGCTACATATCTAGCACAATAAAGTAAATAAGAATTAGAATGTGCATATAAGTTAAAGGATGAAAAGGAACAAACAAAGAAGTAAGCTACATAGGAAGAACTAAAAATAAAGTGTAGGAGGAGGAGGAAGTAAAAATAAAGAAGGTTGAATATGTTACACATCAAATCAAGCTAGTAGTAGAGGCCAAATTATAATAGCAATAAGCACTAGAGCAACCTTAGGTAGAATCAAAGCATCCAACACAACAAGAAGCATCAACTATATTTCAGATAGGTCCTCAACTCTTAGGGTTATCAATAGGAGGATTTTGTCTCTAAGATGTCCCAATAGTTGGTACTCGACACACCAATTTTTTTCTCCCACTTTCCAAAATTCCATGACTAGACCCTTTATCACCTATGATTATATTGGTTGCATTCCCACTCAAGGATGAAGCTTCCTTGGATGTCTCTAGGATCCCATTGAAGAAACAATTGGAGGGCATAACTACATTTTAAGAGTCAATTATGTAGAAGGTCACCTCCTTAGAACTGGAGATGGATCAATCCAAGGTAGAGAATGTAAAATTGAAGTCTCACCTTCATGAAGCTATGAAGATGATCTAAGACACCTATCTATAATTGGTCACTCAAGCGATTAGGGACCAAGTCATGTCTGACTACCATAGACTCAAGACATTGGTCTCTGAGTTGATAAAGGACTAGTGTACAAATAAAAAAATCCATTTAGTTGGCACATTAGGACACAATGTGAATACAAAGGTTACCACACTCATCACCTTTTTTGAAAAGTACTAGGGCATGCTAGATGTTATTTCACTACAAACATAATAGGTCATGCATAACTTGTTAGACTGGAAGCAACAATTAGATGCCTCTTTAGCTACTTCCATCATAGACTTTTCCATAGCTACCACCACTAAAAACACTGGGTAACCACAACACTTATATGTATTAAAATTATAGAGATCTCCAAGAATTAATCAATGTCAGGGATAATGTGCATGACAAACTCCTCAAATGGTAAAGTGAGCTTCTACACAATTCATTCGTAGGTCTTCAAGCCCAACACCACATAGAAAACTAGAGAAAATGAGTGGTGAGATCCAAATGAGTGTGAATAATACCAAGGCAACTATGAGCACCATTTATGACTTAGATGTGAAAAAACCCATTGGATATCATGTACCATTATGCACCCTACTGTGCATGGTCTAGGAAGTTATGCTCAACTAGCATGCATATAAGACTGATCTATCTCTATTTTATAGGGATGTTACCTAGATCCTTAACACAATAGTGTAAAATCCACCATTTGAGCTCTATTAGGTCATCACTCAGTGTAATGACACATATTCCAAGGCTATAGACTCTTTTGTCTAGTCATCATTTATGGCCATGTCTCCTCCATCAAGCTAAGTACTACACAAGGTGCCAATTTTGTAAATAATTTTGTATTAGGGAAGACTAGTGAGACAAGTAGGGTCAGGATGGTTAAATTTTTTGTAAATTATGGATACTTGGTTAAAATAACCTATTGAAAACCTAAAAGGGTGATAGGTTGGTATGCTACTTAGTTAAAAACTTGAAAGGGTGGCTAAGTAGTGTGCAAAAGGTGAAAACCAAAAATGAAACCTTGAGAGATTATTGTGACTCTTACTGGTCTAACCACTTCTTCAGTCTACCATTTATATGATTTCATAATATCCTATGGCATTGTCTCAGGATGATACAACATTTTAAGTCTAGGAAAGTATTGGGAGAATAAATCAAATTGTAAAGTTATGCAAGATATTTGTCTGTATCCATATATTATGTACTCAATTTGTTGGATATACATTTTTTTTGGATATATGTATATTTAATCCTATATCCATGACTTGTAATAGGTTATAATATGAATAGAATCCTATTTTGGTGCCAATTATGAGAAGAATATGAATAGTCCTAGATTGAAAATGTCTATTTATACTTGTATTTGTATGAAAAATAGAGTTCCACCTTCGAAGAGATCAATATATACTATTTTGGTTATGGTTATTTGTTGTGTTTCTTACTTTGTTCCTTGCAGGCATTCTCATGTTTGATATTCTACTTAATTTTTATCTAATCTAATCTAAAATGTTCTATAAATGTTAATGAATTACTAGTTATTCCTAAATTCCTAATTAAACACATGATAATGTTGGAAATATTGTCATTGATGTCAAAGGTCTAGCATTATTGGTGATATAGGCCCCATTGCATTTAATGTTGTTTATCCTGGCTAATGTGAGTTAATATTTATTTAATATTAATGAATATATTTTTGGTTTCATATGAGACAAAATAAGGTCCCATGGAGAAGTCAAAGAGCCACGAGATAAAGACAAAATAAGGATGGGATGCATTTTCCCATGAAGAGTCATTTTGGGGAATTCCAAGAGTCACCAAGTGAAGACAAAAGAGGAAGGGCAAAATTTCTCATGAAGTGACACTTTAAGGAATATGAAAAGTCACCAAGATGAGGACAAAAGAGAGAAGGACATTTTTGATCATGAAGGGTCACCACATGAATTTTCAAAGGCTTGAGAAGCCATTTGAAAATATGAGAGATAGAGGTTGATTTGATATTGTAATATCTAGCTTAGAAGAACAATTGTGAGAGATAAATATGATTTGTATTTGTTATATCTAGCTTAAAAGAGCAAAGGTGAGAGAGAAGAAGGAGATGTTGTATTAAACTATCATTTATTGATATAGCAACATTAAGAGATAGGTGTGTGGTATACACAAAGGGGTTGGTGCTCTTGTGGGTTGGTGCTCACGAATTGTTGCTGGGTTGGTGCTCGACAAAGGGGTTGGTGCTCACAAATAGTAGCTAGGTCAGTGCTCGACAAAGGGGTGTGGTGCTCATGAATAGTTATTGGGTTAGTGCTCGGCAAAGGGGTGTGGTGCTCCTACAAGATTGGCTTGTGAATATTGTTTGGGTTGGTGCTCATTCATATACTTGAGATTGTTCTCCATGGTTTTTCCCACATTGGATTTCCATGTTATATCTGGTGCCTCTCTCTCTATCTTGTGTGGTGTTTATTGTTTGATTTTTATTACATATCTTGAATGTTTGATTAAGTGGAATTTAGTTAAGGAAAATATTTATAAGATATATGATATACTGATTCACCCCCCCTCTCAGTATATTCTATGCTTAACAATTGGTATCAGAGCAGGTTCCTTTTTGAAAAGTTTTACAGCTTGAAGGTAGATGAGGAAAACATGATGGTTGGGTCACAAGAAGGATTTTCTAAAAATAAGGCACCTTTGTTTGATGGGAAAAATTATGCTTTTTGGAGCATGAGAATGAAGGTTTATTTGATGGCCCTTGGATTTGACATATGGAAAGCAGTGGTGGAGGAATATGAAGAGCCATAGAAATTTGTAATTACTCCAACAGAAAAGAATGCAAGTGAATGTAATGATAAAGCTTTAAATGCTATTTTATGTGGTTTATGTGAATCTAAATTTGTTAAAGTTATGCAATGTAAATATGCTCATGAAACTTTGGTAAAACTTGAGAATATTTACAAAGGTGACGAAAAGGTTCAGAAAGCTAAGCTGTAGACTTTTAGAAGGTAGTTTGAAAGTTTGAAGATGGATGAATAAGAAGATATAGCAAGTTATCTTTTGTGAGTTGATCAAATCATAAATCAAATTCAAGGTCTTGGAGAAACGTTGGATGAGTCAACGATGGTGCAAAAGGTTTTGAGATCTCTACCAATGAGATATGATTTAAAGGTTTCAGCAATCGAGGAGATGAAGAATTTAGCCAAGCTAAAGATGAATGAGCTTCATGGTATACTCACGACATATGAGATGTGGACAGAACAAGATAAACCCTCAAAGAGAGAAGCAAATTTCAAGACAACAAAGAAGGAGAAAGCTAAGATTCAAGAATCAGGTGATAGTTCCAGTGATGATGAAGATGACAGTGGAGCACTTTTCATTCTCAAGCTGAAAAGAGGAACAAGTAAATATCAAGGAAAATTACCTTTTAAATGTTTTAATTGTGGAAAGATTAGACATTTTTCAGCTAGATGCCCAGATAAGGTTAATGATGATGAAGAAGAAAAGCCTACATACAAGAATAATTTCAAAGGCAAATCTAAGAAGGGATTCAAGAAGAAGAGCCTATATTCTAAGGATCCTAGCTCAAGTGAAGATAGTGGAGTCAGTAATTCAGAAGAAGAAGAGATTCTATTCATGGCCATACATGAAGATGATCAAGAAGAAGAAGATGAGGAAGCTGAAGTGAATATGGAAGGAGAGCTCATTTGTGCCTTAGAAGAGTTAGAAGCTATTCAGAAGAAGAATCGAAGATTAAAGTGCCATATCGAGAAAAATGAAAAGGAGTTAAAGGAAATTATTGATAATCTAACAACACACTTGGAAGAAGCCAAGAAGAATGAAGGAGACCTCACAACATAGTTGGAAATATCAAGAAAATAATGTCAAAGGTATGTTATTTAAATTGCCTTTTTAAAAGAAGATATTGAGAAAGCAGTCAATGATAAAGTAGTCAGTGATTCAAAATTTGAAGATAGCACTAACATGCTAAATAAGATATTGGAAAGTCAAAAATCAAATTCAGATAAGATAGGGATCATATTTTAAAATAAAAAGAGCTATGTTGAAGCTCTTACAAAAGAGGAAACAAAAAGGGGAGAAGTGAAAAATACAAAGGACATTTCAAATAGAGAAGGTTGGAGAGAACAAAGCTACAAAAGACAATTAGGTCAAAGATATACAGACATGTCTTATTTTTATGTCTATTGTTTTTATTGTAATGGATATGGTTAGAAGAAATTAGAATGTAGAAAAAGAGCTAACAATTTCAAAAATAAGAAGGAAAGTCAAGTAGAGTCAAGCAGAAGCCACAACTCTTTTGCTCCTTTATCAAGCTTTGATGAAGAGACCATAATATGCTACAAGTGCAACAACTTTAAACACATAACTCGGTATTATAGAAGCATGTTTGAGTCAGTCAAGAAGGATCAGAGTTTCAAAGCTCCATTCATTAGGAAGAAGGTTTAGACATGTTCATGGTAGAAGAAACAACCTGAAGATTCTATGATGGTGCAGACAGCTCTGCATGTGAGAGGTAAAGATCAGCCATGGTTAATTGATAGTAGATGTTTAATGCATATGATAAGAGATAAAAGTAAGTTCATATCTATAAAAAATATCAATGGTGGTACAGTGAGATTCAGAGATAAAACCACTACTAGGATAGCCAGAAAAGGTACTTTGAGTTTGGATTATGGTCGAACTAAGACTAAGAATGTTTTATATGTAAAAGTTCTTAAGCATAATCTATTGAGTGTTATTCAAATATGTGATCAAGGATACACATTAAGCTTTCATGCTAAAGGTTATGAGATTAGAATAAAATATTCAAATGAGTTGATTGCAGATGCTCAAAGGACAGGGAACAATGTATATGTTTTGTCAGATATCTTCTCAAAGGCATGATCAAAGGATACATTTAAAGATCAGAGAGAGGAGTTGGGAGTAATTTCTATTACTTCCTGCCATTGATGTTTAGCATCAAGTGAGGGGGAGCTAAGTTTTAGCTCCAGGTAGGCCCTTTGCCATTGATGTCAAAGGGGGAGAATAATAGGTATAGGTATAGGTGTAGAAAATAGGTATAGTGAATAGGTACAGGTTGATATAATAAGGGGGAGTTACTGTATATTTTCAGTTGATAGTATGTGCAAGTGACAGGATGTGGCAGTTTTAGGATTGAGGTTGCCATCAATTACAAAGGGGGAGATTGTTGGAAATATTGTCATTGATGTCAAAAGTCTAGTAATATTGGTGATATAGGCCCCATTGCATTTAATGTTGTTTATCTTGGCTAATGTGAGTTAATATTTATTTAATATTAATGAATATATTTTTGGTTGCATATGAGACAAAAGAAAGGCCCATGGAGAAGTCAAAGATCCATGGGATAAAGACAAAAGAAAGATGGGATGCATTTTTCCATGAAGAGTCATTTTGGGGAATTCCAAGAGTCACCAAGTGAAGACAAAAGAGGAATGGAAAAATTTCTCATGAAGGGACACTTTAAGGAATATGAAAATTCCCCAAGATGAGGACAAAAGAGGGAAGGACATTTTTTATCATGAAGGGTCACCACATGACTTTTCAAAGGCTTGAGAATCCATTTGAAAATATGAGAGATAGAGGTTGATTTGAGATTGTAATATCTAGCTTAGAAGAGTAATTGTGAGAGATGAATATGATTTTTATTTGTTATATCTAACTTAGAAGAGCAAAGGTGAGAGAAAGGAAGGAGATGTTGTATTGAACTATCATTTGTTGATATAGCAACATTGAGAGATAGGTGTGTGGTATACACAAAGGGGTTGGTGCTCCTGTGGGTTGGTGTTCATGAATTGTTGTTGGGTTGGTGCTCGGTAAAGGGGTTGGTGTTCCTGTGGGTTGGTGCTCATGAATAGTAGCTAGGTTGGTGCTCAGAAAAGGGGTGTGGTGCTCCTACGGGTTGGTGCTCATGAATAGTTGTTGGGTTAGTGCTCAGAAAAGGGGTGTGGTGCTCCTACAAGCTTGGCTTGTGAATATTGTTTGGGTTGGTGCTCATTCATATACTTGAGATTGTTCTCCATGGTTTTTCCCATATTGGGTTTCCACATTATATCTGGTGTCTCTCTCTATCTTGTGTGGTGTTTATAGTTTCAGTTTTATTACATATCTTGAATGTTTGATTAAGTGGAATTTGGTTAAGGAAAAGATTTATAAGATATATGATATACTGATTCAACCCCCTCTTAGTATATCCCATGCTTAATAGATAATTCATCTTCATTATGTTATATTTTCTAACCTTGTGTATGATTACTATGCACTATCCTACACACTAAAGTATAAACTTATATATCCTCATCCTTAGCATGTTATGATGGTCAAGAACCTATGTTAACATAATTAAATCCACACAATGGTTAAATAGAAAATAAGATCATAATATGCATATATATCATAAATTAAAGACATAATACAACTATCACAAAATAATCAATAATCACGAACATAAAATTTTAATGTGGTGTGTGCATGGGTATCTATATTTTCCTCTAGTGTCCCCTAACATCTTGATCTATTCCACCCTCTTCAATTATGCTATTCTTCCATCATACTCTTAGGGATGGATCTATCTTACATCCAACTCATGATAAAGAAGGTAGTTATCTTATAATAGGGGTTTTTTTAGCAGTAAATATTCATTAATTTAAAAATATTCCATTTTTAGGATTTTGGTTTTGGAAAAATTTTAGGGTTGGAAGATGCGACCAAATCACCAAAATTTTAGGGATATTTTTTTTGAGGGGGTTGTCTTTCCAACACTTTAAAATGATATATAATATTACCCTTATATTTTCCAAATATATATAGTAGATCCCCTAAGTTTCTGACCTATACCAACTAAGGGAACAAGTAGAATCACAAACAGAGGAGCTATTCAGTTTAGCCATCTAGTTCATCCATCCAGCTCAGCCATCTAATGCAACCATCTAGCTTTGTTGTCTACCTCATTCATCTAACTTAACCATCTAGCTCAGCCATCTAGCTCATCCATTTAGTTTGGTTGTTTTACTTGACCATTTAGTTTAGCTATTCAGTTTGACCTTACCATCTGACCATCCAGCTAACTCTTTTAATTCGGTCATTTCTTTCAATAGCTCAGCTAGACTAGATGACTATACCATTCAATTTGGTCATTCAATTTTGATATTTGATTCATCCATTTAGTTTAACCATTTGGTTCAATCATTTAGTTTAACCATTTAGTTTAGTCATTCAGTTTAATTGTTTGGTTTGGCCATATAGTTCAGCCATTTAGTTTTTTGTTTGATCTAGCCATTCACCATTGCCCTATGGAAATTTGCTATTCACATGAATTAGACTTCTCTAAATTCACCAAACATTTTCAATAGGTTTTCCTATAGGGCCTCTTAAAATGATCCTTGTCTTATAAAATCATCATATAACCATAAAATACTATTGTATAAACTGATTACATAATCATAATGTAAAGAATATACAAGTACAACTAACTCATAACAATTTAATCATGTAATCTGAGAAATATACAACTATCCCATAAACAACATATGATAAAACTTAATTAAATAGTAATTAATCAGTTTAACAACCCTAATAATCCAAGAATAAAAGGTTATTAAGCTTAGAGAAAAATTAGGATGTGACATCTTTCCCCCTTAAAGCTGGTCATTATCCCAATGCCATTTATTCAAACACTAAAAATTTAACTTTAATCAATAGAAAAATAAAATAATATCCAGTAATGCATCAATCAAACAAATGTGGAAATAGCCTATATAACTCATCATATTCCTCTCAAATGGCACTATCCTCAAAATATTGGTTCTATAGGACTTTGCACTATGACACTTATCTATTACAAAAATATTGTTTATGAGTGTCAATTACTATTATTGCTTCCACCATGACTACCCTAGGATCTAGAACCTACAAAGCATTCCAATCTAACACATGTGAAGGATTAGCTATATACTTTTTAAGATAAGATACATGGAAGACATTATGTAAATGAAATAGAGATGGTGGCATTATGAGCATATACATTACATGGTTGACCACTTCTAAAACTTCAAAGGGTCCCACATATCTCAGTGAAAGTTTTGCTAACTTCCTGAACTTAATCAAGCTTTTTTGAGGCTTAACCCATAGAAACATTTTATCACCTACTAAAAACTACCGATTTGTTCTCTTCAGATGAACATATCTCTTCTATCTATCATTGGCCTTGACCAACCTTTACCTAATTATCCTTACTTTTTCTTCCATTTTATAAAGCATCCCAAGTCCAAAGACTACCCTATCTTCCAACCTATCCCAATTGATTGGTGTTCTACACCTTCTTCCATACAACACTTCAAATGGATCCATCTTTAATGCTGATTGGTATAGGTTATTATAAGCAAACTAAACTAATGGAAGGTACTCTACCCACTTGTATTTATGATTAATGCAATACATATGAAGGAGATATTTTAAACCCTAATTAACTCACTATATTTGACCAACAGTATATGGGTGATATGTGGTGTTGAAGTTTAGTTGCATACCCAGAGTTAAATTTATAGTCAACCAAAATATATAAGTCATCTTAGGATCATGATCCAAAATGATCTTATCTATAAAATCATGTAACTAATACACTTATTTTACGACTCTCTTCATAAGAGTAGGTACATCATCAACTAAGTCACTCAGTATAAAGTGAGCTACATTGGTTAGTTTGTCAACTAGTACCAAGATCATGTCATAAATGTTCCTTGAAAATGGTAAACCTTGGATAAATTCCATACTAATAACCTAACACTTCCATTCTGGTATGTCATGTGGATACAACAATCCATCTAGATGCACATGTTCAACTTTCACATGCTGACATTTTAGACAATGAGACAAAAAAAATTGAATCTTTCTTGATTATTTTCCATAAATAGAGTGTTTTAAGATCAAACATGAGCTTGGTTACTCCTAGATCTCCTAAATATGGGGAATTGTGCAATTCATTTGGCATTATGATCCTTAAATTCTACCTATTAAGTACATACATCCTACCAATGTAACATTAAATACCATCATTATCTATTTTAAATCCTTTAAACTTAGGATTCTAAGCATTCTTAGATAATGCTTTCTTGACCTGATCACAAAATTCATCTCTTGGTAAGAATTTGATCACTTGATCCCTAAAAGTGTTCTTAATAATACCCATAATTTCTATGTACCTCCTATGACTTAGGGAATTAGCTACTCTATTTTCCTTTCCTTTGATATAGTTAATATCAAAATCATAATTAGATAAAAACTCTAACCAACATCTTTGATGAGCATTTAGATTTGATTGGGTGAAGATTTACTTGAGTCCCAAGTTATCAGTCTTGAGCTCAAATAGTTTTTCCAAAAAATAATACCTCTAAAATTACAAAGAAAACACAAGTGTTTCAAGTTATAGGTCATGATGGGAATAATTCACCTCATAAGGCTTCAGTTTCCTAGATTCATAGGCTACCACTGTACCATCCTACATAAGAACTCCCCAAGTCCATCTCTAGATGCATTAGTGATCACTGAGAATTGACCATTAGGATCAATAACTCTTGGCACTTAGTTCCTGAAAGGCTTTCTCACACTTATCTAACCAAACAAAACTTTGATTCTTCCATTTCCAAGAGCTAATTAGATTAGCTATCTTAAAAAAATTTAGAATGAATTTCTTGTAATAGCTCACTAATCCCATGAAACTTCTTACCTTGTGCACATTCTTTGGTGTTGGCCACTCCATAATGGATCTTATATTTTTTGGATATATTGAAATACCACATATATAGATAATATTTCCTAGATACTGCACTTTCTCTTTGAAAAATACACACTTAGACAACTTTCCATATAAGTTGTGATTCTAAAAACATTGTAAAACCTGTTCTAGATGTTGAAGATGCTATTCTTCATCCTTATAATATATGAGGATGTCATCCAAAAAACCAAAATAAAGTGATCTAGATAATCTCTAAACACACTTTTTATGAGATTCATAAATGTTTTAGGAGCATTTTTTAACCCAAAAGGTAACATTGTGAACTCATAGTGCCCATATTGAGTTCTGAATGCCATTTTTGGGATATCCTCACTTTGTATCCTTAGTTGATGATACCCTATACTAAGATCAATCTTATAAAATACCATTTACCCTTATATCTAATCAAAAATATCATAAATACTAGGTAGTGGATATTTTTTCTTAATTTAGACCCTATTTAACATTATGTAATCAATACAAAGGTGAAGAGTACCATTCTTATTCTTAATAAAGACAACTGATGCACCCCATGGTGACACACTTGGTATAATCAACCCTTTTGATAAAAACTCCTATAGTTGAGCCTTAAAATCAATTAATTTAGTGGTTTTCATCCTATATAGTACCTTATACTATAGTTTCAATTTAGGTATAATATCAATTGAGAAATCAAGCTCACATTTGGGAGGATATCCTAGCAATTCCTCTAGAAACACATCATGAAAATTCCTAAGAAAAGGATAATATTATGTGGATGATTCCTTAGATTTTTCCATATCATTTATATTAACAATAAATGCTTGGTACCCTTTATTTTAAGCCTTCTTGAGTTGCATTCAAGAAATATTCCTAAGCTTCAACTCTCTTTTCTCACCCTAAAATTATGTTTGATTTTTTAAATCATCTTGATAATCAACCTTTTTCAAATAGTAGTCAACCTTGGATTTATAATTTTATAATTTACTCCTAGGATCACATCATATGACCCTATAAGTTTTGCATAAATATCCACTACTATTTTGAATTAAGACAACCTGATCTTAACTTTTACTAAATACTTTTCAACTTTGACATTTGACTCATTCCCATACTATACTAACCTTGCATTTGCCATAAATCCAACTTTTCTAGATAACTTATTAAGCATTCTAGGAGTAATAAAACATTTTTTAGCTCTTGTATCTATCAAAATAGAAATTGGATGATAAAAAAATACCTAGTAGTTTTATAGGTGAAGCTTGGAATTCAGTCTAATTATTGTTAACTATTGCATGAATTTGCTACTAAAAATTTTTATATTGTAGAGTATAACCCTTGTTCTTTGACTTATGGGTACATTCATGATCAAAATGGTCACCTCCATAAATGAATAAACTTTCAGGTGGTCCTTTCCTATTAAACTATTAGTTTCCCTTGAAACTACCCTTGAAACCATTACCAAGTTTTTTGTTACCTGAGTCACTATTGAATCTAGCATTCTACTTATTGAACTCACTCTTGGAGTCTCCACTCCTCTTCTTATAGTTATTCTTTATGAAAGTTGGTTTATAAGTTATAAAAAATTTCTTGAACTTATCTCTAACTTGAGCAAGAGATTTTATCTTTTGTTCTTACTTGACTACTTTCTCAAAAACTTGATCCATGGTAGATGGCCCATGCACATCCACATCACCACCAATTTGGGGTTTTAATCCCATGACGATCTTCCTATTTTTAACCTCTCATATCTCTCATGTTAAGGTACATACTTTTGAGGCTTGGTGAATTTCTCCTAGTATTCCTTCACTAATAGGTCTCCTTAATTAAAAATTTGAAAATCTATAAGCTTTTAATCAAAGTAAAACTATAGAAGCCGTTGTGATCTAAACAATCTCATGAACTGATCCCATGTGGTGGTGGTAGAGTTAACATTCATTTCTAAATTTTTATTGGCCCATCATGTAGTTACTTCACTATCTAACTGGTAATCTCCCCAAACTATTTTAGTGACTTTAGAGTAGTTTCAAATCTTGAAATACTTATCCATCTTTATCATCCATGCTTCAACTTTGTATCCTAAAATGGTTCCATCAAACTTGGGTAGATTCAAATTTTTTATATCCCTATCTAATTGTGTAGCTACATGAGCTATCACATCTTGAGGCATTTTCTCATGCCTCTACTCTTGAATAATTTCCTGCTCAACAGGTTGCTTTTTAGGTATATCTTGATGGGCTTCCTCTTCATGGCCACGAACTTCCTATTCTATGGATAAAATTTGGTCCCTAGTTTAATTCATGGCTATGATAATCTGATCCAAATTTATTTCTTTCTTAACAATAAATTGATTAAGATCAAATTGAGGGTTATTATTATTGACATTTAAAGGACCCTCACTAGATGC
Source organism: Torreya grandis (assembly GCA_037957365.1). Lineage (NCBI taxonomy): Eukaryota > Viridiplantae > Streptophyta > Pinopsida > Cupressales > Taxaceae > Torreya > Torreya grandis. The sequence goes on from JARHVA010003585.1 coordinate 168,385, forward strand.
TCTAGCTCTCACCATTCTCCTTTCTGGTTAAACATAAGGATAGAAATGTTAGTGGACTCATTAAGTCCTAGAATTTGTGTCATTTCTCTGATACCATAATTTAACATCCCCACTGAGATTTATTAGAATATCATTATTTTTTTATCTTTTTAAATTAATTTTTCATATTCAAACATTAGACTTCACCATGAGAAATCTAACTAGTGATCCAAATTAAATGCATTAAGTATTGTTAACCATAAATATACATGTAACAACCCATTGAGTTATTGATCAATATGATAATTATTAATAAAAACATGTACAATGCTAATTTACTCAATTTATACTACATTTATTCCAAAAGGTAATTACAAAATTTCAGCCACAACTGATACAATATTACAATCATTCTTGTCAATATATAGATGAATAAATATTACAATTTCATCTAGAATAATGTCACAATAATAAATATAATAAATATAATATAAGATATAAGGCTCCATGGAGCATGATTCACAATGAACTTAAGTATCCTATGGTAATATCAAGTGTAGTCTCTAATGAAGTATTATTATGGGGAGGAAGAGCATCATCAAAGTGCTTTCCACACCAACCACAAACCATTGATCCTCCACATAGTATCCCAACTAGGGAATGCCCTTCCCTTCATGGATGGGTAGATAATGATAGTGTAGGAATATAGATAGACAAGCTAGTACCCATATGTTGTAAGATAATTAATACATGATTTGTATCATAAATAAAATCTATTCTAACATGATATTGCACAAACACGTAAATAAAACATATGAAATGACAATTTTTAACTAAAACATTACTTTGGATAAAGTTTTAAAATAGTTAATGATCTCAAGGATCAATTAAATTCATACACACCAATTGATCAAATTAACCTCATCTTGCATTGATGATGCTAACTAAGATAGTTAAGTCCATCTCACTATTTATTTAGTGCCATCAATAAAAAATTTGGTTAATTAATACATAACAAATAGATTCAATCAGATTATTTCCTATTAGTGGGAAAATAACATGATACGTATGGAAATAATAAAAATACATACATTTAATCCATCAAATGTATGAAATCAATCTCAATCATATTATTTAATACATAAATAATAAATGTAAATAAGTACAGTCCTTAAAAGAACAAACCATATGGGTATATTTTATATTTAGTCTACTAGTTACTAAATCTAAAAAGTAACTCATATGTAGTACCATTTATGAAAAATAACATTTATCATAGTTTATTTCCATGTATATACTTCAAAAATTACAATAATCTAGTCATAATTAATTTCAAGTCTCATTTTAAACAATAATCTAACATTCATATTAACTACTTATACATTTAATGAGTTGTATTCTATTGAAAGTTGTCATTGATGTCATGTATTTTTGTACTATCATTGATTTCAAGAAGGATAATTAAGATTATAATTGTATTTGATGACATTTGTCTGAGGTTATTGATGCCAAAGAAAGCTTAAGGTCAAGTTTTGGTCCACAAGAATGTGGTTATGGTCATTGGTATGAGGTTGAGTGTTTGAGGTTACTAGTGTGGCTTTGAGTGATCCAATGGAGTGTATTATGAAGCATGATGAGGTATGGTGAAATAATTAAATAAATGTATGTGGATTTATTTTAGGTAGTATAAGTTTCAATATTTTTGTGAAGATATTTAGAGCTTCATAATTTGAAAGAGAGAGATTGTCTTCATATCTTATGTGTTCAAGAAGGCTAGTTCAATCTTAGATAGTAACCTATATGGTCTCAGGAGCCTTGATCAAATGAGAATGATGGGAAATGTTTTGAATCCTATCTCAAATTTTTTGAGGTGATTAATAAGCTTTATCAGGTTTTTTGAAGGTCTCAAAGTGGTATGGTGCCTAGTAGGTTTGTTTGATGGACTAGTTCTTAAGCGTGGATATGGCTTGTAGAGTCATGGTGATGATGATATGGATGTGTATGAGATTGAAGTTATGAAGTTAAGTGTTATATTATGTGATAAATATGTTGATTTAGTCACATTAATTTTAGAGTGAGCCAAAGGGATATGTTCTTCTTTAGTGGTCTTCTCATGGACCTAGTCTTAAGACCCTAGGTGGCATAATGATGTATCATGATTAGGTTTAGAGGCTTGTGATATATTGTGAGCATGGATTAAGGTTTTAAATTTTGTTTCAAGTATATTGGTGAAGTTTGAGTTCTTGATTTAAAGGATACATCATTAAAATGAGTTTGAATGTCTCTTATGTGTGTAGAATGAAGAGATGATGACTCGAGAAGGATTTTCACATGATTATTGGCACATGTGACTACTGTATGGAAAGTTGAGATCTTAGGGAGAGATGGAAAAGAGTACTATAAATGTTTTAAAATAATTAATAGTCAGTTTTAGGGACAAATATTTATAAATAAATGTTAAGAATGGAAACTGGTCTAAAACCCTCCTTAAACCCTCATAGTGACCTGATATGGAAGATCTTGATGGACATGGCTCATAATGGATTAGATGACATAGTTTTATGATTGGATCATATATATTACTCTCATAGGTACCTCTATGTGGTATTAGTATATCATAATAATGAGTGGAAGCTATATGAAACCCCTTATTTTTCAAAACATTTGTATATAAGGCATGATTGACTGAGTTAAAGTCGCACAATAGATGTAGGTTGAATATTATGACTTATAATTCATGTAAATGGTGGTATATAATCAATTTATATACTTAAAATAATAATAAACCATTCATGAAATTTGGCCTATCGCTAACAAGTCCAATAGGAAAGACAATAAGAAAAATGAGACAGAAGTGAGAATGGGATTAAGGAAGTGTTTCCATGGATTAAGAATGGATAAAATTATATGGGGTTGTTTTTAATTACCTATAAAACATGTAAATATTTTTTATATGTTTTTTTATCATTAAAATTTTGAAAATTTTGTTCACAAGATGACCTAGCTAGTGAAGATTAGATAGTGAAGGTGTAAGTTTCAAATATTGGTCTATATATTCCATATTTTCTATTAGAACTTTATATATTTGTGTTTTAATATTTTATAAATATATTTAAGGATCATATTAATTCATTATTAATTTTTTTCTATGTCTACACATATGTTGGAATTCATAATCATCATGATTGGTTCTCAAGGTAGAATGACAAGTCTGAGTAAGCTAGTGGGAGTGTTAATTTAGAGGCTCTTTGATCTTAGTTGAAGAAAAAAATTCATAATATATTGTTATTTGAGATGTATATGAATTATAAATTCTTTATATAATGTTTATAGTTAGCTTAATAAGTTTAAATATGGAAGCCAAAAGGGCTTGTTTGGCTATGTGAGAGCTATGAAATAAAAGCTTAATAGATTGGTGTATAAGACCAATGTTTGACTTTAGAGCTTGAGATATAGATATTTTATGATGTTATATATGTCACATAGGAATTATACATGTGAATAATATGTATTTTAAGTGTTTTTATAGGATTTAAAACAACATTTGTAACAACCCCACTGGGTTAGACATATAAATACATTTTTTTAATAAACACATATACCAAATATAGATTACACCATTGGAATATATAAAGACCATAATAAATACACAAATCATGATAATAGAAACAATAATAATACATCACATACTACTAATCTCTAATATCGTGAGACTACACATCACAATGAGAATATATAAAGTAATCACATTACTTCCACTACAATTGTAACAAGTCTACAACCACCATTGTCCAAGTATAATAATAAGTAATTAAAGATATTCATGGAAATATTAAATTATAATAAAAATATAATATAATTTGCATATATATACATGGCTCCCCCTAAGCATAGTTATTTAACTCAATTATTTGTGGTAATTTCAAGTGTTATATCAATGAGTAGTACTATTGTGGGGAGGGAGAGCATCATCCAAGCACTTTTCCACACCAACCATGGACCAATGATCCCCTGTACTAATCACATTAGGAAATGTCCCTCCCTTCATGGATAAGTATATAGTGATAGCACAAGAATACATAGAAATAATAAAGTAACTATGTGTTATATGATTCTAAACTAAACATGTAGTGTATCATAGAAATCCATTCTATTGTAAGATATCACACAAATATGTGAAACACACTCATGAAATGATAATATCTCAAGAAACATAATTTGGCCCAAAGTTTCACAAATAATTAATAATTATGATCTAGATCAATCAAATTCATACGCACCAGTTGATCAGACTATCTTCATATATCATTATGAGACTAGTAATCTAGTGAATTCTATCTCACTCCTTACTCTATATAAACAATGCAAATTGGTCAAATACAATTTAACCACAAGATTCATTTTACATCCTACATATAAAATACATCATATAATATGATATACATAGGAGTAACCAAATAATATATTTATTTCATCAAATGTGTTGATATTTTTTAATCAAAAATCTCATTACATATAACACCCTATGGGACACCCCCTTTATTTTTTAGGAAAACCTCATTCCCCCAAAAATAACCCATTTTCCATTTTATGTTTGATGGAATCTAAAACTTTAGATGTAATTTTCACTTGTATAAATTTATTCACAAGATCCAAATACCATAAAGCACTAGGACCCTAGAACTATGGAATCTGGAACTCACCATGCACTTTATACATTGTGTAAACATGAAAATGCATGGCAGGCTTTGGATCCTACCATGCACCCATTTGGTGAAATATGGAACCTAACATGTAATTTGCATATTTTCATAATGTGTAAAGTGCACGATGGGATCTAAATCCTACCAAGCCATTTAAACCCACATTCCATGAAACCTAGAGCCTTGGATGTACTTTGAATATTATAAAAATGTGCAAGGTGAATGCCAAGATCCACTCCCTAACAAATAATTTAACCCATCTGTGGAGATTGGACTAACTCCAAGTAGGTCCAACCTTTGCCAAACTTACCAAGCCTTTCCATAGGATGTAGATTGAGAAGTGCACATTGATCATTTTCAAAACATGCAAAGTACACATCAAACCCTACCTCCCTCCAAGCCAATCATAATTCGGGAGAGTGTACCTACTCTAATCAAGTCCAACCTCTACCACCAACTACCATGAATTACATTAAATGAAAGTTTTACTATAAAATATAAGTTGATTTTCAAAGATTTTTTTATCAATTTTTATCTTACTAATTATATTTTTTCAAGTTCCATCCCTATGCCATAACCTTGTACCATGAAACCACATCTTCATGCTAGTTACCACATCACCTGCATCATTTTCATAGTACTTACCTCATTACTTTTATACCATTACCTTTCATTTTGAATCTTTTCTAGTCTTATTTTATTGAAAATATTTAGATCAAAAATCATATAGGGTTTATTATTTATCATTTTTTGTAAGGTTTTCTTTTGAATTAATTATTAGGTCTTTTTGTGTTAAATATGTGTGTTTGGTGTCAGACTAGGTTTATAGGGTTCTAGGGTTTTCTCTTTGTAAATCCTACACATCATCCAAGATAAACCTTATTTTATTCCCTCCCAAATTCATAATCAAAATTTGGGCCTTCTCAAATGAATATTCCCAATCATATTCTTCCATTTTAAATAAATAATATTCCTTCCAAGATTCTCCCCACAGGATCCCTATGGACATTAGACATGTTCCAAGCACTTTTGAACCCTGATAACTACCAGTGTACTATGGAGAGTGGACCTACTCCAAGCATGTCCCACCTCTACCAGAGATTCCAAAGCCCTCAATCACTATGAAAAACTGACATGTTGCAAGCACCTCTAGGTTCTGCCAGAGTATACAAGTGCTCTAGATACTTGCAGTTCCCACCATATTCACAATTAGTTTCTTAGAGGATTTTTTACAATCTCCATGCCTCCCAAAGAGATGAAGTTCAATTATAAGGGCCCTAAAGTAAGTTTTTGTTTGGAGACCAATCTCATAGAGATTAGTGATACAAATTTAGGTCACATTGACTTAAGAGACTTATGGGCTAGAATAGGGGCAAAATTCAAAAATGACTCGATACAAAGTATTTATGACTCTAGACTTTCACAAGTTGTAACCTTCCCCATAACTATTTAAAGTCTTGATTTAGTCATGACAATGGCTCAACACTATGACCCTGACAAGAGGCAAGTGTATAATGATAAAGGGAAAAAGATTTTGGATCTTGACTCTGACTACATCAACACAGTGTTTTCCATTCATGAGTCTAAGAGTCATTTGGATATACCTTCCCAACTCTAGAATTCCACAAGATTTAACCTTCCCCATAACTATTTAAAGTCCTAATTTAGTCATGACAATGGCTCAGCACTATGACCCTGACAAGAGGTAAGTGTATAATGATAAAGGGGAAAAGATTTTGGATCTTGACTCTGACTACATCAACACCATGTTTTCCATTCATGAGTCTGAGAGTTATTTAGATATACCTTCCCAAGTATCCATGTAGTTCTATGAAGAAAATAAAGATGGATGTTAGAATATCATCAATAAATAAAGGCTAAAAAACCCCAAGCATTCCTCTACTATATTACCTAAGACTATGTATAGATCTAACTTTATATAGGAGGTGGGAGATGTTATAGCACTACTACATAGATTCACGAGCAATCTTGATGCCTAATGATATGAATAGTGGATGTATAAATATATTTGGACCATCTGAGAGAATAAGTAGTATATACATTGGGCATAATTAATCAATGAATCCCTCCCTTAGTATTTTTTGGAGGTTCAAAAAAAATCTTACATGACATCATATATTTTTTATATCTTGGTCAAATGAAGATTATTCCTAGGCCCTAATGTTGTTCTTGATGAAATAACAAGAGTGTACAACTACTACCCTAACCTCACCCTTCAGGCTAGTAAACAATAGTTAAGAAGAGTTAATGATGCTTTTATCTAAAACATGATCATCATGTTCAATATAGAGCTTAATAAGGAGAGGTTCTCAAGGGAATAAAAAGATGAAATCATGAAATGAGGATCATTCTTCATAAAATTTCACAAATATTCCTATGTCAGAGTAGTAGGTTTCAGTGGTTGTGCCTACACTCTTCCCTAATATGTGAGTGATAAATGGGCATTATTGGAGTTGGTGCAAAAACTAGTGGAAAAACATAAGCTCCTTTCTAATATAAAAAAGGAAGGGATACATTTACATATTTATATTTTCTATTATACATGTCAAACTCTTTTAAAGGCTAGAGGTGTAGAGGCAAATATGTGCCAAATGACATTGAGGACTCTAGAGTCTAGGCCATATTTTGACCCATATGATAAAATCACTCATGTAATAGATATGGAAAGATATGAACATGTACCATAATATGAGGATTATTTGGAGGATTATGATGATAAATAAATGGTCATAATGAAGGACTACTTAATAATGTCCCTACAACAAATAAAGGATTATGATCCAGCACTAGTCCTTGATGACTTGGTAGATGAAGATTCCAGAATGGATCCACTATACCTCACCTAGATAATTACAAGACCCCTACCACTAATAAAGTGGTCAATTCTTAAATAATTTTCCCTATTTGATAAAACATTCCCCATTATCAAAATAAATATTAATTGGATAAGGGGTAAAGGAGTGAAGATCATCAGGGAAACCATAGGAGTTAAAGAGAAGCTCCTAAAACTAAAAGCAGAGGGTATTTACCCATTAACAAAGGGACTTAAAGAATCATTAGCATAACTTGAGAAGAAAAAGAAGAAAAAAAGAAAAAGGCAAGGATAAGAGAATCTAATAGACAAGGAGAAGTTGTAAATGAACCTATTAACCTTTCAGTAGAAGAGAGAACAACAACACCATAGGGACATATAACCTCATATACTATAACATTAACTCCCATTTCCACTACTCACCCTTCTCCTACACATATTATATAATAGGTTTCAACACCTCCACTAGCTTCCTCTCCTCTTCAAGTACCTCAGGTTTCCATTGCATCACAAGTCTCAGCTCCTCCACCTTTAGCGTCAACCTATCCACTCATCCCCACTTTGTCTACCTCTCCACCCATATCAATAAGAAAAGTGAAAATAACAAAAATAAGTCAATTAGACACTTAGAGTCCCTCTATAGTGGAATTTCAAGTTTCCACTTCACTTTCACTTCATTCCACTTCACCTTCCCTATTGGATCCACCCCTGCTTTCTATTCCATTTAAAATTCCTTCCATTTCATCACCATTAATTCCTAACACCACCCAATAGTGTATTTACTTAGATTCAATCATCTTGAATATTATTCCATAGACCACCTCAACCCCTAGGGTAAGTATTATTCCCCCTTCATCTCAACCTATTATTTTCACCTCACCAACCTTGAGTGGTCCTAAGCACCTAATTGACACATTCAATGCTTTAGCTTCCACCCTTCCACTACTTCCTAAATTCACAACTTCTAATTTTGTTTCTTCCACTTCCCCCATTTACACTATTTCATACATAACATTATTTGATGTTGGAGTTGCCCAAACACTTGGTGAAGATATGGGTTTGTAAACTATTGGTAAGGGTTAAGCCTCATAGGCACTTCTTGAGTATCCAATAATATCATCTTCCATTGGTCATAGTACTAGTTAGTGTAGCTACATTAATTGTAGATTCTTTGGTGATCATGCTAGATCAATAGAAGGCTACCCCTAGTTGGTTAGCCCAATTAGTGAGTAAAAATAGGAAAATAATGATTAATCCCAACACTTTAGAATTTGGCATATCAAAAGTCAATAAGAAGTCAAATATTACTCCCAAGACCCTCTTAAGAGCATTCATTGATGATAAGGGAGAGAGATATGTTGAGATTGTAGTTCCCCCACCAGACAAATCAAAATAAAATCTTGTAGTGGTAGATTATCAGGTTTCTCACATACACCTTGGTCAGTAGACAAGAGAGGGGGTAAATTATAATGTGTAGTTAGGAATAAAATTTCTCTTCCATAGAATTTACCATTACAAATCCACCAAGTATGGGAATAAAAGGAAAGATGATTAGTTGACTAAAACACTCAACTAGTTTATAAATCTTGGTGAAACATCACAATATCCATAGCAATGTAACCAATTAGTCCAGATCAAGCTACAATTGATTTTATACAAGAAGTTGCTCAGATGGGAAGGGCTAAAAAATAATGGCGTAAGGAATTGATCACAAAAGTTAACATAATTCTTACAGTTATGATGGAATAGATTAACAGCTATGAAGGAGAAATTCAACTCCTAAATATGTATTATCCTAAGTTAACATCCATAAAATCAATTAACATGAATACCCTCATTGTGGAGAAAATATTTAAGGATAATGTCAAGCATGAGGAACTACATAGGGCTGCCTAATTTTAGATAAGAGTATTGACAAAATCTATGGAGTGAGCTAAGGAGGCTCATGATAAAGCTATTAATGTACTATACAAGATTGATGGCATGATGAATTTAATTTCATGCTAACCAATGTATGATGCCAATAATATCCTCCATGTAGAACAAGTATAGAATCATTTTAAAGTAATATTTTAGGAGTCTACAAAAGACATGGTCTTTGTCTTAAGTTCAACTCATAGGTTCATCAAATACAAGAAGGCAATTGATCAGATGAGAACTAAAATACAAGGAATAAGGACCTTCATAAGAGAGTTATTTTATGTATAAATAAATTGTGCATCCTTTAACATTTATTCTTATGGGCCAAATATAGAGTGAATACAAGAAATATTTAGTGCCTTTGATGTATACATAGAAAATCTACAGGTAGAGAATGATAAGAAAGCTAAAGATATTTTAGACATTGATTAATTTTCACTCTTGAATATTTTAAAATATTACAATCATTTCTAATTTCATTTGAAAACATTGCAAATTATAATTTCAAAAGTACATCTTTATTTTTTATAACTCTTTTGAGAAAGACATATTTTTACACTTTATATTTTTTGAATGTGGAAGTTACAAAAATTACAAGTGAAAATTGCACTTTCTATTTTGATAAATATGAAATGCTAAAAGGTGCAAAGTCATAAAGTGTAAATTTCATGGTTCCTTTTTGGTAAAAAGTGATAAAGACTTAGATATTGTAAAAGTCTCACTTTATATTTTTCATGCTAGGGTTTGCATGAAAAGAAACTTGAAATTTATTTTCAATGTTATCTTTTATTTAGAAAATCCAAGTTCTATTTTGGGTACCACTTCTTACATGGGGAGTTATTTTCATCCAACATCAAATAAGGATCATTACATGAAGATATTTAGTTCCATCCAAGCCATTTTATGCCTAGGATCATGCCTAGCTCATGCATGTTATGTTATAGCTATTCCTCAAGTCCAAGATGCCAAAAATAGAAGAACTCACCTATTTTGCATAAGTATTTTTAGATCTACATGATTTTCTGAATTGAGTGTTCAATTTCCAATAACTACATGTCTTATATGACATATTTTATCTAAATATGGGTAGACCCCATGGCTCAATCTATTTTTTTAATTTTTAGTGATATTTTTTTGCATTTTGAATGTATTTACTACAAGTTGTAACCTTTGGAGAGAAACATAGTTGAGTTTTTTGCCTTTCTTGTCTTTGGAATCTTTATGTTGTGAAAGTTATTTGAATATTTGTGGAAGCTTTATCTTTTATTTCAGTCTCAATAATATTCATTTTTGTTATTATACCCTCTTGATAATATTGTTTGAAATAAATATCCTTTTCCCATTTTTGAAGAATAGCTAAAATACTACCTCTGATTTCCAGCTTTGCTAGAATAAATTCAATTTATTTTTTGCTCTATTGTGTTTTTCAAGCAATCATCTAGATCCACTATAAAATATTTGTTAAAATCACCATACTTTTAGTTTTTTTAAATTCCAATATCTTTAACCCTTTTCCCATCAAAAAACTATTTTAGCATTCAAAAGCACTAAAGAGTGAGATTTTCATAAAAATAGTATTTTATCCGTTTGCATCATATTTAGTAAAAGGAAGCTAGCTTTATCTAGAGATTAACTTCAAATTACCAAGGTCCCATGACTTTGGAGGTTTTTCCATTATTTTCATTAGGCACTTAAACAATAAGTTATATAATCAAGACAGGTTCAATCCTATGTGATAATAGTTTTTGGCATGCCTAGTAGGACCCAAAAAATACACAAATATTGGTGCTATTCTCATCAAGAATTATATGAGTTTCATGTGAATATAAAATCACCTATAAATTCCACTAAATTTTAGACTCATAATTTCTAGGTGATGCATGCCAAGCAAACAAACAAGATCATCTACCAAAGATAATATGGCTGATTTTTTATAATTTTCATTTTCACTTATAAAGAGAACAAAATTAGTCACCCCTCAGCCTAAGGTATATCCTATAGTTTTATTTCCATCCCCTTTGGTCACTCCTATCAGTTTTATACCTCCCACAATGACTACAAATCAAAATTTCATAGCTTTCAATACAGGCAGTCCACTCATTTTGGCCCAACATGAGGATATACTAGTCTCATCCTTAAAAAGCCTACCATATTTTACTGGAAAAACCTTTACCATTGCTTCAGAACACATAAAATATATTTCTAACCTCTAATCAATCCATAGTATGGTCTAAAATAATGTTACAATCAGACTCTTAGTCTCCTCTTTCAAAGGGAAAGATTTACAATGGTATATAGGCCTTTCTCCTACCTCAATCCAAGTTTGGGATGAGTTAGGTGATGCCATGTACATGCATTTTGAGGATAAGAGTGACCACATTTCCTTAGTTGAATAGTTAACTACTATTCAATGATCTCCTCATGAGCAAATGACTGACTTCAATTACCATATCTAGAAGACCTGGAATATAATTCTAGTCTTGGTTAAACCCACTACAAATAATGGCTTCTTATATTACTTAAAGACCCTCAATAGGGATATAGTTGTAATGATTAATTCAATTAATGGTACCACACTTACTATATCTTATGATATTACAATAAGGGTATAAAATTATTTGATCTACGACATAAAAATTACACCAAGGATGTTAGGTCCTTTATTTATAAAAATAGCCCCTATTCCCCCACCTGTATTTAGTTTAATCCCCACTGTGATCAAGTCACTTGATTTGACCCCTATACCTACAGATCATTTGTATGAGGTCAAATCATTACTCAAGAGTTTTTAAAATTAGTTATTCGTAATGAAAAGGTAGGAAGACCAAAACTATAAACCTTTTCAACCATCTAACCTTGCATACCAAGGGAGTAGGTAGCCATATCAAGGTAACAACTAGAAATAAGAATAAAATACACAACCAAGACCTCCAAACATCCATTCTTTATCAACATTAATAGCTTCTAAATCCATTATCCCTATTCAAAATAATTTGGCTTAAGAGTACGAGTAGTGTTATCCTTGCAATCAGCCTCATAATCAGAATACTTACCACAATGGTGTAATCAATCAAGCCTTAATGGTGCAAGGTATAATAAATATTTAAGGACAATAATACGAATATAATTCCCAATAATCAAACACACAAGAACATAATCAAAGTGAATCAACTCTTCTAAACTAGCAAGAGGATGATTATGGTGGGATAAGCCAAGATGAAGCACTTTTTAATAGTGGAGCTCCTGTAGCAACTAATACATGTTCTAAGAAAAGATCACTAAATATTATTATTCCCCAAAGGTAAACTAAGATTCAACTTCTAAAGTAGCAGTATAACCAACAAAGAGTAACACAGTGCAAAGGCCACCCTTCATATGTACAAATCAATTCAAAGCAAAGGTACCCACTCCAAATCTTGTAAAAGAAGATGCAACCCTTACAAAAGAACCAAAAAAGGTTGGTAATATCCCTTTTATCATATTTGATCAAATGAAGAAGACCAATCTAAATGTCACCATGTGGGAAGCACTATCTATACTAACACAAAGAGACTTGTTATAGGAGGCTCTAAAGAATTTCTAGATATTAGAAAAGGTTATAGCCAAAGGGCCTACACCAGCAATAAATTTATGTTAGCCTCAAGCTGATAGTAAAATCAGAAAAAATGGTAATCCTCCTCCCTTTCATCTTTCACTTATAATAGGGAAGCATCTAGTATATAATTACATGGTAGATTTAGGAGCTAGTAGTTTAGTAATTCCAAAGAAAATAGTTTATGTCTTAGGAATAAAATGCATGCCTATTAATAAGGGAGTAGTGAATCTAGATGGGACTATTGTTCAAATAGTAGGAACCATAAAAGGACTTAGCCTCACAATTCATTCTTACCCAAGCCTATCAATTACTCAAGATATTTTAGTCATAGATCTTCCCCCTTACTTTTCCATTTGTCTTTCAAGAGACTTCACTTCAAATATGGGAGGATATCTATCTACAAATTTGTCTCACATACTCCTTAGAATGAGATATAGGACTAGAGTAAAAATAAGAGCTGAGCCAATTTCCAAAGATCACATCAAACCATAAAAACCTATTCATCCTATAGAAATGAATTATACATTACAAGATCAAGAAGAGGAAGAAATGGATTAAGAGGATACAATACCCATAGTATTCTAGACACTCATTTAAATTAATGGGGATCGACCCTTAAATTTAATCCTTATGAATATGTGCTAGAGATAGGGTTAGGGACCTATTGCATTCATGAGAAAGATGCAATTATCTTGAATTTAATCAAACTAGATGAAGATCTTCAAGGGATGTGGCATTTATATTTTGATGGATTAAGAAGAAAAAATGGTGTAGATGTAGGAATTATATTGATCGCCCCATAGAAAGAGAGATACTTCTACTCATTTATACTTCAATTTAGCTATAATAATAATAATATGGTTGAGAATGAAGCCCTGATTCAGGGCCTCTAGTTGGCCAAAGATAGAGGAATCAATATTTTATAGATATTTGGTGATAGTGATCTCATTTTTCACCAAGTTAGATCAAAAAGTGTAGAAAAGCAATTTTTTAAGGTATTATAAACACAGGGTTTGGGACCTATTGGAATATTTCACTATTTTGAACATTCAAGCAGTACCAAGGGCACAAATTAAAGGTGATGACCATATGGCCTCAATGGGTTCTTAGTATAACCTACCATTTGAAATAAATAAAAAGAATAGTCAGATGGGTCTTGTTACACTATAAAATATCTTCAATTCAAATGGCCATCTGAAAGGTGAGAAGAAGAACATTACCATCAATAAAGAAGATTGTGAACCCATCACCATCTTAGAAGGCAAGTCTCTCAAGATAAGCAAGGTATGAAATATTTTATATAAACATGATTTTGTTTAATTATGTCAAGATTTTGATGATAACTTCACTTGGAGTTATCATGATTTAAGAGGATTTGATCCAAGTTTATCATAACACACTATAAAACTGGATCCAAATACAAAACATATTAGGAAAAAATAAATACCCATCAATCTTAAGATTGAAACCTTGATGAAAAATGAGATCTCTAAGTTTATTGAGCCTAATATAATATTTCCAATCAAACACTAATCTTGGTTAGAAAATTTGGTCTCCGTCAGAAAGAAAAATGGTGAAATCTAGCTATGTGTGGATTTTAGAGACCTAATCAAAGCATCATTGAAAGATCATTATCCTCTTCCCCAATGAAACAAATTCTATAGACAATATCAAGATCTAAATTATTCTCTCTTTTAGATAGTTATTTAGCTCATAACCAAATCTTGATACAAGAATTAGATCAGTTTAAAACTACCTTCACCACCAAATCGGGCACGCACACATACAAAAAGATGCCATTTAGTCTAACAAATGTGGGTGAAATGTTTCAAAGAGCTATGGCTATGGAATTCAAGGATTTTATAAATTATATAATTTTAGTATATCTATATGATATTAAAATATACTTAAAGCATGTTGGTGCACATATAGACCAACTGAGAAATAATTTTGAAATATGTCAATAATTTTGTGTTTCTGTTAACCCAAAGAAGTGTGTGTTCATAATACATGAGGGTAAGCTAATAGGACACATAATTTAAAAGGAGGGTCTTGTAATAGACCCTAAATGAGTTAAATACATATTTACATTATCATTTTCAAGTCATAAAAAGGGCCTACAAATATTCCTTAGGAAGATCAACTTTGTGATAAGATTTATACCAAATTTTGCTTCCTTGGCAAAACCCCTGACTATGATGTTAAAGAAGGGAACTCCTTTTAGCTAGATGTAGGAGGGAAAATAAAGTTTTGAATATATAAAATATGCCATCTCCCAATCCCCCACTCTAATTAATCCAAACTATGAAAATGATTTTATCCTCTATGCATTTGGAAGTGAAGGAAGTATCTCAACAATTATGACTCAACACAATCAAGAAGATTTAGAGTAGGCAATATCTTTCTTCAACCAATATTTGAAAGGTTATGAAGATAATTATAGTTTTGTGGAGAAGTAGGTATATGTATTAATTAGAGCACTTAATAAGTTCATTCATATGCTCTCCAACAATAAGGTATATATGATGATGAGTCATTAGAGCATCAAAGAATTTTTACTGAGTAGGGAGATAAATGAAAAACAAGCAGGATGGATTACCAAAGTCATAGAGTATGACATGGATATCATGATCAAAAATTTGGTAAGAGGTAAAGGATTGTGTGAAAAATTAGCTACTGACATCAAGACTACTGAGCTAGTATCTAACATAGTGTATGGTCAAACTACATCTCTGTTAGGCAATCCACCTTCTTTTAATAGCTGGATTTAAGACATGACTCATTTCTTATAGACTTTTGAATACCCCTATGACTTCCAGTAGTGTAAGAAAAGGAATTTTTGACTCCAATTAATTCCCTATGTCCTTATTTATGGAATTTTATTTTGGAAGGATATGAATGGAATTCTATTAAGATGTATTGAGCACAAGCAAGTTCCCAAAGTGATCAAGCAATTTCATGATAGACCATCAAGAGGACATTTTTTTACAAGGAATATGGACATAAAGGTAATGAGAGGAGGATAATATTGGCATAAACTAATAAATTATGCCCATCAATGGGTAATAAATTATGAAAAATGTGGTTACTTCACTAATAAGTAAAGGCTAGTTGCACTTCCTCTCAGACTAGTTCAAGAAGATCATCCATTTGCCCAATGGAGGTTAGATTTCAATGGCATGATCAATCCAATGTCTAGTGTGGGTTATAAATGGGTTATCATAGTAATGGATTATTTTATATGATGGACTAAATTAGTTTTTCTAAGAGATGCCATTGAAACATCTATTTTGGAATTTATGGACAACATAGTGTCAAGGTTTGGTGTTCCTCAAATATTCATATCTAATAATGCTAAGTCATTTATGGGCACTCAGGTCAATGAATTGGATATCAAGCATAATGTATACTTGATCACTTATTCAAATTATTACCCCTAGGTTAATGGCCAAACTAAGTCCACTAACAAGAATTTAATTATAATTATCAAATGAACTATGAAAGATAACTAGAGAATGTGGCATACAAAACTAAAATTAGCACTATGGGCTGATAGAATTACATCAAAGAGAGCCATTAATAGTTCCATTTTTTTTGGTATATGGAAAATAAGCTCAAGTACCACTATCAACTAAGCTTCCATCTCTAGATCTAAATCACCAATTGAACCTAATTGATAATGATGAAATGATGATGAAACTAATTGAACTCATGGAGCTTCAAGAAATCAAGCATCAATCAATGAAAGTCTTGGAAGCAAATTAGGCACAAATCAAAAATACTTTCAATAAAAAGATGACTATAAGGAGCTTCAATGAAGGAGACTTAGTTCTCAAGTGGGATGTAAATAAATCAAAATTAGGAAGGCACAAAAAAATTTATGCAATATGGAGTGGTCCATATATTATTACTCAGTGCAAAGGAGCCAATGCATTCCAACTCTCTAAACTTGATGGAGCAGAACTACCAATCCTAATAAATGGAATATAACACAAAACTTGATTTTAAGGTAAGGAACTTATTCTAAAATCATTAAAATTTGTAAATAATAGGTTTCCTTATGTTTTCAATAAGTGATTTTTCAAAAATCAAACTCATTAGGAGTTATTTCCTTAGGTTGTGTTATTTTTTTCCCTAATTTATTTTTCTTGTTTTATTCATGTCTAGGCAAATACCAGCTTATTTTTTCCTAGGTTAGAGTTTGTCAAAATAGAGAAAAGTTTACTCCATGTCCAATGGTGAGACTATTGGATTTAAAATGATTAACAGACAATCATCCTTTAGAGGTTACCAAAAATGTTGAGATTTTTGTCTCAAAAATATCATTACATATAAAAACCTATGGGAAACCCCCTTTATCTTTTAGCAAAACCTCATTTCCCCAAAAATAACCTATTTTCCCTTTTATGTTTGATAGAGTCTAGAACACTATATGCAATTTGCACTTATGCAAATTAATTCATGGGCTATGGTTCTTTCAAAACACCAAGACCCCAGAACCATAGAATATAAAACTAACCATACACTTTGTACATTTTTAAAACATGAAAAATGCATAATGGGGTCTAGATCCTGCCATGCATCCATTTGATAGAATCTAGAACCCAACGTGTACTTTATATGTTTTCATAATGTGCAAAGTGCACGATAGGGTTCAAATCCTACCAATCCATTTACACCCCCTTCCATATAACTTGGATCCTTGGATTCACTTTGCACATTTGTGAAAACATGCAAGGTGCATACCAAGCTTTTCTCCCCACCAAATCATTTAACCCATCCATAAAGAGTGGACATGCTCCAAATAGGTCTAACCTCCACCAAACTTACCAAGCCTTTCTATAATATTTGGATCTTGAAGTGCACATTGAATATTTTCATAATTTACAAAGTATAAGTCAAACCTTACCTCCCACAAATCTAATCCAAACTAGGGAGAGTGGACCTAATTCAAGTAGGTCCAGCCTCTGCCACCAACTACCATGACTTACATTAAATGCATATTTTCCTATAAAAGGTAAGTTGATTTACAAAGTTTTTTTATCAATTATTATCTTGATAATTGTGTTTTTTCAAGCTCCATCCCTATGTCAAGACATTATACCATAAATCTACATCTGTGTACTAGTTGCCACATCATTTTCATGGTACTTTCCTCATTATTTTTCTACCATTGCCTTTCATTTTGAAGCTTTTCTAGTCTTCTTATTTTATTACAAAGTTTTAGATTGAAAATCATTTAGAGTTTTTTGGTTTAATTTTTTCTAATGAATTAATTATTAGGTCTTTTCATGTTAAATACGTGTGCTTGGTGTCAATCTAGGTTTCCAAGATGCTAGGGTTTTCTCTTTAAAAATCCTACACATCATCCAAGAAAACCCTTATTTTCTTCCCTCCCAAATTATTAATTGAATTTGGGGCCTTATCGAATGAATATTTCCAAGCATATTATTCCATTTCAAATAGATAATATTCTCTCCAATATTCTTCCCCCAGTATCCTTGTGGACACTAGACATGTTCCAAGCACCTTTGGACCCCAATAACTACCAGTGTATCATGGAGAGTGGAATTGATCCAAGCACATCCCACCTCCAATGGATATTTCAAATCCCTCAATAATTGTGGAAACCCAATGTGCTCCAAGTACCTCTAGGTTCCTTTGGAGTATATAAGTGATCTAGACACCTACAGTTCTTGCCAACTTTTACAATTAGTTTCTCAAAGTATTTTCTATAGTCTTCATGCCTCCCAAAGAGATGAAGTTTAAATCTAAGGGCCCTAAAGTAACTTCTTATTTGGAGTCCAATCTCATGGAGATCAGTGATATAGATTTAGGTCACACTAACCTAAGAGACTTCTAGGCTAGAATAGGGATAGAATTCAAAAATGACTAGATATAGAGTATTTATGACTCTAGACTTCCACAAGCTGTAACCTACCCCATAACTATTCAAAGTCTTGAGTTGGTCCTAACAATGGCTCAATATTATGTCTATGACAGGAGGTAAGTGTAATGATAAAGGGGAAAATATTTTGGATCTTGACTCTGACTACATCAACATAGTGTTTTCCATTCTTGAGTTTAAGAGTTATTTGGATATAACTCCCCAAGCATCCATGCAGTTATATGAAGAAAAAAATATGGATGTTTGAATATTATCAATAAATAATGTATCAAAAACCCCAATAATTCATTTACTATATTACCTAAGATTATGTATAGAAATAATTTTATAGAGGAGGTGGGAGATGTTATAACAGTGCTACATATAATCATGAGCAATCTTGATGCCTAGTGCTATGAATATTGGATGTAGCATTATATCTATACCATTCAAGAGAATAAGTAATATATACATTGGGCATAATTAATTAGTGACTCCCTCCATTATTAGTTGTTGGAGGTTCAAACAATAAATAAATTTTACATGACACCATAGATTGTTTATATCTTGGCCAAAGAAAGATTATTTCTAGGACTCAATGTTGTTCTTAATGAAACAAAAAGAGTGTACAACTACTACCCTAACCTTACCCTTCAAGCTAGTAGACTATAGTTTAGAATAGTTAATGATGCTTTCATCTACAATATCATCATCATATTCAATTTAGAGATTAATAAGGAGAGGTTCTCAATGAAAGCAAAGGATAAAATCATGAAATGGGTATCAATATTCATATAATTCCCCACAAACTAATACATTAGGGTAGTAGGTTTCAGTGGCTATCCCTATACTCTTACCCAATATGTGACTAGAAAATAGGCATTGTTGGAGTTGGTATGACAACTATTGGAAACACATAAGCTCTTCTATGATATACAAAAGGCAAGGATACATTTACCTATTTTTATTAGCCATTGTGCATACCAAACTCTTTTTAAGGCTAGAGGTGTAGAGCTAGAGATATTCCAAATGACATTAGGATGCTAGATTCCAAGCCATATTTTGACCCATATAATAAAATCACTCATGCACTAGATCTAACAACATATGAACATATGCCATACTATGAGGATTATTGGGAGGATTTTGATGATGAAGAAATGGTCAAAATGAGGGACTATTCAAAAATGTCCCTACAACAAATAGAGGATTATGATTTGGGACCAGTCCCTGATGACTTGGTTGATGAAGATTCTAATGTGGATCCATTGTACCTCACCTAGATCATTGAAATACCCATACCAATATTTAGGTGGTTGATTCTTGAATAATTTTCCCTATTTGATAGAATAACCCCTATCATCAATAGAACTATTAATTGGCTAAGGGGTAAAGGAGTGAAAATCACTAGGGAAACCATAGGAGTTAAAGAGAAGCTCTTAAAACTAGAAGTAGAAGGTATTACCCCATCAATAGAGGTCCCTAGTTAATCATTAGTAAAACCTAAGAAGAAAAATAAGAAGAAAAAAAGATAAAGGTGAGGAAAGGAAAATCCAACAGACAAGGAGAAGTTGAAAATGTACCTATTGACCTTTCATCAAAAGAGATAATAGTAACAACATATGGATATATATATTTAGATCCTATAACATTAGGTCCCATTTCCACTACTCCCCCTTCTCTTACACATATTATATAAGAGGTTTAAACACCTCCACTAAATGCCTCTCCTCCTCAAGCATATTAGGTTCCCATTACAACATAATTATTAGCTCCTCTACCTCTAGTGTCAACCCCTCCACTCATCCCTAATTTATCTACCACTCCACCCACCTCAATAAACCAAATGCAAACAGACCAAACAAGTCAAGTGGACAAGTAGGGTCCCTCTATAGTATAAGTTCAAGTTTCCACTTTACTTTCCATTCCTCTCACTTCACCTTCCCCATTTGATCCACTACCACTTTATATTCCATTTACAATTCCTTTCATTTCATCACCATCAATTCCTAACACTACCCAATAATACATTGCCTTAGAATCAATCATCTTGACTACTATTTTGTAGGCCACCTTAACCCCTGGGGTGAGTACTATTCCCCTTTCATCTCAACCCACTATTTTCACCTCACCAACCTTGAGTGGTCGTATACACCTAATTAACACATTCAATGCTCTAGCTTCCAACCTTCCACTAGTTCCTAAATTCACAAATTCTACTTATGTTGCTTCCACTTCCCCCATTTCCACTATTTCATCCATACCATTAGTTGAGGTTAGAGTAGCCCAAACACTTGGTGTAGATATGGGTTTGAAAACTATTGGTGAGGGTGAACCCTCATAAGGACCTCCTAAGTAGCCAATAGTATCATATTCCCAAGAGGCTCACTTGTCATAGTATCAGTTGGTGTAGCTACATCAACTAAGATTCTTTGGTGACCATGCTAGATCAACAAAAGGCTACCCCTAGTTGGCTATCCCAATCAATAAGTAAAAAGAGGAAAATATTGATTGATCTTAGAAATTTGGACTTCATCATGTAAAAATTAAAGAAGAAGTCAAATCTTACTCCTAAGACCCTCTCAATAACATTAAATTATGATAAGGGGGAGAGATATGTTAAGATTACAATTCTCCTACCAGAAATATCAAAAGATCTTGTGGTGGTAGATTATTAGGTTTCTCACATACAACTTGGTTAGTGGAGAAGAGAGGGGCTCAATTATGATGTGTAGTTAGGAATCAACTCTCTCTTCTATATAATTGACCACAAAAAATCCACCAAGTATGAGCTTAAAAGGAAAGTTGATCAATTTACTGAAGCACTCAACCAGTTCATAAATCCTAGTGAAACATCACAATAGCCACAAGAAGTGTGGCCAATCAATCTAGATCAAGCTACAATTGATTTTGTATAGAATATTTCTCACATAGAAAGGGATACAAAATAATGGTCTGATGAACTCATCACAAAAGGCAAAAAAATTCTTACAACCATGATGGAACATTATGGAGTCATCATGGAGAGAAAAGAGATTTTAAGGGAATAGGTTAACATCTATGAAGGATAAATTCAGCTCCTAAATATGTATTATCCCAAGTTAATAGCCATAAAATCAATTGATATGAATACCCTCATTATGGAGAAAATATTTAAGGATGATGTCGATAATGAGGAACAACATAGGGCTACCTAGTTTTGAATAAGAGTACTGATAAAATCTATGGAGCAAGTCAATGAGGCTCATAATAAGGATATTGATGTACTATAAAAGATTGATGGCATAATGAATTTAATGTCTTGCCTACCAATGGATGATTCCAACAATCTTCTCTAGGTAGAATAGGTCTATAATAATTATAAATCAATAGTTGAGGAGTCTGTAAAAGACACGATATTTATCCTAAGTTCAATTCACAATTTTGTCAAATATGAGAGGGTGATTAATCAGATGAGAACTAAAATATAGAGAATAAGGACCTTTGAAAGAGTTTTATTTAATGTATAGGTAGATTATGCAACCTCTAACATTTATTCTTATGATCTAGATCTAGAGTGAATACAAAATATATTCAAGGCCTTTGATGCATACACAAATAAGCTATGGGAAGAGAATGATAAAAAAGTTTAAGTGTTTCTAGACATCGATTAATTTTCCCTCTCTTTTGAATATTTTGAAATATTAAAATCATGTTAATTTAATTTCAAAATGTTTCAAATTATAATTGTAAAAGTATGTCTTTATTTTCTATAACTCTTTTGAGAAAGACATATTTTTACACTTTATATTTTTTGAATGTGGAAGTTGAAAAAAGCACAAGTGCAAATTGCACTTTCTATTTTGATAAATATGAAATGATAAAAGGTGCAAAGTCATAAAGTGTAGATTGTATGGTTCTTTTTTGGTAAAAAGTGATAAAGACTTAGATGTTTTAAAAGTCTCACTTTAGATTTTGCATGCTTGGGTTTGCATGAAAAGAAACTTGAAATTTATTTTCAATGTTATCTTTTATTTAGAAAAGTCAGGTTTTATTTTAGGCATCACTTCTTTCATGAGGAATTATTTTCAGCCAACATTAGATAAAGAGCCTTGCATGAAGATCTTTAGTCCTAACTAAGCCATGTTATGCCTAGAATCATGCCTAGCTCATGCATGTTGTGTTCCAGTTGTTCCACAAGTCCAAGATGCTAGAAATAGAACATCTCACCTCTTTTACATAAGTATATTTAGATCTTCATGATTTTTTGAATTGAGTGGTCAAGTTCCAACAACTACATGTCTTATATGACATATTTTGTATAAATATGGGTACACCCTATGGTCCAATCTATCTTTTTTATTGTTAGTGACATTTTTTTTCATTCTGAATGTATTTACTACAAGTTGTAACCTTTGGAGAGAAATAAATTTGAAGTTTTTCTCTTTCTTGTCTTTGGAATCTTTGTGTTGTGCAAGTTATATAATTATTTGTATAAGCCTTATATTTTATTTTAGTCTCAATAATATTCATCTATGGTATTTTACCCTCTTGATAATATTATTTGAAATAAATATCCTTTTCCCTTTTTTGTAGAATAGCTAAAATATTACCTCAGATTTCCAAATTTGATAGAATAAATTCAATTTATTTTTTGCTCTATTGTGTTTTTCAAGCAAGCATCTAGATCCACTATACAATATTTAGTGCCATCATCATACTTTTAGTTTTTCAAATTCCAATTTTATTAACCCTTTTCCCATCAAAACCATAGTTTAGGATTCAAAAACATTGAAGAGCAGGATTTCCACAAAATTGGTATTTTATCAATTGACAATCATATTTAGTGAAAGGAAGCCATCCTTATTTGAAGATTAACCTCAAACTACAAAGGTCCCATGGATTTATAGGTTTTTAAATGTTTTTCATTAGGCACTTGCACAATAAACTATAGAATCAATATAGATGCAATCCTAAGTGATAACAAAACACATGAATGAATCTTACATTTATTTCTATCCCATAGTAGAAATAATGACTACAATCTATACCACCAGGGTAAAATATATATAACTATATATTTCAACTACCAAAATTTGTTTCCAAACATACTAAACCTATGATAACCCATATTACCATAGTCTAATATTCTAAGACATAACTACTAGTTTTCCCAAAAATAGTCATATAAAATAGTCTTAAATACATGAAAACATAAGTGTTTATATATGTAACTATATATAACAAAGAATGTCATCATTCCCATAGAACACAATAACATATTAACATAGCATTAATTAAACTCTTAAATTTTTCATGCACAAATACACAAATCTTACCAACTATAATATCACATGTTATCCACAACAATAACCAATATGTATATATTAAAATAATCAAATGTAGATATGAGTTTAGGCATAATAATTATAGTATGTACCACCTAGGTATAACATAATTTTATAATATAGTACCCTATGATATCCCATACTAACATAGGTTCCAAACTACATAAAAACACATAATTTAACCTTATGATTTTCAAGACTCAACTGATCTATGTAGATAATAACAATCAATAATCTAGAATGATACAACCTGGATATACCATAAATTAAACTAAATACAAACATACCAAAGTATCACAACATATAAACATGCATCATAATGTACCATTATGCACTAAGTATAGATAAACATTTATATAAATTAAGCCAATCATAGAATGTAATGCACATAAGTATTCCATAATAAATACATATGACTAATAGTCATTCATATTATTAATAGTGAGTCAAATAATTCATAAACCCATTATGACTTTTCATTCTAACAACTCATTTGATTCTAAGAGACTATTCCAAAGGGTTATAGATCCTAATTCATAAGAAAAGTAATGAATTATTCAATTCATATATTGAACTACAAGTATAATTTCTATATACGAGCACTTTGTACATCCTGATATGCACCACATGTAGGTACTCTAATGTTATGCAATTTCTAAACCATTGTTTAGTGTTTTTAAGCAAAAATACTAAGCCTTAAAAACAAGATAATAAAGTAGTCATAAATACATGGAAATGCACATTTCATACAACATCTAGAACACTTAAAATTTTATTTTCCTGAAACACAATAATTCCATTTTAAAAATCAATTTGTATTTAGGAGTTTATAAGCAATCACTTTCCTAAACTAACTTTAATCAATCCTTTCAATTTTTAGTTATTATTTCACCCAAGAATAATAACTAAATAAATCTACGCCCCCCCTCTCCTGATTCTAATTATTATAATAGTCATAAATGTGTAACTTAATATAATGTCAAATTCCATGTGACAGGATTTCATATATTAATGAATCTAAACATTTTGTAAGTTTTAACTCGTGATAGGAGGTCACTTTATTTTAACAATTCAAATCCACATACACATTGTTTATGTTTAGGAATTACCACTACTATGGTTAACTACACAAATGGGAGGATAAGATATGATCTTGTATTACCAATCCCTTATAATAATTACAAATTTTAATATTTATGCCCATCGAGCAATTATAAAACTAATATCACTGTAGCTTTAGGGGGAATCTATTACAAGACTAGAAAAGTTTGTATTAAAAAATAGATATAATTCCTTACATAAATCAAGCTAAAATAATACATCTAAGTCCCACTACAAAATATGGATAATTATAAATTTCTTTTATAAAGCTTCTAATGGCATTGATCGATACCTATGTAAAAGATATGTTTACCGATGTTCAAGATTTATACCTCAATATTCAAATATTAATATTATGTTATGGCTAATACAACTTTGTTAAATAATTATATTTATCTAACACTTTAGCTAATGTTTTATTCACTTTATCTAGTATTTAGTTTTATAGAATAACATTCTATTTTCAATCAAAACCGTAATATGCTATAGAAATCCCACTTATAAATTTTCCAACAATTCAATTATTATTATATACTTGTTTTATGCACTTGGTCAGCATAGCTAAGAGATTTAAAATAAATGTAAAATGGATTTTAATCTTCCTACTAATCACTTGAGTTACACAATATAAAATAAATATATATACATAATGGTATGGGAACACTCAACTGGTTGTTGCAAAATAGGGTGATGCCCTATTGGGTATGTTGGACAAAATAAAAGAACTTTTCTTCTCATCCACTGTAAAGCCTACCTAGAACTCATAGTTTGGAATTGCTTAAATAGTGAATTAATAAAATATTTATGGAATAAAGAGGAAGTTGATGCCTCTTATTAAATTCTATTTAAAAAATCTATAACCACCACTCAAACTTAGGATGACTTTAGTGCACCAAACAAGACACCTTCAATATTAATCTAGGATACCAATATCAAGATAGGTGATGCCTTAGCTCCTAGGATGATACAAATGCAATATTCATAGATTTAAAATAATTATGGATAGAATGTTTATTTAAAAATTATCTTGTTTGCTAAAAATAAAAATCTATCACCTATTTTCACACAATCTAAATGTGTAGTCAACTGATAGGTCAAAACAATTTCATTTTTAGTGGATTTCAATAACAACATTAAAATAAAATCACCATACTTGATATTAATTATACAGCTATAAATGCCATACTTTGATATTATATTATTTGCATCCAGTAATAATATAGATGCCTATGTTAAATCATTGAGTGACTCGAGGTAAAGTTTGATAAATCATTTCATTAAATGTATTTATTGTTAAAATATTTATATAATAATAATATATAGTATTCTTGTCTCTTCATTGTTCTTTACCAATCCCATCTTTATTTTCATATACACTATCGGTACAAACATCTATTGTTATTTAATCATTCCAGTTTGGTTAAATAGCAAATTTCTTCTATCCAAATAATCATTGTTATAGACATTCTTATTTGGTTGAATTTTGATGTATACAATTCCTAAATAGGTGTATATGCACTAAATTCAAATATATGCCTTTGCACATAACTCAAATACATATACAAAATAAAAAACAATGCCTACATAGAACTTATATTGAGAATTATGCCTTTTCCTTTTCCTTTGTGATTTCCTCCTTAAAAAACTACCTCCTCTAAGCTCTCTCTCTCCAATGCAAAATCCTGCTAACTCTCCTTATACTATTTCTTTTTGTAGAGGTAGGCGTGGTTTCTTTTTCTAGATTTTTTTTTTTTTTTGCTAAATTTAAGACCTTTGATTTTTTTTGGTTTTTCTTAATTTTTAATTATTTATTTTCTTTAATTTCATCATTTTTTATTTATTTAAATAATTCTTTTTTTATATTTTAATATGAAAATCCCAATTTCATAATTTTAATTAAATTAAATTAGCATTTAACTACTTTTAAGCAATTTAATGACAAATTCTAAAAATTATAAATAATTTGTATTTTAAAATTCACCTTTACTAAAATCACTCATACCATTTATAATGGTATAACATCCTAAACACACAAATGAGTTTACTTCTATAATGTTACCTACTCAATTAAATCACAAAAAATCAACACTTCTAACAAGGACCAAAAGCAATTATTTTTAAATGCATTTCTATCATGACTAATTATTATGGTGTGTGCAGGGTTTCACCAACTCTTTGTATACCTTTGATGTCTCCATCTACATCACTCTATGTGATGATGCTCTCCCTTAGACACACTCAAGAGATGTATTCTCCTACATCCACCTCACAACATAACCAAATATAACTAAATCTAAATTTATTAACTACAGATATCCACAGATAATCTAGCAAGTTTGTCTGGCAAAGAATCAGGATGTACCATCCTTCCCCTCTAAATCTATTCATCATCCTTGATAACTGTTATTCAAATATAAGTTCTCAATTTAAAATGTTTCTTATCAAAGTGATAACATGATATACAATGTCAAACTAGGCAAATAAATAGGAAATTACCTATAGAACTTAGTGTGATTCCTTTAAGTTTCTCTATTCCTAAAGTATTGGTTACATAAGACCCTACTCAATGACATCTCCAAATTAAGAAAACATGGTTATGATTATTACTTACTCTGGTTGATTCTAGCATGACCATCCTAGGGTCTAGAACCATCAAGATAAGAGAAGCCCAAATATATAATTTAGTGAAAGTTGCACTGACTTCCCAAAAGTACATAAGATCACCATATAAGTTAAAATAAATGACCAAGGATATTTTCACAAAATCTTCCAACCCTCAACACATCTCTTTATTCTAGAGAGTTTTTTTCTCATTTCAAAGATAATTAAACTAAGGAACCTAGAAAGAATAATGTGTAAAAGTTAATACTATTGTTACTTCACGTAACTCCTGATAAGTATAACATGTCAATATTGTTGTTACTCCATGGATATTATAAAAAGTATGATGATGAATAAGAACTAGAAATATTACATTTCTAATGTATACAAAATTAAAGAATAAACATTCTATTTTATATATGCATATGGCCATATGACTAAATTTTACAAGTCCATCTGTCAAATCCTAAATTTGACAAGTCTATACATCAGAGCCAACTCAATAAAAATTGAGTCAATATGATTCTAATTAGGATACAATCCTATCTATTAGAACTCACATTCCTAATTCACCACTCTTACCTCGAGTATTCATGATTTAATGATCTCCACAATGTGCACAATGTTCAAAGAATCACAATTCTATGCTAACAGATCATAGAAAGTGATAATATGAGCTTAATAATTTTATATGTATCAACATACATATAAAATAAATCATACAACCAATCTATAATTGTATTTAAGTTACTACTATTTAAACATACTAGTATCATATTTCCTTGCTTAACTTATTCTATTATGCTCATGATTAAGAAGAAATAATGTTATAATTAACATAACATACATAGGCCAAGAATCACACCATTCTTTTAGACTTATAAGGTAATAAATGAAATAATATCTCCTTTTTTCCCAATTAGCACACAACAAGTTAAAAGTTTATTCCAACCCCTAGATTGATAAAATATTTTGCACCTCATATACCCTACTCACTTCCAATGAAAGATACAAAAATAAATCTTCAAAATAACATGCATTAAACAAAAGAGATCAATGTCAATCTAGTTAAGGTGAATAATAACATAGTAATTATAATCATCTTATATAAAATTTAATATATATATCAAGGTCTACCACCCTACATGGTCTTAAAATCACAAATTAGATAAAGTAGTGTCTCTAATGAAAAATTAGAGAGCTATCATTTCAAAAATTCGTACTTACCCTCCCAAGGTAAAAAGAAAACACTGCAACTGAATGTTGCCAAAACACTACCTACTTACCAAATCTATAAGTATGGCATGACAATCTATTTCCACTATTGGAAAATAAATAAAATACTTAACCACAAAAATGTATCAATCCATCCAATCCTAAAACTTATCTCTCAATAATAAGTAGAAGACATTCTCCCATAAACTTCAAGGAAGTATAGTAAAAAATCATTCAAAACAAGTCCCCACAATAGAGAACACTAAATCAACATCATGAATAAATCCTCTCGATAGCTTAATGTTATCAAAGGAGAATGAGATAATAACAACTAACCTCTAAGATAACTAATAGAGTTGAAACTCCTTTCAAAACCACATAACTTAAGGGTGTCAATCCTTAAACAAACTCCTAACATATAGAAACTCTCATTTAGTACAATAGTACTCAATTACAAGAGAATTTCCACTGTACTAAGTGGTACAAAACTAAAATTGTTTTGAAAAAATTTCCACTCATAAGATTAGTGTAAATAAGGCACAAAAATTAAATATCAAATATATATATAATAAGTGAGAAGCATCCCAAACTTATCACTCATAACATAAAACACAAATGATAGAGAGGATTTAATTAATAATCAAGGTTGTAATCATCCTCAAGGTGTCAGTCCAAATGATCATAATAAGTAGTATACTCTTGTTCACAACTCATGAACTAAGGTATGCACTTACCTACCCACCTTGTATTCCACCAACACCATTCAGACAATTGATAAACCAATCCCCCTAAATAATTTATAAAGGGTACAGTTGTTTCTAAGGGTACACACTTAGTTTTCCCCCACACGCATTCACAAATGACACATACTTACAAGAGTCACTAACCACATAAGAGGACATACCAAGTCTCAAAATTCCAATCATAGTGTTCATGGTTTTTCACTAAGACACCTCAATTATAAAATACTAGTGCAATACTTTATGTCACTAGGTTCAGACTATTGAATGGAAAGACATGAAAATTCTAATGGACTCATTAGGTCTTAAAGTTTAATCCATAGTTTTGATACCACATGTAACAACCCCACTGGGTTAGATATAAATATGATTTTTTTAATAAACATATATACCAAATATAGATCACATTACAAGAATCTACAAACACCATAATAAATACACAAAGCATGATAATAGAAACAAGCATAATACATCACGTAATACTAATCTCTAATATCATGAGAGTACACATCACAATGTGAATATAGAAAGTAATCACATTAATTCCATTACAACTGTAACAAGTCTACCACCACCACTATCTAATTACAATAATAATTAATTAAAACTCTTCATGACACTATTCAATGATAATAACAATACAATATAATGCATATATAGATACATGGCTCCCCTAGGGCATAGTTTCCAAACTCAAGTATCTATGATAATCTCAAGTGTCATCTCAATGAGTAGTACTTATGTGGTGAGGAAGATCATCATCCAGTCAATTTTCCATACTAACCACATACTAACGATCCCCCACACTAATCCCATCAAGAAATGGTCCTCCCTTCATGGATGAGTAGATAGCGACATCGTGGGAATCCAGAGAGACAAGCAAATACCCATGTGTTTTATGATTATAAAATAATAATGTAGTGTATCATATAAATTTATTCTATTACAAGATATCACACAAACATGTGAATCACACTCATGAAATGATAATGTCTCACTAAACATACTTTGGTTCAAATTTTCATAAATAATAATGATTTAGATCAATCAAATTCATCCACACCACTTGATCAAACTACCTTCATCTATCATTATGAGACTAATAATCCAATGAAGTCTATCTCACTCCTTACTCCATATTATTAATGAATATTGATAAAATATAATTCAACCACAAGATTCATTTTGCATCTTACTTAGTAAATACATCATATAATAGGCTCTACATAAGAGTAACTAAAGCATACATTTATTTTGTCAAATGTATGAATGAATCTTACCTTAATTTCTAACCCGTACTAGAAATAATTACAGTCTTTACCACCCTAATAAAATATACATAGCTGTAGATTTCAACTACCATAATTTGTTTCCAAACATACTATACCTATGATAACCCTATTACCATAGTCTAGTATTCTAAGACATAACTACTAGTTTTCCCAAAAATAGTCATATAAAGTAGTCTTAAATACACACAAACATAAGTGTTTATACAAGTAGCTATATATAATGAAGCAAGTCATCATTCCCATGAACACAATAATATACCAACACAACATTCATTAAAATCTCAAAGTTTACATGAACACAGACAAATCTTACCAAATGTAACAACACAAGATATCCATAGAAATAACCAACATGTATATAGTAAAATAGTCAAATATAAATATGAGTTTATGCATAATAATTATAGTATGTAACACCTAGGTACAACATACTTTTATACTATAGTATCATATGATATCCCATACTATCATAGGTTCCTAATTACATAACAACAAATAATATAAACTTACGATTTTTAAGACTCAACCAATATATGCAGATAATACCAAGAAATAATATGGAATTATACCATCTAGGTATACCCTAAATTAAAATGCATATAAACATACCAAAGTATCACAACATATAAACATGCATCATGATGTACCATTATACACTAAGTATAGATAAACATTTATACATATTAACATACTCATAGAATGTAATACATATGACATACTAAATACATATTACTAATAGTCATTCATATTATAAGATAGTTATTCCATGCACACAAGTATTCCATACTAAATACATATGACTAACAGTCATTCATATTATTAATAGTGAGTCAGATAATTCATAAATACATTGTGAATTTTCATTCTAATGACTCATTTTATTTTAGGAGACTATTACAAAGGGTTATAGTTCCTCATTCCTAAGAAACTTAAAGAATTATTAAATTCATGTATTAAACTATAGGTATAATCCCTATATATGAGCACTTTGTACATCCTAATATGCACTGCATGTAAATACCCTAATTCTATGCAATTTATAAACCATGGTTTAGTGTTTTTAATCAAAACTACTAAGCCTTGAAACCAAGGTAATGAATTAGTCATAAATACATAGAAACACACATTGTATACAACATCTAGAACACCCAGAACTTTTTATTTATGAAAAACAATAATTCCATTTTAACAACCAACTTGTATTTAAGATTTATAAGAAATCACTTTACTAAACTAACTTTAATAAATCCTTTCAATTTTCATTAATTATTTCACCCAAGAATAATAACTAAAGAAATTTACCTCCAAATTTCTTATTATGTTAATAGTCATAAACATGTAACTTAATACACTGTCAAATTTTGTGTGATGGGTTTTCATATATTAAGGAATCTAAAAGTTTTACAAGTTTTAAACTTATGATAGGAGGTAGCTCTATTTTAACCATTAAACTCCACATACACATTATTTATGTTTAATAATTACCACCATTATGGTTAACTACACAAATGGGGGGCTAACATTTGGTCTTGTATTACCACTCCCTTACAATAGTTACAAATTTAGATATTTATACCCATCGAGCAGTTATAAAACTAATATCACTGTAGCTTTAGGGGAAATCTATTACAAGATAGTTTATATTAAAAACTAGATTTAATTCCTTACAAAAATCAAGCTAAAAGAATCCATTTGAGTCCCATTACAAAAGATGGATAATTATAAATTTATTTTATAAAGCTTCTAATGACATTGACCGTTGCTTATGAAAAATGCATGTTTACCTATGTTCAAGATTTATACCTCAATATTCAAATAATAATACTCTATTATAGATAATATAGCTTTGTTAACTAATTATATTTAGCTAAAACTTTAGCTAATGTTTAAGTTTATATAATAACATTCCATTTTCAATCAAAACTATAATACACTATGAAAATCCCACTTATAAAGTCTCCAATGATTCAATTATTATTATATACTTGTTTTATGTACTCATCCAATGTAGCTAAGAGAATTAAAAAATATATAAAATGAACTTTAATCTTCCTAGTACTCACTTGAGCTGCACAATATAAAATAAATATATATACATAATGGTATAAGAACACTCAATTGGCTGGTGTAAAATAGGGTGATTCCCTATTGGCTATGTTAGACAAAAAAAAAAAACGGTTCTTCTCATCCACCATAAAGCCTACCTAGAATGCCTAGTTTGTAATTACTTAAACAATGAATTAATAAAATATTCAAGGAATAAAGAGTGAGTTGATGCCACTTATTAAATTCTATTTTTAAAATCTAGAACCACTACTCAGACTTAGGATGACTTCAACACATCAAACAAGATGCCTTCGGTCTTAATCTAAGATGCCTATATCAAGATAAGTGATACATCAGCTGCTAGGACTCTAAAGAGGAAATATTCATGGATTTAAAATAAATTTGGATAGAATGTTTATTTAAAAATTCTCTTATTTTCTTAAAAGGAAAATATGTCACCTATTTTCACACAATCCAAAATTTCAATCAACTGTTAGTTCACAAAAACCATAGAATGATATTATACTGGTTTTTTACCACTATCATAATTTTATTGTCAGTGGATTATAAATAAATACATTAAAAATAAATTACCATACTCGATATTAATTATGAAGCTATAAATCACCGTACTTTAAAATTATATTTTTTGTAGCTAGTAATGATATAGATGCCTATGCTAAATCGCTAAATAAATCAAGGTAAAGTCTAACAAATCATTTCATTCAATCTATTTTTTGTTGTTAATATATTTATATAATAATAGTATATAGTATGTTTATCTCTTCATTGTTATTTATCAAGCCCATTTTTTTATTTTCATCTACACAATAGGTACAAACATCTGTTGTTACTTAATCATTCCATTTTGGTTAAATAGCTAATTTATTCTATCCAACTAATATTTTTTATAGACATTCTTATTTAGTTTAATTTTGATGTATACAATTCCTAAATAGGTGTATATGCATATCAAACCTATAAACATTTAAAAATTCAAATAGACACCTTTATACATAACTTATATACATATACAAAATCAAAAACAATGCCTACCTAGAACTTATTCTAAGAAATATGCCCTTTCCTTTTGCTTTGTGTTTTTATCCTTAAAACATTGTCACCTCCAACCTCTCTCTCTCTCTAATGCAAAATCCTACCAATTCTCCTTTCACTCTTTCTTTTTATAGAGGTAGGTGTGGTTTCATTTTTTAGATTTTTATTTTTGTTTTTTTTTTTTTTTTAGCTAAATTTAAGACCTTTGATTCTTTTTTTGTTTTTTTAAATTTATAAAAATTATTTTTCTTTAATTTCATCTTTTTTTTCTTTTTTAAAAATAATTCCCATTTTTATATTTTAATATGAAATGCTAGATTTCATATTTTTAATTAAATCAAATTAGCATTTAACTACTTTTAAGTAATTTAAAGACAAATTCATAAATTCATAAATAATCCATATTTTGAAATTCACCTTTTCTAAAATTACTCCTACCAATTTTAATGGTATAACATGCTAAACACAGAAAGGAATTTACTTCTATAATTTTACCTACTTAGGAAAATCACAAAAAACAACACTTCTAACAAGAACTAAAAGTAATTATTTCTAAGAGAATTTCTACCATGACTAACTATTGTGGTGTGTGTAGGGTTTCACCAACTCTCTGTATACCTTCAATGTCTTCATCTACATCACCCTCTCCAATGATGCTCTCCCTTTAAGACACTTGAGGGATAAATTCTACTACATCCACCTCATAACATGTAGGTAATTATATCATATCGCATGATAAACATAAAACAATAATATAACTAAAACAATAAATTAATATGCTCAAAACTTAAATGCATACATTAATCCAAATCATAATAAGCAATCATGTATCATCATCTAACTAAACAAAATTATAATATCCCATAATAGCATAAATCTCAAGCAAAGTCATTATTATAATAAAATATTAATTTTATAACTACAGATATCCATGGATAATCTATCAAGTTTGTCTAGTGAGGAATTAAGATTTAACAACATTCATCAAGACTTTATTTTGGAGCATTTAGGGAGTTTTCTATGTTAGTGAGTTTTATGTTCCTAAGTCATTACACCTAATTTAGAAGTGTAAAAAGCATGTGATGATATTATAAAAATTACATAAGATATTATTCATTCATTTGAAGTGTTGTAAAGTGTCTATATTGATGTTTGAAATCAATTTGGTAATGATTAGGTTCTGAGCATATTGGCAGTTTTAAGTGAACTTTTTAATGTGGTGTTCCTAAGTCTTTGGATCATGATTGATGGATTATAGTGAGTTTAATTATGACCCTATGGTAATGAGATTTACATACATATTTTTATTACTCCTATAATGTGTTTATATATGTTTTTTGAGCTTCATCTTTGAAGATAGTGTTTTTGAGGTAATTATGCCTAATAGGTCTTTAAGGCCTAATGGTGATTTCAAGGTGTGAGTGAAAAATTTGTGAATTATTGATAATGGATAAGTTTGGTTAAGGTTTCAAAATAAGTGATTTAAATGTTTGAGTTCATTTTATAGGTCCATATGGTCCATATAAGTTCAAGTTGTTCTATGGAAAAGATACACCTAATTACAATTAGGTCTCTAAGTAGGCTTAAAATAAGAAAGAGGTCTAAGTGAGTTTGGTCAACATAATGATGATATTATATTGATTTATTATTAATTTTATCATGTTTTAATATGTGTTTTTTTATTTTATTTTAATGGATTAATGTCTTTTCCAACCAATAACATGAGTGATCTAGTGATTGGTATAAGTACAAGGCCTAATTGGCCTAATTATGTGTGCAGTAGAGAAGACTCCTAATGAGAGAAGAAGAATGCATATTTTAAAGGATCAAGAGGTATTTAATACCATAAAAATAGGATATATAAACTATGATTAACATATAATATAGTTACTACGTGTGGATGTCAAGGTTAGTTGACCTAATAAGACTAGTAAGAGGTATATTGAGTGAGGAAGCGTAAGAGGTTGTCTTAAGAAGGATATAAGGTTAAGAAGAGATAAATGAGTTGATTATATTTTGAGAGATTATAAAATATACATCAAAGTTGTGTTTTTATTATATGATATAGAAGATAGAGAGATGAAGAAGAGGTCACCATCTATTAGTTGAGCAACAAGGTGTCTTGAAGTGATCAAGTTGGTCTTGGATAAGTTGGTGCTTTGTCAATAAGGAGTGAGAGATGACTTTTAATATTTATGGTTTTAGAAGTTTTATTGAAGTGTTTGATTTATTTTTGATTCACTTAGGGGGTTGGTTCCTCCTTTCAAGTTGGAGCTTGCTAAAGGCCTAGTTAATTTGGTGCTTGACTATTGAGGGGTTGGTGGTCCTTATGGGGTTAGTTCCTCACTAAATATTTATCCATTGATTATAGGATTGTATTCCAAGATGTGTTTAGTTATTTTTATCTACCATGAGTTTTTCCCACATATTTATTGTGTTTATAGTTTATACGCTTATGTGAATGCTTTTTTATGCATTGGTTGATGTATGTGTTTGAATAAATGCTTTATGAATTGTAAGTGGAATTGAATGAATGTTTAAATGGAGATAATACACCCCAATATCATTAGTTTTAATTCAAAAATTTGGTATCAGATAATATCCTTAGTATAATCTTGGAAATTTGAAGGTGATCCTAGAAGCACAAGATAGCTAAGCTTGTGAAGGTGAGTTACAAAATCATTAGTTTATCAGCTTGTGGACGAAGAAATCTTAGTGGATGATTGTTGATTATTGGTAGATGTTTCATGAAAATAATTTTTTTTCATTAGTATTATTATAGAAATAGATAATTTGAAGACAACTAAAAGTCTAGTTGTTTGCATGATCTAGGTCATGGTTGAGGTTTTCATAGAGGAATGCATGATGAGATAATGGAAAGATAGGTTGAATTATTTAATATGTTTGAAAATTTTATTGAGGTAATTAAAGTATTTCCAAGGTGGTCTACATGGTTATTGAGTATGATATAAGGAAGGTGTTACTTGGTTTAGGTCTACACCTAGACTTAGTCTTAGATCTTGCTAGGTCTATTAAAGCATGATGGGCAGTTGTAGAAGCATGAAAGCTGGTATAATATTTTAGTGATCTTAGAAAATTTCTTATAAATGTGTTCATAAAGTTTTATGTCTTGATCTAGAGCACAATTATCCAAGGAGGTAGCATCCAAGTGGCATCAAGATATATAGAGATGTGAGATGGTTAATTGAGCAAAACTGAGAGGTATGCAAAGTTTGTTTGTGATATTAATATGGTAATTTTTAGAGATTCGTTATGAATATTTAGATTTTATTTTATATGAGAATATTCATGATGATACATGTGTATATAATCATGATTATTTTGAGTATTATTGCAAAGATTTATTTGGGTGATATGAAATCAGGCAAGGTATAATGTTTCTCATATAGATGATAGTCTATTCATTACAAAGGCATATAACATAGGTGAAGCATGGAATTAGGGGGATATAACTTAGGTATCTTGAGTTTAATGTGAGATATGGGCATGAATCTTGTGAGCAAAGAGTCAAAAAGTGGTTCTTTTTTGATTATGTGATCATGATCCAAGGTTTGATGGTCCAAGGTAGTTGTGCTTATAATGTCTCCTATATGATTTATAGATTTTAGTAAGTATTATAAAGTTTGAGTGAGAAGTTTTTTTCAAAAATTATCATACTTGCAATGTATGTTTGAGCTCTAGTTAATATTCAAAAATAAAAAATCAAAATGGAGGATCATGAGAGTTATTGATTGGTCTATAAGACTAATGCCATTTTTGGTAGAGGTATTGGCCATGATTTTCAAGGATCAGATATAATCTAAAGAGTAATTTTACATATTTTAAGTACCTTGAAGAAGTTCAGTGATATAGGAATGACAAATGTTCTAAGTTTTTCTAAACAAGGTCTTGATTGTATAGTGATTGATTCATTAAAGAGTATCTTAAGGAGTTTAATGGTCTAGGAGTTTGAATATGACCTTAGGGTCATGTTTTATGGGTTTAATTATATTGGTAACCTATATTGAGTTTCTTGAAGGAAATAAAGTATATTAGAAGTCTAACAGAGACTAGTTTGTTCTTAAAGACCTATTTGACCATGTATTTCCATGAAAATAATATGAAGTGATTTAAGCCATGATGGATTGAGAATATTAAAGAGAATTATGTATGAACAAAGGGGGAGCTTGATTGTTTTGTGAAGCGGTCAGGTATAAAGATAAGTGGACTATGTGTGGATTACCTTATGAGAGTGTATATGACCCTTTATCATTAATGTCAAAGGGGGAGGAAGTTCTTGATGGTCAAAATTATTGTGGGATAAATTTCTCAATGAAATTATTCAATTTGAAAGAGAAGTAACTTCTTGAGATTAATGTATTTTGAGAATGATGAGTTCATTTATGGTTTGTCATCAATGTGATATGCCATCAATGACAAAGGGGGAGATTTTTGAAAGTTGTCATTGATGTCATGTATTTGTGTACTATCATTGATTTCAAGAAGGATAAATAAGATGAGAGTTGTCTTTGATGACATATTACTAAGGTCATTGATGCAAAATAAATCTTGAGGTCAAGTTTTGGTCCACAAGGTGTCTATTATCTTTTTTATGAGGTTGAGTGTTTGATCTTGTTAGTGTGGATTTAAGTGATCTAATGGAGTGTCATGTGAAGCATAGTGAGGTATGGAAAAATGATTAAATACATGTATGTGGAGTTATTTGAGGTAGTATAAGTTTCATTTCTTTGGTAAAGATATTTAGATCCTCATAAGTTTATAAAGAGAGATTGTCTTCATATCTTATGTGTTTAAGAAGGCTAGTTCAGTCTTGGATAGTAACCTATATGGTCTAAAGAGACTTGGTCAAAGGATAATGATGGAAAATGTGGTTAATCTTGTCTTAGATGTTTGGAGGTGAGTAATAATATTTATAAGGTGTATTTTAGGTCTCAAAGTGGTATGGTGCCTAGTATGTCTATTTGATGGACTAGTTCTTAAGCATGAATATGGATTGTAGAGGCATGGTGATGATGATATGGATGTGTATGAGCTTGAAATTATGAAATGAAGTGTTATATCATGTTATAAATGTGTTAAGTCAGTCACATGATTCTCAAAGTGAGCCAAAGGGGTATGTTCTTCTTTAGTGGTCTTCTCATGGACCTAGTCTTAAGACCGTAGGTGGTAGAATGATGTATCATGATTAGGTTTGGAAGCTTGTGAGCTATTGTGAGCATGGATTTAAGTTTGAAATGTTGTTTATTTAGACATATAAAATTTAACACCAATGGATTTATACCTAACTTTAGATCAATTCTTACCAACCTTTAAAAATCTAGCCTAAGAATCTCTAAGAATCCTAAATTTGGCTTCATAACCATGGAAATAAATCAAGTTGGCCCATAAATCAATTAAATTGGGTAAATTCACATTGAATAAAACAAAAATATAGAATAAATTTTCAAATTCCTAAAAAAAATTAATTAACTTTCAAATCTTAATCCTAAACCTAATTGAATTCATCCATGAGCAAATAAATCAATTATCAAAAAATGAAAATCCAATAAATATCCTAAAGAGCATATTAGAAGCTAATCGTGACCTTTTATGAGTTGTTAAAATGCAAAATATCTCAAAGCACACATATTCATGCTAATAATGACATTTTAGACACCTTTAAACCCTAGTAGGGTTAACTAAGCCAACCAAAGTTAATATATAACCCATTCTAAGTCATTTTGAAGCCTATAAAGCAAGCTTAGAGATCTTCATTTGTAGATCTTGGAACATAGTAGAGTTATAATGATGGATTGGATTTAATGAATCAAATTCATAGTGTTATAATTTAAAAATCAAGCCAATCCATCAACCAAACCAAGCCAACCATGGTGTTAAGAGGAGATGGAGATAGCCAAGCCCCATTGATGAAGATCTATTGAGCACAATTCGAGAAAGCTAACAAACACATCATCTTTGAGAAATTAAAGAAGGTAAGGAAAGTTGTCATTTATTTAAATTTTAGTTGTGTCTTAATTTTGTTTATTCACTAAGCTCCCCCCCCCCATGATCTAGGCCTAGATATGTTAGCTTATTTAGTGTGTTAATTTCATTATTTTTTGGAACTAACACCATACTAACCTCCTCTCTTGATTCAAATTCCTTGATCATAGATGGCATGCCCAGTGGGACCTAATACATCCCACATAGAAAGGATATAATTATGTAGCTTTTAAATATTCATTTGGATGCTTGAATCTCTCTAAAATTGATTTTCTAGCTTACTTTGGCCAGATTTCATTTTTGTTAAACTCTTGGGTTTATACAGTGACCGTCAATGATTAGGTAAAACCATCAATGGTTAGACCCTAACCATTGGTTATTTTTCATAACCATCACAAACTCTATGTAACCACCAATGGTCAGGTTACAAGGGAGAAATAGACCTATATATTGCATTTTGATTCTTTTTTTCATTTCATTTCTTGATATATCAGTTTTAAGATCATCTAAATCCATCAAATAAAATTTTCCTTATAGTTTTTTATCAAATTTAAACTAACCAAGCCTAACCTAATGCATTTCATATTTTATGGTTTTGCCTTTAGGTTCATAGGTCTTTATCAATGGTATTTATTGACTGCTAACAATTTTTCTCCACCATTGATGGTTATCTATTAATCAAATGGAAATGTTTGTCTTGAAATCACTGATGGTTATCTATGACTACTGACGGTCACTATGTGAAATTAAATCAAAACCTGAGAGCTCAAATTTAAACATCATTTTATAACAAACAAAAGTGATTCAAAGTAGGGGGATACTCTCTTGTTTTTGCAGGGTCAAGGTAGACATTAAACATCAATTTTCATGTTTAAATGGTTTCTAACATTTAAATTTTGTGTTTAAAATGAATTAGGATAAATTCAAACATTTTGACTTAAGGGATTAAAATGAGCATGGTCATGTTTTTGCTTAGTTTTTATTTATGTAAGTTATTTCAAAATTTACAATATTCCAAGGGGCCATGAATCTAACAAAAACATTTTAATTGGTGCATAATAATAAACCTAATCAAATTTGAACATGTTAATCTTGCTCACATCATCTTTTAGGTATCTAAAAATAACTTAGTTCATTTTTTATCCCTTATATGTTTTTCAATGTTTTATAAAGTTTCCATCAAATCCAAGGGACTAAAATTCACAACACATTTTATTTTGGTGCCTTAAAATGAACTTAACATCATTTATTTTCATGCTTTTGAACACATTCATTTTCATGTAAATTGTTTGTTGATTATTTGTTTCATAAAATATTTAGTGCATGTATGCTCTCCCCCCATCCCCTATAGGGAACTCATGGGATCAATATCACCTTTCCATTGAATTTTAGTGCCTAGAAAAAGGCATAGTCCTAAGCTCTCACCAAAAATTGCATAATATTGGGTGATCTAAAAGAAACCCTAAAGTCTTTCTACTTGTTTATTATTTTCATGCATCTTGGCTTGTGAAGGGGATGCCATTGCCTCTAACAAGTTCTCTAGGGAAGACATAAACTAGGGCTTCATCTCCCAATAGTGTTTTAACCCCTCTCCATGATGGGGTATACAAATTGGGATTACTACACTAGGATGATGGTTTGAGTAGTTAAACCATCTCCATTAGTGGTAGGTCAAGCCTGAAACATATGATCGATATGGACATGACACTAAACTAAGAAAGTGATAGATGTAGTGGTTGTGAAAAGGACATGACCTTTTCACAACAAACTAATCTACATGGACTCAATTGATGTGATTATTCTTTTGTGTGTATATGTGAAAGTATGTATATACAGGATCAATCTAGATGATCAAAAACTTGTAGGTTCTAGTCAACCCCACTTTGCCACACCTTGATAAGATTTAGGATGATTATACTTAGTCATGTTTTTGTCAATTTTTATTTATTGCTTGATGTTTTAGAACTAAAAATTAATTTTTAAACCATGTTGTGAATGAGTCTTATGTCCAACACTACTCCATTGTTTGAGGAGGCATTATGTCATCTATTTGACACCTTGATTTACCTTATCAAATTTTTGTGTCAAAATGTTGAGTAGGAACTTGATTGATACAAGTAAATTTATGCTTCCCAAATCATTCCAAGTCTTTTTTCTTTAAATTATTTGAAATGTAAACATCGTCACATATTTTGGGAGTGATAACACCATTACACTTCCTAAATTATTTCAAAATACTTGTCTTATCTTATGTCATAATTATCATTATTTAATAAAATAATTTGAGCCTTGTTGGATATTTGTTTAGCACAATCATATTATTCAAATTCACCTACATTGTTGGTTATCAGACCCTAGTTTACCTTAGTTGAGTCTTTGATTAAATTTTCTAAGTTTAGATTCAAACATTTATTTGTTTTTGGTTTAGGTCGCAACATGTAAGGGATGATCATAGATCTTTCTCTTTTGGGTTATGTAACTTAGGTTAATCCATTACTCAAGTTTGAAAACTTTATTATTTGTGCCTTTGATTGATAGAATAAATCCATCTTCAAAGTGTCTTTTATTTAGTGTTTTTTAGTAATCAGATAATGTTTATATCTAGAATCAAGTGCCTAGTCTTTGCCAAATTGTTCTAAGTTTGTTAGATTAATCATTATCATCATCCTTTGTTTAAAGCCTAAATTTTGATGCTTTTTGGCCAAAAGTCCTAGTACATCCTATTTGAGCCTAGATTTTGACTCCACATTTGGACAAAATACCTAGCAACATTTTCCTTTCCTAGTTTAGACCTATTTAGAACACATTTGGACATTAGATTTTGGCATCTTGTTTTTAGGTCACACTACTTGACCTTATTTGTGTAAAATATTCAATGTTAGACATTTGATGTTTTACTATTTTTACCAAGTCTTTGCATATAATTTTTGGAGATTCAACTCTGTTAAGCATGAAATATACTAAGGGGGGGGGGTGAATCAATATATTATATATCTTTTTACTTAATTAAATTCCTTTTCTTTAACCACTTAACCACACATTCAAGATATTCAATAAAAATGAAACAATAATATGCACCACAAAAGAGAGAGAGAGAGACACCAAACTTTTACATGAAAACCCAAAGTGGTAAAATGACAAAGAACAATCTCAAGTATATGAATAAGCACCAACTCAAATTACAAAGTTCACAAGCACCAACTTGTAGGAGTACCAACCCTTTTTCTATGCACCAACACATCAACTATTTCTGAGCACCAACCCCTCTTGTGTATAAACACAACTATCTCTCAATGTTTTTTACTCAACAATTGATAGAACTCTACAATATCTCTTACTTTTTCTCTTCAAAAACAAATACAAACTATGCAATCTCTTTCATTTTAAAAATGGATTCTCAAGCCTTTATTTATATCTTTCCAAATGACATTTTGCATTCACCCTTTGTGACCCTTCAATTCTCATGGAAAATGGCACCAAACTTGCATGACCCATTGCATCCTTGCATTTGAAAAGTCATATGGTGACCCTTCATAAGAAAATGCATCCTTTCCTCTCTTTTCTTTATCTTGGTGACTTTTCTTATTCATAAAAGTGTCCATTCATGGAAAAGTGCACCATACCCTCTTTTGTCTTCATATGGTGACTCTTGAAATTCCTCAAGATGACTCTTCATGAGAAAATTCATCCCATTCCTCTTTTGTCTTTACCCTGAGACTTTTTGACTTCTCCATGGGCCTTATTTTGGCTTATATGCAAGAAAAAATATATTCATTAATATTAGATAAATATTAACACACATTAGCCAATATATGAATACTAAAAACACCATTAAATGCTATGGGGCCTTTATGACCAATAATGCTAGATATTTGACATCAATGACAATATTTCCAATAATCTCCCCCTTTGTCATTGATTGTAACCTCAAACTTAAACTACCACATCTTGAAACCTATACTCCATATGTCAACCTACACATACTACCATCTAAAAAACATATAGTAACTCGCCCTTACTATAGTAACCTATACCTATTCCATGTACCTATTCCCTATACCTATTATACTACCATCTAAAAAACATACAGTAACTCCCCCTTACTATAGAAACTTGTACCTATTTCTACACCTGTACCTATTCTTCTTCCCCTTTGACATCAACGAAAAAGGGCCTATCTAGAGCTAACACTTACCTCCCCCTCAATTGATGTCAATCCTTAATAGCAGGAAGTAAAAGAAATTAATCCTAACTTCTCCCGCAAATACTCAAATGTGTCTCTTGGTAGTGCCTTTATGAAA
This sequence comes from Torreya grandis, assembly GCA_037957365.1. Lineage (NCBI taxonomy): Eukaryota > Viridiplantae > Streptophyta > Pinopsida > Cupressales > Taxaceae > Torreya > Torreya grandis. The sequence continues at coordinate 212,984 of JARHVA010003585.1, forward strand.
ATATCTACAATTTTCTCTGTAGTACTGATGTATTCCATCTTAACCTATTGATTTTCAACCTATTCTCTCAAAAAGTGATATATGATGGGAATATGTTTTGTTCTTGAATGCATCACTGGATTCTTTAAAATATTAATAGCACTTGTGTTATCAAAAAAATAGAAATAGATTCATCATATTTTACCTTGATATCTTCCAAATTTTTCTTCATCCAAATCACTTGAGTACAACACAATACCACTATAATATATTCTACTTCAGCTGTAGAAAGTTATACTAAATTATGCTTTTCACTTAGCCATGATAATAAGCTATCACCAAGGAAGAAAGCTCCTCCACTTTTACTCTGTCTATCATCCAAGTAACCTACCCAATCTAAATCTGTATAAGAAACCAAAGTGAAATCTCTACCTATGAAATACCATAATCCATAATCCAATGTCCCCTTGATATATTTGAATATTCTCTTCACCAACTGAGCATGACTATCTTTTAGATCTGACTGATATCTTGAAACCATACCTATTACATGCATGATGTCTAGCCTTAATATTATCAAATATAAAAGACTACTAATCATAGATCTATACAAAGATTGATCTATAATAGGTGAATCTTCATTCTTTCTCACCTTATTTCCTATACTCATTGGTGTGCCAACTAGTGCACTATCCTCAAAAACAAAATTTATTCAACATTTCCTTGGAATATTTACTTTGAGATATGAAAATTCCTTTATCTAACTAAAATATTTACAACCCTAAGAAAAATGACAATTCTCCAAGCATAAACATCTCAAAATATTTTTGCATATTATCAAAAAATTCTTTTGTAATATTTTCAATGTTTCCTCCAAAAATGATGTCATCAACATATACCACAATAATCAATTGATGCTCACCTTCTATTTTGATGTAGATATTATTGTCAATAAATCCTCTTTTAAAACCTTGATCTTACATGTACTTATCAAGTCTTGCATACCAAGCTATGGGAGCTTGTTTCAATCCATACAGTGCTTTCTTCAATCTACATACATGTCTACTAATATTTCAAAGAATAAATCCCTCAGGCTTCTTAATATAGACCTCTTCTTCTAGATTCATGTTTAGCAAGGCAGAGTTGACATCCATCTAAAACACTTTAAAATTTTTAAACACTGCATATGCAAGAAACATTCTAATAGCCTCTAGCCTTACTAATGGTGTAAAATTTACTTCAAAAGCTATTCCCTCAACATAAGCATATCCTTTACATACTAATCTTGCTTTATTCCTGATCACTTCATTTTCATTCAACTTATTTCTATAAACCCATTTTATTCCTATCATATTGTGATCTTTTGGTATAGGCACTAATTCCCAAGTATAATTCTTTTCTATCTAATTTAATTCTTCATCCATTGCCTTAACCCAATTCTTATCATGTATAGCTTTTGAAAAAGTTCTAGACTAAATTTTGGATAACAAAAAAAATTGACTTGTTCAAATTCACTTACCATCATTATTCTGGTATGAATTTCTGCATTTATGTCCTTGATGATGTCACTTTCATTATAATTTCTCTGAACATATTTGGATGGAGTTTTGGTGTCCTTTTTCTCCTCATCTTCATCTAATTCTTCAAAATCTTCCTCTTCAATGATTTTAGGAATGTCTACTAGATCACTGATTCTTTGTGTTCCATCTTCTTTTATCCTGACACTTAAACTTTTAAAAAAATTCTTGGTTATTTTGTTATAACATTTATAAGCTTTAATTTTTAAAGAATAAACAATAAATATACCTTCATCTACTCTAAATTCAAACTAACCAAGTTTTTCATCAGTTCTCTTTATGAAGCATCTGCTACCAAAAACTCTAAAATAATCAACTATTGTTGGCTTGTCTTTCCATAGATCATAAGGAGTCTTGTCACTATTGACTCTCAATAATGGTCTATTATAAATATGAATTACTATAGAAACTACCTCTCTCCAATATTTATCTGGTATCTTGGATTCATTTAGCATTGTCCTCACCATCTCTTGAACTGTTGTGTTTCTCCATTTAACTTCTCTATTTTGTTGTGTCATTCTGGCTGTTGAATAATGTCTCTTTATTCCATGGTATTCACAAAACTCAGTAAACTAATCTGATATGAATTCTCTTTCTCAAATTGATCTTAGACACTTAATCTTTAAAGTGGTTTCATTCTCAACTAATGTTTTAAATGCTTTGAAATCTTTGAAAGCTTTTGATTTTTTATTTAAAAACATTACCCAATTCATACGCGAAAAATAAATAATAAGAAACATGAAATATTTCTCACTTTGAATATTTTGAGTTCTCATAAGTCCACATAGATCAATGTGAATAAGCTCTAACATCTGAGTGGTCGAGTACTCTTTTGTTTTGAAATTCTTTTTGGCCTGCTTCCCATGCTGACAAGGTTCACAAAGTGTGTCAGATGGATTTATAATCTTTGGAAGATTTTTGAATACTTATTTCTTGTTTATGTTAATAATATTGTCAAAATTTGTGTCCCATTCTCCTGTGTCATAGCCAAATTTCTTCAAATAACTCAAACAAAATCTTTGGCCTTTGATGTCTGATAACATTTACAAATTATTACCTATTCTTTGAGCATCTGTAACTAACACATCTGAATCATTTCTCCTAATTTCACAACCTTCTACATAAAACTTTAGTGTGTGCCCCTAATCACACATTTGACTTACACTCAAAATATTATTCTTAAGACCTTCTACATGTAAAACATTTTCAATTTTAGTTCTACCATTATCCAAACTTAGTGTACCTTTTTTAGTAATTCTAGCAATAGTACTATCTCCAAATTTCATTATGCCACCATTGATCTTATTTAAGGTTATGAACCTAATTTTATCTCTTGTCATGTACCTCAAACATCCACTATTAATTAACCATGTCTTTTATTCATTTCTTGCATGCAAAGCTATCTATACCAACATAGATTTTTCAAGTTATTTTTTTTGCCATGAACTTGTCTAAAATTTCTTCTTGATAAATGGAGCCTTGAAACTCTAGTCCTTCTTGACTAACTTGAACATGCTTTTATAGTACCAGGATATGTGTTTGAAGTTATTTTTCTTGTAACATATTATGGCCTCTTCATTAAAGCCTGATAGAGGAACATAAGAGTTGTGGCTTTTGCTTGACTCTACATGACTTTTCTTCTCCTTATTTTTGAAATTGTTAGCCCTTTTTCCACATTATATTTTCTTATGACCATATCAATTACAATAAAAATATTAACCATAAAAAATAGGACATGTTTGTGTATCTCTGACCTGATTAACTTTTGTATCTTTGTTCCTTTTAGCCTTCTTTGTTTAAGATGTCCTTTGTATTCTTAACTTCTTCCCTTTTTATTTCCTCTTTTGTAAGAGCTTCAGCATAGCTCTTTCCTTTTTCCTTGTCTATGAAATTAGTGGCATCCCCTTTCTCTTTTTCAAATATGATACCTATCTTATCTGACATTGATCTTTGACTTTCTAATATCTTATTCAACATATTAGTGTTATTGTCAAATTTTGAATCATTAGTTTCTTATCATTGATTGATTTATTTATTTTCTCAATATCTGCTTTTGAAGAAGCAATTTCAATAACATACCTTTCACATTCTTTACTTACTTTTTGCAACTGTGTTGTTAGATCTTCTTCATTTTTCTTGGCTTCTTCAAAGTGTGCTTGTATATCTTCAATATTTGTTTTGACTCCTTTTCATTATTCTTGATCTAGAGCTTTAATCTTTGATTCTTCTTCTCAAGAGCTTTTAACTCTTCTAAGGCACAAATGATTTATCCTTCTAGATTTACTTTAGTTTCATCTTATTCTTATTCTTGATCATTTGTACTTTTTCTTGTAGATGCATATTTATGTATGGCCGTGAATAGAATCTCTTCTTCTGAGTCACTGACTCCACTATCTTCAGCTGAGCTAGGATCTTTAGAATACAAACTCTTCTTCTCAAATCCCTTTTTGAATTTTTCTTTGAAATTCTTCTTGTATGTAGACTTTCCTTCGACATTATCGCCATTACCCTTATCTAGGCACTTAGTTTTAAAATGTCCAATCTTTTCATAATTAAAACATTTAAAAGGTAATTTTCCTTGATATTTACCTATGCCCTTTTTTGGCTTGCAAATGAATAGAGCTCCATTGTCATCTTCATTATCACTAGAACTATTACTTGATTCTTGAATCTTATCCTTCTCTTTCTTTGATGTCTTGAAAGTAGCTTCTCTCTTTAAGGGTTTCCCTCATTCAGTTTGTATCTCATATGTTGTAAGAATACCATGTAGCTCATCCATCTTTAGCTTGGCTAAATTATTCATCTCTTCAATTGTCTAAACTTTTGCATCATATCTAAATGGTATAGATCTCAAAACTTTTTAAACCGTAATTGATTCTTCTAAATTTTCTCCAAGACCTTGAATCTAATTTAATATTTGATCAACCTTCAAAAGATAACTTGCTATATTTTCTTCATCTTCCATCTTCAAACTCTCAAACTATCTTCTAAAAGTCTGAAGCTTAGCTTGTTGAACCTTTCCATCACCTTTGTAAATATTCTTAAGTTCTACCCAAGTTTCATGAGAAGATTTACATTGCATAACTTTAAAAAATTCTAATTCACATAAACCATATAAAATAGCATTTAAAGCTTTAGCATCATTTTCACTTACCTTCTTTTCTACTGGAGTAGTTACAAGTGTTTGTGGATCTTCATATTCCTCCACCATTTCTTGCTAAATATTGAATTTAAGTGCCATCAAATAAGTATTCATCCTTATGCTCCAAAAATAATAATTTTTCCCATTAAAAAAAGGTGCCTTATTTATATAAAAACCTTCATGTGATCCAACCATCATGCTTTCTCGATCTACCTTCAAGCTGTTAAACTTTTTCCATAGGAACCTACTCTGATAGCAATTGTTAAGCATGAAATATACTAAGGGGGGTGAATTATTATATTATATATCTTTTTACTTAATCAAATTCCTTTCTTTAACCACTTAACCACACATTCAAGATATGCAATAAAACTAAAATAATAATATGTACCACACAAGAGAGAGAGAGAGAGAGAGAGAGAGAGAGACCAAATTTTTATGTGGAAATCCAAAGTGGTAAAAACCATGGAGAACAATCTCATGTATATGAATGAGTACCAACTCTAATTACATGTTTTTAAAGTGGAAACCTAAAGTGGTAAAAATCATGGAGAACAATCTCAAGTATATGAATGAGTACCAACTCCAATTACAAAGTTTTTAAGCACTAACTTATAGTAGCACCAACCCCTTTTTCATGCACCAATATAGCAACTATTTTTGAGCACCAACCTATAGGAGCACCAACCTCTTACAAATATTTATGATCACCAACCCCTCTTGTGTATAAAACACAACTATCTCTCAATGTTGCTTATTAAAAAAATTATAGAACTCTATAATATCTCATGCTTTTTCTCTTCAAAAACAAATACAAACCATGCACTCTCTTGAATTTTACAAATGGCTTATCAATCCTTTATTTATAGCTCTCTAAATCACCTTTGGCATTCACCCTTTGTGACCCTTCAATCCTCATGAAAAATGGTTCCAAACTTGCATGACCCTTCGTATCTTTGCATTTGAAAAGTCATATGGTGACCCTTCATAAGTAAATGCATCATTTACTCTTTTGTCTTTATCATGGTGACTTTTCAAATTCCTCAAAGTGTCTCTTCATGGAAAAATGTGCCATACCCTCTTTTGTCTTCAAATGGTGACTTTTGAAATTCCTTAAGATGACTCTTCATTAGAAAATGTGTCCCATTCCTCTTTTGTCTTTACCCCAAGACTCTTTGACTTCTCCATGGGCCCTCTTTTGACTTATATGCAACCAAAAATATATTTATTAATATTAAATAAATATTAACACACATTAGCCAAGATATGAATATTAAAAACACCATTAAATACTATAGGGCCTTTATCACCAATAATGCTAGATCTTTGACATTAATGATAATATTTCCAACAAACTCCACTCTCAACCAAGCTATATCATGTTTGAACTCTTTATCTTTTCAAACATAGCTTTTTAGAGTTTACATAACTCTAATACATCTTATTGTGAAACATTTATTTGACCATGGCTCACTATACACATAGTAGAACTATGTATAACCTAGTATATGGAAATGTTAGTACACAAGTGGAATTTATTAAAGACCCTTACAGAGATAAAATTATTTGGGAAATGGATTCCTATCCACCATACAACACTCAAATAGGATAACAGAGTCAATATTATTTGATGAATTATTTGGTCAGCATGCCTCCTTACATGGATCAATATCAAGAATAAACAACCCAATATTTATCTATTGTACCTACGGTTATAAAAAATATACAACAAAAATCTTATTTGGTATGATATCATCAAATTATGAGGTAGGGCATGAAAATTTGCAAAATCTATCAAGAGAGCCTTATAACATGTCTTATCAAAATAATGATTAGGCCTCTACTTGTGATCCTAATGCCATAATAATAATACCATATCCAGATCTATATGTGTGTATCATGAAAATAAACCTTATACATGATCACTTCATTCAAATGTAGATAACATACTAGACATATGAAGACCTAGAGCTTAAATTTAATTAAATGACCATGTCAAACAAGCCTCTCATTGATTTTGCTCCTTCATTAAGAGTTTTAATGGAATTGAATGGTCAAGAAAATTAGGTTTTATACCTATTTACATAAAATACTTAGGTCAAAAACATTTTCAATACCCAAACTATCAAATAAGTGTCTTTTACTTCTACATAAAATAGTGAGTAAAACATAGTGGACAATACACAAGTAGCATCCAATCCAAACCAAAGTGGTGTTAGCATAAAAACACATAGTCAACAATAAAATGTACCTTTAACTATCACCATTAGTGGTTTATAGACTCAAGAAGTAGGAGTTTCTACTTCCTAATCTCGGCCAACTACCTCTAATCCTCAATCAACTACTTCTTTTATCACCCAATAGTAAGGATTAAGTAGCTATCCCTAAGATTAAGTAGCTACCTCTAATCCTCAACAATGCTATGCTACAATAAAATGTGATGAATCTTACTCTAGCCTAATAGGTGATGAGTAATATTCCATAATAATAGGCATCATCCAATCAATCCATGTAATAGAGGAAAAACATCTTGCCACCTCAATAGGGGGGAACCAATGTTCCACCTCATTAGGTAATAGTGAACATACCTCTTCAATCATAGACTAATATGCCAATTCAAAACCTAATAATGTCTAACCAATAACATATAAATATTGGTCAAAGATAGATGTCAAATCTTCAACATGCATCCACTTCCCAACATAGATTCATGTAATAAAGAGGTTTTAATGTTCCTCAAGTACCTACTAGGCAACAATTACATTTCATGTAGAATGTGACACAATTATAGTGATAGGGTCTTGGTTTACAAGTCCCTCTCAATCATCCAAGTATGACTAGTTGATATCATGTCTGTATTCAACCTTAGTAGGCACAATATAACCATATACCACCATCCCAACCTCAATATTCCCAACATCAAACCTACATACCCAATCCCAAATAGAATATCACACAACTGCAAGTGTAATTTAAATAATTGTACCCTAACCCATGTATCCTATATCATTTCTTAGCCAATCTAACATACCCTAGAAAATTCCTCCATCATACCTTGGTTAAATTAATCCACTTGTGACTGCTCAATCATCTCCTCAGGCCAATGTTCCCATAAATTTCCTTGAGCAAGAGATAAAACAAATGAAGGATGTAATTGATCCCATCTAAGCTAGGAAACATACCAAAAATTTCAAGTTGGATGATGTGTGTTCTTACCCTTTTAACATGGAGTACATTTAGATACCTCTTCTTCCAAGGTATGAGCCACCAAAGTTTGACAAATATAAGGGAAAGGGTGACCCCAAATCCCATCTAATAGAATTATTTGTCACATGCCAACCAATGGCCTATAATGACATATACTTATTATTGTTATTTAAAAGAAGTCTAGCTGGACAAGCCTTGAAATGGTTTTTGAAACTACCAAATAATTTAGTTTTTATTTTTTATGATTTTTTAGATAAATTTGTAAAACACTTCTCTTGTGATATTAAACATGAGATTTCATTAGTATATTTAACACAAGTAAAACAAAAACTAGGTAAAATCTTCATAATCTATCTACAGTGAAGGAGAGCCCTTGAAAGCTAATTTGCCCACATTCTACCAAACAAACAACTAGCCATTATGTTTACCAAAAGTATACATAGCAAGATATCTTACTATATAGAGGTTTAGTGTGTGCATACATTCAAATAAATCATTGATAAAGGTTTAGTGATAAAAAGAGCCCTTATTAACATAGGGATCATTAAACTAACCTTTTCGAATTAGAATAATGGCTAGAACCAAAACTAGAATAGTAGTCAAAATCAACATCCAATCCAAGTGCAAGCATCACAACCAGTGTATGCCAATAACAATGATAGACCCAAACAATTTAGTTGTAATAATAATGTTGTATGGAATGGAGTAATAGAGTCATGATATGTCTAAATAGTGTAATCATCATCTACTTAGCCTATGCCACCTTTCTAGATTACTCCTAACCAACACCTTTTCATCATTCATAGAATGCACAATAAGTCTAATAACCTAGACCAATTCAACAAATGTAGTAACCTATGCCTTTGTAAACCCCTCCTCCAAGAAAAAATCTTCCTACTCATTGTAACTTTCATCCTCTAGGTGAACCCATCAAATAAGTATTTCACAAGCTTGTTGCATATAATATGATTAAATGATCTACTCTAAAAGAGCAATTTTATGAAGGTGAGGATATGCTAGACTTGTATAGGCCATAATAATAATGCAAATTTCATTAGGTTAATAGACATAATTTATAGCATTGTATACACCCAAACATACCATTGAGAATATGTTGGAAAATGGAGAGATCACGTTGGATCAGGGAGCTTCCACCTCTAATCAAAACCTTGGTATCTATCAAGATCCTTTTCCCCAATATATTAATCAACAACAACAACAACAAAAAGTGCAACATCAACAACAATAATATTAATAACCAAGGATAAACCAATAGACTTAACATAACCAATAGTAGAACCAACAACATCAAAATAATAAACAAAACCAAGGTTAGAACAGTAACAACCAACAAACCTACCATCCAATTGCAATTGACTACAATGTAGTTGTAGGACATATTTCATGAGGTCATGTTAACACCATTTCCACTATTCCTAGATCAAGTACCTATTAGACAAGACCATTTCTAATCATCCCAAATCAACCAAACCATTCTATAAATCCTTCTTTGACCTAAGACTACACACATTCAAACTAGTAAGCATGGATTCCCATGTTAAGACCTTATACTAATAACTTGTTATCATCTTGTGACCATGCATAAGTTCATTAGCAACTAAGACTTATCCTATCTAGTCCTCCTCCATGGTAATTTAATAGCAATAATAGTCCTGTACCTTATACCTATTTTGAAATAATAACTTGATGATCAAAGATTACCATACCAAGCCCCCAACTATCTACCACTTCACCCATCATCTAACCAATCATTATATCTCAAAACAAACCATTTACCACTATCCAAGAAAAGGCATTTTACATAATGGAGCAATTACAAAAAATGCCAACACACATCTCCATTTTGGATTCGTTGCATACATATATAATCCACAATAATATCTTGATAGAGTTCTTTGCTTAATCCAAAGTTCCCAATGACATATCCCCTAAAAAATTTCAAGCTTTGGTTAGACATCCATTTCTGGCCCAACAAGTAACCTTAAATCAAAGTGATATGTCACCCCTTGGCTCACTACACAATAATTCATTATACATTGAAGTTTACATGAAAAGGCACAAAGTGAAGCGTGACCTCATAGACAATGGATCAGGGCTAAATATAGTGTCTCTAAATCTCATCAATCTTATTGGGTACATGATAACATATCTCTAAATATAAATAATCACCATTAAATATTATGACAATCAAGAATGAGTATCACAAGGTAGTATCAACTTTTTATTTATCATTGGGCCCTCCACCCATGATACACTTTTCCATGTGCTAGATATTTATTTGTCATATAATATGCTTTTGGGTAGACCTTGGTTACATGAGATTCATGTCATCCCATCGATGTTACACCAATGTATCAAATTCTCCCATTTAGGGATGGAGGTTAATATTTCAAGAGATTTTCATCCATATGAGCATTATAAACATCTTAAGGCTGAGTTTAAGAGCCACAATTGTCCTTCCATCATGAATCTATCTTCCAAGTAGGACAAGGGGAAAGCAATACTTAATGATTTATTAGAGGACAATTACATTGACATGGATACCCTTGATTCACTTTCCCACATGCTACCTCCTAAAATGTCCAATCATTATACCATCTTGTCTAATATCCCAAGAGAGTATTTGATTCATAACACCTTTCACATTGCAAAACTTCCACAAAACCCAAAGTCCTTTAGAAGACCAAAATCCAAAACATTAATGCAATGGTAATGAAAAGTTAAAGGCCATTTACACAATCCAGCACCTATCACTTTCATACCAAATTTTGGCTAGGGATAGAACCCTCTCAAATTTGATGAGTCATGGTTATACAATGACAAATTAACTAATTTTTATAATAATGCAAAGTATATTATTCCTAATTGAATCATGGAGAACCAACACTATGAAGGAGGAGGTCTTAGGCCAAATCAATAGGGAACACTTGAGCCAATTTCTATGACTAAGTAAAAAGGAACCTATGTACTTGCATATAAACCACCTATGGGTGACCCCACATATCTCATTCACATTCCATCACTAGTGACTAGTGATGATGATGTTGGCAGCGATGTAGAGTCTGATCATAGCCAATTCAATGATTTAGCCCAAACCAACCTATTTGATAATAATTTAATTTGTACCCTTTTACTAGTCATTCATCCTAACCCACTACCATTATACTATCCCTAATTGATATACTGGGACCAATAAGAATCCAACATGCCAATTGATCAGTTCCAAAATGATGAGGCCTTATGTGATTTTCTAGGCCTTGGGGACAATATTTTATTAAGAAACCACAAAAAAAGGGTTCTCAATCAAGTTGGATCTTGAAGCCTATTTTAGAGAGTGGGTGAACACCCTTAGCTAAAGACAAATCAAGAAAACATTGATGTCCCAAAGTGAAAACCTCTTCGAGGCACTTTTTAACCAAGAAAAAAGTAAAGATAAAGGCCAGTCTAGTGGTGAAAACCTATTTTAGGTGCCACTAGATAGGGTTGTTAAACCTTCTTCAAATTTAGACCAAGATCCCACCAATGATTAACTTGTCTATGGGTTTGAATTTAGTCTTGACAAAGAATAGGATTTTGTGCGAATCATTCAGGATCATAACAATGATGAAGTTACCAATGGATCTAAATTCAGTCTTGAAAAACAACAAGCCTTTGATTGAATCATATATGATTTTCCAACTATATTTGTCACATTTCCATATCTCCCATTAGGTGATTTTAATTCATCATTTCTAGGATAACTAGAAGAACAATTCCTAACAAAGGACTCTGACATAGCCAAATAGTTCAAATCTTTACCTACTATTCTTAAAGATGGTTTGACCCTTCTAGGGGAAGACACAACAAAGGTAAACATAGGGTTTCTAAATGACCCAAAGTGGATTAAATTGGTTGTGTATCTCACTAATGAGGAGTGTGAAGTCTTAACAACCTTATTGAGGAAACTTGTAGATATCTTTACATGGGCCTATTTTGATATGCCCTAGACACCACCTTGGTTGTTCACCACCTTTTGGTACATCTTGATGCTAAATCAGTGAAACAAAAATTATGAAAAAGTCATCCTCACATTGCTATATTGGTAAATAAAGAGTTATAAAAGATCTTGGAAGTGAGATGTATTAGGTCAATCGACTATTTTGAATGGATTTCCAATGTAGTGTCAGTCAATAAAAATATAGAAGGAATCAAAATTTGTATTGATTTCTAAAACATTAATAAAGCTTACCCCAAAGATGACTTTCCATTTCTAAACATCGACATGATAGTCAACTCCATAGTGGGTTATGAGATGCTTTCCTTGATAGATGGATTCTTAGGCTACAATCAGATCAAAATCCTTCTAGAAGACAAAGATAAAAAAACATTCACTACTTTGTGGGGAACATTCTATTATCAAGTTATACCATTTGGTCTTAAGAAAATAGGAGCCACTTATCAAATAACTATGATAGTAATATTTCATGATATGATGCATGAAATTATTGAAGACTATATCGATGACATACTATATAAATCAAAGACTAAGGCTGGTCATCTAGCATTATTGAGGAGGATATTTGAGCGACTACATGAATACAAAGTTAAACTCAACCCCAAGAAATGTGGTTTTGGAGTTACTTCAAGCAAATTGTTTGGATTCATTTTATCTCATAGGGACATAAAATTTAATCCTACTAAAGTACAAGCCATAATAGAGATGCCACCACTAACCAATTTGAAGTAGCTCTAAAGTTTTCATGGTAATATCCAATCCATTAAATGCTTCATATCTCAATTGGCTAATAAGTGTCATGCATTACAAACCTACTAAAGAAGGGTGTAACATTTATTTGGGATGATGATTGTCAAAAATATTTTCAACAGCTAAAGGACTATCTTGAAAATCCATTGGTTTTATTACCTCCTATGCCATAGAAACCATTCCTTTTATATCTATCAATAATAGATCAAGCCCTGGGGGAATTTATATCTCAACATGATGACAATGGAAAAGAGAATATACTTTACTATCTAAGTTGTACACTGGTAGCATATGAACACAATTATACACCCATAGAAAAATCCTATTTAGCCATGGTTTTCATAGCTCATAAATTATGACACTAAATGTTGAACAATAAGACCATGGTCATTTCAAAAGTAGATCTGCTCAAGTATCTACTATCTAAAATATATTTACAAGGCCATGTGGCCAAATGGATCATGATTCTTAGTGAGTTTGAGATAGAAAATGTAAACCAAAAAGCCATCAAGGGTCAAGTTCTTATAGATCATCTTGTTAAAGTAACCCTTATAGACATAGAACCACTCACATTCCAATTTATTAATGAATCAATGAGGACCATCATTGAAACACCTCTTGAGGAGTATCACTAGAAGTTGTATTTTTATGGATCATTCATAGTACATAGATCAGGTGTAGGCCTTTTGTTTATAACTCCACAAGGGTGTTTAATCCCTAAGTCATTCAAAATAAATTTTCCTTATATTAACAATAGGGCCTAATATGAAGCACTTGTAGTAGGGATTTGATAGGAAGAAGACTGGAACATACATCATTTAGTGGTTTATGGTGATTCAAAATTAATCATCAATCAAGTTATAGGCCACTTTTAGGCCAAAGATGACATGTTTGTTCCATAGAAGGTCATGGTTAAAACTCTCTAGTAGTAAATTGTTGACATCTAGTTTGAACATATACCAAGGGAAAGAAACAAAATATAAAATTTAATGTCTTCCATTGGATCTTTAATTTGACATATAGACATGATAAATGACTACCAATTTCTCATTCAAAATCTAATAGTGTTATCTCATGAACAATTAATTGTCTCAATGATTTGTGATATTGTTGTCCTAGTTCTACTTGGTATTTTAACCTATATGATTATTTACATGACCATGTTTTACCACTATATTTATCCTAAAAACTAACCAAATCCTTCATCCATAATGCCCAATATTATACCTTACTCTGACTAGACCTATACCACCATAGTTTTGATAGAACTCTATTTCATTTTTTACCTTTAGTATAATCTATATTAATGTTATGAGAAGTTTACAAAGGGGTATTTGAATCCCACACTAATAGCGTATTCCTATCTAAAAATATCTTGCATACTAATTATTATTGGCCAATGATGGATGTATATGCAACTACATATGTCAAAATATATGATAAATGTCAATGGCATGCTAATATAATTCATACCCCAGCCAAGACTCTAAAACCAATGTTGACACCATGGATATTTTCTATATGGGGCCTCGATCTCATTGGGAAGATAGAACCAATGTCATCAAATAGCCATAAATCTATCCTTATCACCATAGAATATTTCACTAAATGGGTCGAAGCTATACCCCTCACGTGATTAGAAAAAAAAAAATCCAAATTCATTTTCAACCATCTCATCTATCACTATAGTATCCCTTCCCTAATTATATCTAATAATGGAGGATCATTCAATAATAAAGATGTTAAAAATTTATGTGTCAAATACAAGATCACACAACATTTTTCCATAGCATATTACCCTCAAGGTAATGGACATATTGAAGCATAAAATAAAACTATTATCAACATCCTTAAAAATATTATCAATGATGTCAGTCATGACTGACACATTCAAATATTCCATTCCCTCTGGGCATATCATACCAATTATCACACCCCAACAAGATCTACTCTATACTCACTTGTTTATCGTACTGAAGTCATTCTTCCAATTGAGGTTGAGTTACCATCATTACACATCTCTTTGAATCATGTCCTGGGTGGTGATGACTATCAAGTATCTCACCTTTAAGAGATATATTTACTTGATGAAAAAAATATGGATGTAGTGAATAATATTTAAGCATATTATAATCAACTTTGTGGCCAATACAATTGGTGTGCAAAACAAAGATAATTCAAACTTGGTATTTTTGTGTTTAAATAAAAAAAAAGAATACCACAATCAAAAAGAATCATAAAGGAAAGTTCAAACCCAACTAGGTAGGTCCTTTCATCATTATTATAGATTATGGTGTAGGAGCATATAGCCTTGCCAAAATAGATGGGGATGAACTTGATGAGCCTATGAACATTATACACCTCAAGTGGTACTATGCTTGAGTGATACAATGTATTATCTATGAGCACCATTTCAAGTTGTACCATATTATCAATATTATTCTATGTACCAAGCCATGTTTACTTCTTATCATCCTATCATCCTAACAATTTATCACTTTGCCTATCACTTATCTATTCTATCATTCTATTTTATTAACCAATCATGTTTTGATCCATCCTATCCTAGCCCATTTGACCTTAGTTCATCTATTGGTTTAACACTTTTAGTATGAAGAATCAGATCAATTTCAATAGTTGTTTTAATCATTCTAGATAAAAGCAATAGTTTGGAGTAGTATAATAGAGGTTTTGGTAGTTTCATCCTTCATTTATTGTCTATTCTAATCATGTTTATTATTATGGTCCTAATTATATCAATTGCTAGGGTAAATCAATGTTTCACCAATCTTTCTACTAATTATAACCACCTGTGGGACAATTAGTATCATTGATTTGATCCATTGTAACCTTGTTATAACCACCTATGGGAAAACTAGGGGCAAAATTTATTTATTGTGGCATCATACCAACTTTCCATTCTTATGTCATACTATGACATTAGACCAATTATGTCTATTTTTTTTGAATTGGCTGCTACACTAGTCAAATTATTCCACTATAAGGTGGAACTACTATGACCTAAGGCTATTTTAGGATTATGTGGATCATGCTCAATTCATGTTGAGGTCACCTCAGTACCCCCTTCCATCATTCTGTCACCATTTTGCTAGCAACCTAAGCCATTCTCTCACTATTTTATGAAATTAGACTATTTAGTATCTCATCATTCTTAATCAAATTGAGATACCTAAAAATTTCTAAAAACATTTGTAAAATCATTTATAAAAACCAAAAACATTGACCACTTCTTTGCCTTAAGGATTCTAGGAACCCTTGCTAAGTCATAATAAATTACTTGTCACTTAGTTTCCCCCATCCTTTTTGGCCTTTTATCCCATGATCTCACTATTTTATGAGTTCATTCCTATTATTATATCACATCCATCATGTTTTTCTTTCATCAGTTTCTTCTATCCCATTTTTTGGGAGAACTACATTCAGCTTGGACGTTTGTTAGATATATCATCATGACATTATATAGGCAATGTCTGCTTACCTAGAGCATATGGAGACAACTCATCCACCCCTTCATTTTATTTTATTTCCCCATCATGTTTGTTTGTTAAGTTATCACCTATTTTCTAGGGGCAATATTATGTCATGTTTTTTGTACTAACATTGGGACTAACTATTGTATGTTTCTTTTTTTTTCAATTTGTTTATTTATTTTTTGTGTGCTTATTTGTTTTTTTTTAAATATTGTTGCCTTGATTCAATTATATGAGTGTTATTTGGGTGAGTCCTTACACATTAGTCTTGCATCCATCCATATTCATATGTTAACATTGTCATCATGGTTTTTATCATTAGTGTATTATTTTCTCTTGAGTATTGGATCAAGATTCAGTCCTTACACACATTATGGCCAAGTCCTCATGATGTTCTATCATGATGCCTACCATCAAAAGTGCTACAAAAAAAATCAGCTTCAAGATGTCTACATAGTAATGGCAATATCAACATCTCCTCGATTCCAGCACCATAATCAATCTTGATCCAATCTCAGTCATTATCCTAAGTAGATTAATTAAACAACAAAATAATTTTAAACTTTTTTAGTTTGGATGAACATCGTCTTACTAGTAGGTTTTCCTAATTTATATTTATCCTCTATATCTAGTTATCATTATCATGTTTTCAATCATTATCTATCAATCATGTTTGCAATAATAAAGGTCTGATGATTATAACCATGTATGGGTAGATCATCATACACCATCCCACTTGCATTCTCAGTGAGTATGACCACCTTTGGGTAAATCATTATGTTATCATGAATTTTAAATCATTTATTTTCTTTTACCTACCTAGGGCATGTTGTTATCTTATTTGTATATCCTAACTAGGGTAGTTCCATCTTCTCAATGATTATAAATGCCTTTGGGAAAATCATTGTGTTATCAAACCACATTGCCACTATTAGGGTAAAATTATTATAACCCCATTTAGGAAAACCATTTTACACCATCCCACTTACATTCGCAGTGATTCTACCCAATTTTGAGCAAATCATTATGTTCTCACACCATCATCTTCATTTGTTTGGTCCCCTCATCTCACTTCTTTCTTTTGAGGGATCGTTTACCAACACTTTTTCTAATTGCTCACTCAAAGGGGCACCCTACAGTTCATTCATCACTATTTAATTAATATATACTATATGACCATTTTCATTCTTTGTAAAAATGTGTTACGTTGCTTATAGCTTGTAACATCTTCCCAAATAGGGGAAAATATAGACATCTAAAATTGGCCACCAATGGTTTTATACCCAACTTTAGAGCAATTCTTACCAACCTCCAAAAATCTAGCCTAAGAATTTCAAAAGTGGCTTCATAACCATGGAAATAAATCAAGTTGTCCCATAAATTAACTAAATTATGAAAATACACATTTAATAAATCAAAATCTAGCACAAATGTTCAAGTGCCTAAAAAATATTAATTAACTTGCAAATCTTAATCCTAAACCTAATTGAATTCATCCATGAACACATAAATCAATTATCAAAAAAGGAAAATTTAATAAATATCCTAAAGATCATCTTAGAAGCTAATCATGACCTTTTATGAGTTTTCCAATGTAAAATATCTCAAATCACACCTATTCATGCTAATCATGAGATTTATATTTTAGACACGTTTTAACCCTACTAGGGTTAATGAATCCAATCAAGGTTAATATTTAACCCATTCCAAGTCATTTTAGATCCTATAAAATAATGCCTAGAGATATTCATTTGGAGATATTGGAACAAAGTAGAGTTATAATGTTGAATTAGATTTCATGAAGTAAATGCATAGTGTTATAATGTCAAAATCAAACCAAGCCATCAACCAAGACATTCTAACCATGGTGATAAGAGGAGATGGAGATAGCCAAGCCCCATTGATGAAGACCTATTGAGAATAATCCAAGAAATAAAATTAACACATCATCTCAAATCAATAAAATAAGGTAAGGAAAGTTGTCATTTCTTTGTATTTTAGTTGTGTTTTAATTTGGTTTGTTCACTAAGCTCCTCCCCCCATGATATAGGCCTAGAGATGTTAACTTATTTAGTATGTTTAATTCATTATTATTTTTAAATAACACCATAATAACTTATCTTTAGTCAAATTATATGATCATATATTCAATTATGTTGGTGTAGTTTGAGGTATTGAGTTGAAGGAGAAATCATGAAAATGAGTTTGAAGGTGTCTTGTGTGTGAAGAATGAAGAGATGATGACCTGAGAAGGATTTTATCATGCTTATGGGCATGTGTAACTATTTCATGGAAATCTAATATCTTAGGGAGATATTTTAAATTGTCTTATCAATGTTTTCCAAGCATTAGGAGTTGGTATGAACAAATGTTAAGAATGGAAACTAGTCCAAAACCCTCATGAAACCCTCATAGTAACCCAATATGGAAGATATTGATATAAATGGATTAGAATGAATTGTATGATCTATTTTTATTATTGGATAATATATATGACTATCTTAGGTACCTTTATGTGGAATTGGTCTACTAGAAGAGTGTGTGAAAGCTAAAGGAAACACTTTGTTTCTCAGACAAATTATATAGTAGGCAAGGTTAACTAATTGAAAGTTGAAAAATGGATCTAGGTTGAATATTGTGACTTATAATTCATGTCCATGGTGGTTTATAATAAATTTATAGACTTAAAATATACTAAATTGGTCATGTAAGTTGGCCTATTAGTAAAAATTCCAATAGTGAAGATAATGAGAAAAAATAATCAGAAGTGAGAATGACATTAGGGAAGTGTTTCCATGGATTAGGAATGGATCCAATTGTATGTGTTTGTTTTTAAATACCTATAAAACATTTAAATATTGGTTATATGTTTTTTATATCATTAAAATGTTGAAAATTTTGTTCACAAGATGACCTGTCTAGTGAAGATGGGCCAGTGAAGGTGTAAGTCTCAAAGGTTGGTCTATATATTCTATATTTACCATTAGACACATATATATTTATGTTTTAATATGATGTGTGTGTGTGTGTGTGTGTGTGTGTGTGTGTGTGTGTGTGTGTGTGTGTGTGTGTGTGTGTGTGTGTGTGTGTGTGTGTGTGTGTGTGTGTGTGTATATGTATATATATATATATATATATATATATATATATATATATATATATATATATATATATATATATATATATATATATATGTATATATATACATACATATATATACATACATATATACATATACATATGTACATATATATATATATATATATATATATATATGTATATATATACATATATATACATGCATATATACATATATATACAGGCATATATACATATATATACATGTATATATACATGTATATATATGTATATATGCCTGTATATATATGTATATATGCATGTATATATATGTATATATATATATGTATATATATATATATACATATATATATATATATATATATACATATATATATATACATATATATATATACATATATATATGTATATATATATATGTATATATATACATATATATATATATATATGTATATATATACATACATATATATACATACATATATACATATACATATGTACATATATATATATATGTATATATATACATATATATATACATGCATATATACATATATATACATGCATATATACATATATATACATATATATGTATACACACACACACACACACACACACACACACACACACACACATATAAGTATAATATTCATGCATCATTACTTATTTAATCTATCTACATAGATGTTGTAGTGCATAATCATCATGATTGATTCACACAACAAAATGACAGTTCTGAGTAAGCTAGTGGGAGTGTTGAGTTGGAGGCTCTTTGATCTTAGATTAAAGAAAAAAATTAACATTATATTATTTTTTTATATGTATATAACCTATAAATTATTTATATAAGTTTGAGAGTCATCATCATAATTTGAAATATTGAAGCCAAAAGGGCTTCTCTGGCTATGTAAGAACTATGAAAGAGAAGATTAATAGATAGGTCTATAAGACCAATTGTTAACAATAGAGATTGAGACATATATATTTTAGGATGTTATATATGTCACATAGGAACTATTAATATGAATAATATTTATTTTAAATATTCTTATATGAGTAAAAAAAAATTCATCAGGACTACGTTTTGGAGCATTTAGACAATTTTCTATATGTTAGTGAATTTTATCTTCTTGAGTCATTATGCCTAATATATAAGTGTAAAAATAATTTGATAATGTTATAAATATTCCATGGTATATTATTAATTCATTTAAATTATTTTAAAGTGCTTATGCTAATGCCTGAAGTCAATTTGCTAATGACTGGGATCTGAGCATATTGGTAGTTCGAAGTGATCTTTTTGATGAGGTGTTACTAAGTCTTTAGAGCTTGATTGATAGATTATAATGGGTTTAAATATGACACTATGTAATTTAATTTTTCATCCATGTGTGTATTATTCCTATAATGTTTTTTTATATGTTGTTTTAGGTTCATCTTTGAAGATAGTATTTTTGGGGTAATTAGGCCTAATAGGTCTTTAATTTCTAATAGTGATTTCAAGATGTGAGAAAAGGATTTGTGACTTATTGATAATGGATAAGGTTAGTTTATTTTTATATATAAGTGATTAAAATGTCTAATTTCTTTGTTGAGGTCCATCTAGGCCAAAAAATTTCAAGTTTTTTTGTGGAATGGATAGACCTAATTACAATTAGGTCTCTAAGTAGACCTAAAAGAAGAAAGATGACTAAGTGAGATTGGATGACCTAATGATGATCTTATATTGATTTAATATTTTATGTAACTTGTTCTAAGACCTATTTTAGGTCTGACCCTAATGTATTAATGTCTTATATGACCAAGATTCTGAGTTATCTAGTGATTGTTATAAGTACAAGGACTAATTGGCCTAATTATGTGTGCAGTAGAGAAGACTCCTAATGAGTGAAAAAGATGTAGATTGTAAAGGAAAAAGAGTTATTGATGTTAAAGGTACAATACACTAAAAGTCAGGGGGTAAATTAGTGGTGATAAATAATCCAAATCAGTTTCCAAACCCTTGTAAAAACTTAAGCATTCAACAAAATCATTCATGAAGCATACAAATAATTCATAGTACTGAACATGGAATATGAGGCAAGATCACATACACAACACAAGATATATGTGGGAAACCCTCTTGGGGAATAAAACCCACTCTAAATCCTAAAAACACATGGACTAATGTCATACAATATGATCGCAAATAAGATACTAATCAAGTCCTTCTGATCAGGAACCTTCAGTCAAGTCCTTTTGGCCCACAAACTTGATCAAGTCCTTCTAAGCAAAGGTCTTTAGTTAAACCCTATTTCACAAGGAGGAACTACCCCTAAGGAATATCAAGTCCTTTAGACCCTTCTTCTAAATAACACTTCCTCCTTAGAGTTTATGTCTTCAATACTCGATGATGGACCTCTTGATTATCTAAAAACTGTACAAACTCTTTATCTCAAATAGGCCTCTCACATAAACATGTCATAAACTCTTTCCTTCTTTACTCAAACTATCCTCATCTACACACTCAGACCTCTTCGCATAACCAAAAACTACAAGATAAATATCTTGAAATTAATAACATGACCTATAGGTCATACACATAGTCAAATAACTATTCTATTCATTAACTCCACCAATAGGCACACTGCATATCCTTTTCTCCACAAACCACACGCATAAGCCTCTCACAAATCTCTCCACAGTCTCACACTTACACGTCTAGAACCAAACACATTTGGTTTCACTATATATAGAGCAATCATGAATTATCAAGTCCATAATAATAATTTTTAGACAAAATACATGCCTTCACCCTTAAGTTATATCGGGTCACACTTAAGTAACTACACCTTCTAATAAGACCCTTGTAGCTCTTATAGGTCTCATGGAGACCTATTCACCCATTTATCACACTATCAAACAAAAAAGGAAAACATGACCACTTTAAAATACATGTATCCACTCCTTATTTCCCTTAGGACAACCTTGAAATATCATAGTCACATTTGCTCACATCTGTGTATGCTCAATTAACTCAAATAGAGACCTTATACACATGAACACCATTATCGAACATACAGTCAACTTCTTAAACATTGTTCATACTCAAGATAGATTGATCACACCTCTAAAATACTCATAGAGCAACCTCATGGAGTATAAAACACTTCCTAATATCTAATTAACCATGAAACATAGAAATAACATTTACATAAGCTCAAATACTCTTCTCAAGTCATTTATAGAATGAACACAAACACACAGTCAACTTTTTGGCTAAATATCTTTATTTGTACACACTTATATATATTCAAATCCATATTTATAGATTCTCTCAAAGTCTTATACCACATTGATTTTTACTACATGATAAAATTATTATATTCAAATATATGGCTCAAAAACTTGTCACTAGTTTCTCCCTTATCAAATTCAAATGGAAATAGTCATAGTTAGACCTTGAACACAATGCTCACATCTCATGTCCTCTCATCTCATATTAAATATGATCCATCAATATTATTTGATATTTAACATATAGGAATCAATTCTCATATGTTAAAACTCTATCACTTTGACATCTTTTTGTGTAATATTAAAATGTTGACTCGACGCACTCTATCAATCTCTATGGATACACTAGGTCTTTAAAAATCAATGTTCATCATTTGATCAACCTATATGAACACTCACTCTTTGTTGGATCATTATCTTGTACCTTTGATTAGTCATTAAAAATCATACACCTATCCTCATCTCATTGCTTCTTGACTCCTTGGATTAATGCACACCATCAATATTGCTCAAGATTTAACTCTTTCAACAATGACTAAGTATGGGGACCCTTTCAATATGCCTGGAAGGACAACTTTTCACCTCAATAACTTATTCTATGCTTTGATGCACGATCTCAAGTTTGGACTAGTTGATTTTCTCACATAGGATAATCCAACCATGTGACACACTACTCTTGAATCCTTCACATGTGTGAGATATATCACCATTAAAAAAAATTCTCAAAATCTTCTGTCATAGAGCCAACTATGCCAAAATTTGTCTAAAAGACCAACTTTGATCCAACATAAATTTTGCCTCACTTCAATGCATGATCTTAGAATTAGAAAAAATCAACTATGATCAAAACTAAAAAAAATACATAATAATTTTATCTTGACACTTTCACACATACAAGATATAACACTATCAAAATGCTCACTTGGCTCTTTTTTCCATATTGCAAAATTGGCTAAGTATGAAAAAACACAATTAAACAACCTGAGATCCCAACTTTGCATAAGATTAAATTTTTATGCACTTAATTTCATTAAATAAAAATTATCACAAATAATATAGGTGCAAAAATGAACAAACCCATAAGATCAGTTTCTCTTGACACATTCCCATGTGGCAATGGTGACATCAACAAATTACTTACTTGGATTTTTTGTCACTAGACCCAAACTATCTAGATGAAAACTATGGATTACTAGATGAATTACACTTATGAATACAAGATATCAAATCATATATAACATATTAGGGACCTATTTAACATGAACCAAAAATCATACTCATCCCTAAACATATCTAACTAGTCAAACTCTAGAGATTAACCAAGCTAACATTAAACACACTAGGAAAATCACATTACACACTTTGTCACTGTCACTTAAGATATTAAAGAATTTTCATCCACTCACTAGGACACCTCCATGACATCACTAATAACTCTCCACAAATCTCCCCCTTTGTCATTGATGTCAATAAACATCATATATAACAATATATAACTCACCTTCTCTTTCTTCAAGCACTCCCACAACAAGAACTTTATCCCCCTTTGACACAATAATAAAGTGGGAACCAATTGATCTTGAAGATATGAAAAGAACATAAATAATAAAATGCCATCTTATAAAGATGATACAAACTCCCCCTTACCATGATCTTGCCTTTTCTTGCTTTGACAAACTTCCTCTTACTCCATGCCAACACTTTTCTTCACAAACACAATAACTAATGAAGATAGGACACATAAAAACACTAAAATATGATGTAAATCACCAATAAACATCTAATCAGAACTCACATAAATATTTTTTATCCATTACACCTTTTGATAATCTTTATATCTCCATAATCTATGAAGAACTACCACACAACTTACCAACCTTTTATCTCAAAACACTTCTATGACCACCAACAGAGCATCATATCATTAATAAACTAGGAAAAATGTTCTAAAACATCTTTAGAACTAAAAAATATAATTTAATTCCTTACCCTTTTGGATAAACTAAACAAAAAAACTTTTCTTCTCACTAGGCATCTCTAGCCTTCTTGTAGCCTTACCTAGAACTTGCAGAGCCCATAATTTTTAGAAAACATGTTTTCAAGACCTAAAACTTCATATCTAGAGAACTCTCATATTCCCCCTCAATGAGACCAATTTTAAAAAACTAGATCATATTAAATAATATACTTCCTTCACAAACCAACTACCTAATTGGGCCTTCAACTTGACAAAAACTTGAATAACTTGAGAATCAAAAACCTTCAAAACTCTGTGAAGAATTATTTAAACACCCATTTATCCCATTCAACTTATTTAGAATATTTAGACCTCAATTCACAATGAAAATCACTTTTATATGAAATCCCAAAAACCTAGAATCTCAAAATAAACAAAGTCAACACAACACCTTCCACTCAACATCCACCTCTAAAACTTCTTGTATACCATGAGATATACATTACACACTTTTAGACCAAGATTTGAGATTCTAAACCATTAATAACCTTGGCTTCATATAACCCTTTTTAGGACCTGCATACTCATAAGTAGAAATTAGGAAACCCAAGAGCAAACAAAAAATCTTCAATTTGACTTCAACATTCCTTCAGATCACAAAATCACTTAGAGCATGCTAGAATAAATTCAATAGACATTTTTATGCAAAAATATTACCTTGATAAATCATAAAACCTCATTTATCATTTAATAACCTTCAATATGACCTTGTAGACTACTTCTATATATAGTTATCAACATCATGACATTACCTCAACATATTTTCCATCTGAACATACCTGTTCCAACTAAGAAAACTCAATTATAGTCTTCTAGGTCCATCTTAGGAATACCATATCAACACTTGCTTCTCCACTAAAATGAAGCTCTTAAGAATGATAGATCAATACACCCTTTAAACGTCAATGCTCTAAAATAAATACAACTCCTCATATTCCTCCTCCTTACTCAATTAATACTTATAGTTCTTCTTCTTCTTTGCCTTTAGAGAAATAACTTCCTTAACTACTATAACATTCTCATTTTCTTCTATGATTTTATTATCAATACATGGAGACAAAATAGATTCATGGCATACCTTTTCATCTAAATAATATTCCTTGCAACTTGGATCCTCATCATTAGGCACTTGTTCAACAATTGTAGGATGTTCACTTGGATCCATACATGCCTCAGGACTAACCTCAACTAGTATCTTGGTCTTTTCCTTGAGCTTGGTCTCTTTATTATCAACATGAGTGTCAATAAGATCTCTTGTAACTCCTCAACTTATACAACATTATCCACCATAGAAGACATATTACTTTAACCTATAGACTCATCATAACTCCTACTAACCACCTTTGGTCTCCATGAGTTAAATTATCTTCTTATATGTACTCTAGGAGCCTGATTGAACCTTTTTTGACTTATAGGAATTTTATTTCAAAACCTAGAAATGTGACCTATCTATTCATATTTGAATCAAACCATACTTTTTTCCAAAATATAATTCTACATAACTAGATTTGGATAAAATCTTTCAATGTATCCTAGTTCATAACAACTATAATACTCAATATCTCTTGAAGGAAACTCAGCTTATCTTACCTTGAATGGAAAATGTTTTAAAAAGTGTCTCACATCATGATAGTTGATACACTCAACATTTATTTCACTTTTTTATTGATGACCCCCTTCATAGTTCCAAGCAAATTCATTCTTAATAAGTCTTCTACATTTTTTAGCTCTATGCCCAAATAGATTACAAGTATAGCAGTAACCATTAAAATTTGCGTACCTCATGGAATTTGGTTGTTTGAAGTGGTTTTAAATTATTATTTTAGAACCTTCATTCCTTGTCTAATAGTTTTTCTTCAAAGGTTGATTTACCTTGTTCATATTAGTCTTATTATTATCTTGAGTTGCAGTCTCTGGTTCTTCTTTGTATCTAAGACTAGTCTTATCACTTGCGAGATTTTGATCATTAAGAATGTTGTCTAGATCACTTTATCTATTTTATAATCTCAAAAATGAAATAAACTTAATAGATACCTTCTCTAACTCATATTTTAATGACTCATTTTCAATTACATACCTTGCACATTCATTTTTTAGCTTTTAGGCTTGTGGATAGAATTTCCAATTAACAAGTGAGATGTTTGACCATATATTCATGCTCCTTGTCATATTCATCCATTATTGCCTTATGAGGGAACTTATTATCAAAATTTCCTATCTCACCATAATTGAAGCATTTAAGGGGTATCTTACCTTTATATTTTCCTAAACATGTTCTCAATTTCTTTGAAATAAAAGCAATTAGTTCATCCTCATCTTATCAGGAATGTCATCTTCCTTGAATTTATTACCTTGGAATTTCTTATTTGTTTTCATTTTAGTCTTGAAATATTATTCCTTATTTGGTGATATATCATAATTCTTGTTCATCTCATAGGTAGTAAGGGTGTCATGTAATTGATCCATATTCAACTCAGTAAGGTCATGACTCTTTTCTATAGTAAAAACTTTTAGATCTAACTTGAGGGATAGAGACCTCAATACCTTTTTAACAATAGTATTTCCTTCAAGGTTCTCTCTAAGACCTTTTATGATTTTCACAATCTCATCAACTCTATATAGAAAGGATGCCACATTATCTTCTTCATTCATTTTTTGACTTTCAAATTATCTTTTGTTAGTATACAACTTTGCCAACTTAAACTTTTAATCTCCTTCAAAATAATCTTCAATTTATCCCATATTTCCTTGGTAAATGTGTAATGAATTACCCTAGTGAACTTGGTTTCTATAAGACCATAGGTGATGGCATTCATTTCCTTAGAATTATTCTCAAATAGCTTCTTATCTATAGCACTAGATGGAGGAGTAGTAAGAAAAACATAACCATCCACAATAGATTAACATACATCAAACCCTAGGGACATAATGTATGTAGTCATCCTAGCACTCCAAAAATAATAATTAGATCTATTGAACATCGGTGCTTGCTAAGTAAAGAAACCACCTTGCACATTTTCACTAGCTATTGTACCTTAGATCACCTTCAAACTATTAAGCCTTTACCAAAGGACCTTGATATGATACCAGTTATTAGAGATATAATATATTAAGAGGGGAGTGAATTATTAGTGGAAAATAATCCAATTAAATTTCTAAACCCTTATAAAATCTTAATCATTCAACATAATCATTCATGAAGCATACAAATCATTTATTGCAGTGAATAAGAACATAATGAAAGATCACATACACAACATAAGATCTATGTGGGAAACCTCTTGGGGAATAAGACCCACTCTCAAGCCTAAAAACACATGAACTAATAGCATATAAGATGATCATAAACATGAGACTTATCAAGTCCTTTTGATTAGGAACCTTTGGTTAAGTCTTTCTAACCTACAACCTTGATCAAGTCTTTCTGACCAAAGGTCTTTAGTGAATCCTTGTTTCACAAGGAGGAACTACCCATAAAGAAGTTTGAGTCCTTTAGAACATCCTTGTGAATAACACTTCCACCTTAAAATTAATGTCTTCAACACTTGATGATATGCCTCTTGATTATCTAAAAATTTCAAAAACTTTTTATCTCAAATAGGCCTCTCACATAGGCATGTCATAAACTTTTTCCTTTTTCACTCAAACTATCCTCATTTGCACACTCATACCTCTTCTTATAACCATAAACTGTAATATCACTATCCTAACATTAAGAACATGACCTACAAGTCATATACATAGTCAACCAATTGTTATGTTCATTAACTCCACTAATAGGTACACTACATATCCTTTGCTCCATAAACCCCACACATAAGCCTTCATAAATCTCTGCATAGTCTCATGCTTACATGTCTAGAACCCAACACATATAGTTTCACTATATATAGATAAATAATGAATTATCAAGTCTATAACAATCCTTGTTTTCCATAATACATGTATTTTCCCTTAAGAAATCTCACATGGGTCACACTTAAGAAGATACACTTTTAATAAGGCCCTTGTAGCTCTTATAGGTCTCATGGAGACCTATTCACCCATTTAACACACAATTAAACAAAATAAGAACATAGGACCACTTTTAAATACATGGGTCCACTCCTTATATCCCTTAGGACATCCTCAAAATATCACACTCACCTTTACTCACCTATGGATATGCTCAATTAATTCAAACAAATACCTTATACACATGAACACCATTATCAAACATACAATCAACTTCTTAAGTATTGTTCATACTCAATATAGATTGATAATACTTCCAAAATACTCATAGAGTAACATCATGGATTCTAAAACACTCCTAATAGTCAATTAACCATAAAACATAGAAACACCATCTACATAAGATCAAATACTCTTTATGGGTCATTTACAGAATGAACATGAACACACAGTCAACTTCTAGGTTGAATATCTTTGCTTGTACACACTTCCAAATCTCCAAATCTATATTTAAAAATGTGCCTTTCTAATACTTTTTTTAACTACATGAGTAAATTTGTCTTCTATCAAAATATATGGCCCAAGAGCCAAACACTAGTTTTCCCTTAGCGAATTTAAATATGCAAATGGAAATGGTCATAGTTAAACCTTGAAAATAATTCTTGAATCTCATGTTCTCTTAGCTCAAATTAAATATGATCCATCAATATTGTTCAATATTTAACACATAGGCACTAATTTTCAAATGTTAAACCTCTATCACTTTGACCTTATATCATGCAATCTTTAAATTTTGATTCAATATGCTTCATCAATCTCTAAAAATTAACTAGGTCTTTAACGATCAATGTTCACCATTCGATTAACCTGTATGAATGCCTACTCACCATTGGATCCTTATCATGTACCTTTTATCAATCATTAAACATCATGTACCTATCCTTATCTCATTACTTCTTAACTCCTTAGAGCAATGCATATCATTGATCTTTCTCAATATTTAACTCTTTCAAAAATGAGTATGGGGACCCTTTCAATATGCTTGGAAGGCCAAATTTACACCTAAATAACTTCTACACTTTCATGCATGATCTCAAACTTGGATGAGATGATATCCTTACATATGATAATTCAACCATTTAATACACTTCTCATGAATCCTTTTCATGTGTGAGATATATCACCATTAAAATTCCTTTTCAAAATCTTTTATCATAGAGCCAACTATGCCAAAATTTATCTGAAAGACTAAATTTGATTCAACGTAACTTTTACCTTGCTTTAGTGCATGATCTCATAATTAGTGAAATAAACTATGATTAAAACCTAAAAAACCCATAAAATCTATTTCTATTGACACATTTATGCATATAATATATAAAACCATAAAATTCATCACATGACTCTTCTTACCATATTGAAAAATTTGCTACATATGGAAAAACACAATTAAACTACCTAGGAGCCCATATTTTCATAAGCATAAATTTTAACACACTTTATTACATGATTTGAAAATTATCACAAATTAAATAGTTAAAAATTTTAACAAACCCATAAGATAATTTTCTCTTGACACATTCCCACATGGTGATGGTGATGTCAATGAATTGCCTACTCAGATTTTTTGTCACTGGCCCCAAACTGTCTAGATGAAAACTATGTGTTACTAGATGAATTAAACTTATGAATACAAGATATTAAATAATATATAACATCTTAGGTACATATTACACATGATGAAAAAATCATACTCATCCTTGAACATCTTTAACTATTCAAACTCTAGAGATCAACCAAGCCAACATCAAGCACACTAGGTAAGCACATTACACACTTTGTCATTATCACTTAGGCTATCAAAGCACTTCATCCACTCACTAAGATACCTCCATGACATATATAAAAACTCTCTAATATTTTAATACCATAATAAGAGGAGATAGAAACTATGATGAACATATAATAGAGTTACTACATGTGGATGTCAAGGTTAGTTGACCTAATAAGCCTAGTGTTGAGACAAATACCCCCACATCTTTATTTGGAAATGGGACCCATGTGATCGTTTCCCAAACTTCTATATCTTTAAATAAGTGTGAAATATTGTTTGATCATGTTTTTTATGTTGCTAAAAATAATATTGAATGTTATAAATTGTAGGTTCCATGAAAGATGTCAGGGTTCCCAAATAATAAACCCCAATGGTTTGAATTTAAACGTGCATAGGAAAGTCTAGCTAGAAATTTTATGCATGATCAGGTTTTAGCTTAAATTTCATATGATTTTTTAGGTCTAATTCTTTACACTTATGTTTTGGTTTTGATCAAATGGTTCATCAAGCTCAAAGTCCTTTCTAAAGGCATATAGTTAATGATTCAAGCCCCAGTAAAAATCCAATGATGATCATTTGATCAGAGGTTTTAAATATAATGGTGAAAAAGAAAGATTTAATTATTTTAAAATTGATAGGCTTTCCCCCATCATTTTATGTCTATGAGGACATATTTTATGGGACCAAACTTGTCAAATTTAAATTGAAACAAAAAGATTTTATTGTCTTAAAATTGATAGGTTCACCCTCATCATTTGACGTCTACAAGGACGTATTTGACATGACCGAACCCATAAAATTTTACTTAGATAATCCTCAAACTTTTAATATCTCTTGATGGTTTTACACATGGAATTTAGTTATTAGATCAGTAAGTTTCATTGTTTAAAATTAATGGGTTCACCCCTGTCATTTGACATTTGTGAGGACATATGTGATGCGACCAAACCTGTCAAATTTAAATTAAAACAAAAAGATTTTATTATCTTAAAACTAATAGGTTCATCCCCATCATTTGACATATATGAGGATGTATTTGATAAAACCAAAATCGTTAAATTTAACCTACACAAATTTTTAAGACTAATCAAAGGGGTATTTCTAAAGCCTTTTTAAGAAATTCTTGGTTTTCTTATGAAGACAAGATTGAGACATAAAATCTTGGCTTAAGTATTTTAATAATTAAAAGGGAAAGCTTCTTGTAAGATCCAATGGTGATCGCTTGCTCTCTGGATTTGATCCAATAGTGCACATTCACATGGAAGCACCAAGATCTCCTAAAGGATCCAATGGTGGTCACTTACTCATTGTATTTTATCTAACGGTGTGAGATAATTGAGGACTTTTCAAATGCCTTGAAAGCTTGAAATATGGCATAATCAATAAGCTCAAAGATAAAGAACCAATGAAATAAAAGGACCTAGATTTGGCTTTTCAAAGCAAAATAAAAGAGACTTTTGAAAACCAATGATCACTCTTCAAATGGCATTTATGAAAATTGCCATAAAAGGCATGGAACCCTACCACATAAGATCCATGTAAGTATGGAGGATATAAATGAAAGATATTTCATGATTGAAAAACATAGGAGAGATTATAAGAAAAGTTTTATCATATCTAAGGCATGTATGAGATCAAATTTGGATGTTTTAGTCATTAAAGTATAAAAACCCTAAACCCTCCATAAAGAAGGATAGAATTAGTTCAAATTGATTAGGTGACACTTGAGATAATTATGAATTGAATTCAGAGTAGGTGCCTTATTGAGAAATTTGATAGCCTTGTAAATTACAATACACTATTATCAATGGTAGTGGGTAGGCAACATATGAAGATTTAAGTAGATATTTATCTAACTTCAAATGGTAAAGGAAGAGTCTTTAGAGACACAGAGTTAGATTCAACGACATTAAATATATAGAGAATTAGGAATTGTCTTGAATTATTCTTCTTTGTCAAAGAGTTGTAACCAATTTCTGAGGAAGAAAAGAGGAATACTTCAGTGTACCAAAGATACAAGGATTTAGTATCAATTCAAATGGCAGGCCTTCATCACATAGCTACTAAACCAGCGTTAATGCATTTCATTGACCTTCTTGTTCCTATTTTTGTTGAATATAGAGTAAATGGAGAATGGATTATTCATGAAGGAAATGTTAGTAAAGTTGAATGCATAGCTCCCATGGCCTTTGAGACTTATAATAAGCTCCCTTTACCTCATGTTGATCTTCCTTCCTTGAGAGAATGGATAAATTCCCAAAACCTAGATTTAGTTCTTTCACCTTGGTTAATCCAAGGTTCCCATGTTTTTAGGACCCCTAATGGTGAGATTCCTATTACCCAATTTAGAGAAGGTGTTAGGGTAGATATGAACTTATTGAATAGATCCTTTGGTGCCTCTTTTACAACTTATGTGAGTAAGGTTTGGGTGTCTTATGTCCATTGCATGTTAGGTGGAACCTAACCCCTCCCATTAGAGACTTGATAAGTTTATTCTTGGCCAAATAGTTTATAACCATCAAAATAAAGACCTACAGACATTTATTTATGATGTCTTACCTCTTAGACTCACTCTTAGCCTCTATTAATTTCCTTGGCATCTAAAATTGGTCCTATGATGGTAGGACTACCATTTCCCATCATTACTCAAAACTAAATATTTTCAAATATAGGAATCATATGTGATGGTGTCTTCCCAATCATTTTTGAGACAATAATTGGTATTCCTATTCTTAGAATTCATCCTCTAATTAGAAAACAAGTGGAGACCATGGGAGATGTGTGTTTATATCTATATTGCACTGTAATAAGGATAGAAAGAATCATGGTCCAGCCATACAGACTACCCATATATGTTCCTAGTAAGCTTGTAGAGTAAGAAATTGCTTATCAAATCATCCAGGGCATAGATTGGCATTGCAAGAAGAATAAAAAGGCTTAGGTTCATCCCTTCCCACTTGACATTGGTAGAATTATAATCAAGGATTGGAAATAGTTAGAGATCATGGTGGTAGATAAGAACTCTTTTGATTTCCAATTAGATGATCTTAAGATGTGGGAACCCAATAATAGAGTGGCTAACCATATTCAAGATAGGAAGGACCCACCAATGGAATTCCTAAAGGAATATTCTTATTGTAAAGTATATTTTAGTATGTTAGCATATACTCTTTCTTGTCAATTTGGCATGTTTTTTGTCACATTCTACCTTTGTATAAAGTATAATTGTCCTTATCCACATCTAGACATTTTTTAAAGTGAACCTGTTAATCACCTATGTTTCTTATAAATAAGCAAATGGTTACTATTTGTGAAGGGAGAGTTTTTGAGCAATTGATACCAAGAGCATTTAATATAACTAAGGAATTCTGAAAAGATTATCTGATTTTTTTTGTTAAATGTCTATGCTATCTCTCAATTACAGGGAGTTATCTTGAATGTGAATGGTTCTTATTGTTTGAGTTACATTCTTTGTCATAGGGTTGTTAATTTGTGCTAAATGCTAAATTAACTGTAAATATCTCAAATATAATTTGTTTTATTTGCTCTATATTTGGATGTACTTAGGTTATCTAGATCATAATAGCAAACCTTTAAAGTAAATTTGGTTCCTACTTATGATTCATATTTTCCTTTGAATTTTGCCTAATTTATGATATAATTTGAGCTTATGATATTTTAAAACATAAATTGGTTCAATTATGCTTAAATTAATTGCAATTTTGTCATAATATTTGAGATGAAAACCTACAATCACATTTTTTCTTCTTTACCCTTCCTTTTCTTATTTTTATCAAGATTCACTCTATCTTAGAGGTCATTGTTAATAATCATTTAGTTTAACTACCAAATCCTCAAAATATTAAGTATTCAAATATTATAGAACCTAGTGGCTCCCAAACACTAAATCAAATAAATAGTGTGGAAATTTTTCATACTTTGCTTCTATTCCCACATAGACAATCATTTAATAGTTATAAACTACAACTCATGACATGGATTCTCAAAATCCTAAAATAAGAAGTGTTATTCAACACTAAGATCACTTGTGGTACAATTAGAAGCATCAACAAAAGAAGCTCTACTAGTGTTAGAATGAAGACCTCTTTAAAGATGCTTAATATGTTTAGGAGTGTATTTGGTCAGAATTATCTACATTTTACATAATTATGTTTCTTTTAATATAAATTATGTAAAGATTCATAGCCTTTGTGGAAATACATATTTTGTTGTTAAAAATTTATTAGTATTTGGAGTTAGGATGGCTTATTTTGCTCAAAATTGACAACTCTTTGACAATAAGAAGTTTATTTGAGTCATAAGTTGTAAAGATTGTTCATCTTTGCATAATTCAGTATATATTTGAACTTGATTAGTTAAAGATTGATTTCCTTTGTCCTCTTATTAATACTGTTTTTGCAAATTAAGCTTAGTATGCATATTATTTGTCATTTTTTGGAAATTAATGTATTACACTATATTTTAAAATAGGATCCTTAGTCTTCAAGCTAGAATTACCAAGGATTAGGACCAAATCACATTCAAAGACTAGAGAACCCTTTCTCAAACTAGAAACTCATATAAGGACTAGGAAGATAGAGATAAGCGTAGGTATTATAAATCTCTAACATTGTGACCTTTTAAAGGGATTCCTATGCTTCATCTTCATCCAAACATGGTATGGCTTAGAAGTTCCCCTATTAATATACCAGATATGGTTCATGATTTACCACATAATTTGGAAAAATATTTGCCAATATTTAGTCCAATTGGTATTACAATTACTGAAGAACATGTTAAATATTTCAAAGATGCATTAAGATTATTTAATGTTATTCATGAAGATGTAGCATGTGGGTTGTTCCTATTTACATTTAAAAATGCTGCATATGAATGGTTCCTCAATCTACTTGACAATTGTATTGTTTCATGGAATAATTTTGACACTATTTTAATTGATCAATATGGAAAGATCATAATCCCTTGTGTCATTTATCATCAATTCAAAACTATTAAGAGAGATACAAGTGAACCTATTAGGTCATTTAATGCCAAGTTACAAAAGATGTTTAGCTAGACCATGGATCCATATAAACCTAATGAAGCTTTAGCTTTGGAGCTTTATAAATATGTTGTTGACCCCATGACTTCTATATTTTTGAAGAGAACTATTCCACTTATCATCACACTGGCTCAAGCCTATTCTGAAGTAGTGATTATTAGTTACCAAATGTAACCCCAAGGATAGATGGCTTATTTTATCCCAAATGTTAATCCTCAAATGCCTAGATTAAACCTTTTCCCAAGTAATAACCAAAATAATCCAACATTAAACCAATTTTCTACTTTGAATGTGTTGCCTACTAGTCATGTTGCTCCTAATCAAAATCTAGGCATCTTGAGCCATTAATTTACCAATGGATTTCATGATAATGATCAAAAGGCTTTAGTTCCTATCAATGGCATTAATAGTAACCAAAGTCAAAATGCTAAGGTTCCAAAAAATGAGAATGAATCTATACTTGAAATGGTATAGAAGCTTAGCACTATTTTTTTTCAATTGAAAAAACAAGTTGGTAATGCTAATGAATATTCTATAAGGAACTTCACTTTCCAAAAATTCAACAAACCCAAGAATAGGTTTTAGAATGATATTTTCTAAACTAACAAAGCTAATGAGTCTTTCCCTAGAAAAAATAATATGGATATAAACCTCACTGATATTGCCTTACTAGATTATTGTAGGGTACATGCTACTTCCAAACATGGTGAGATTGATTTTATTGAGTTTTGTAAAGATTTTTAAGCTTTTCAAGAAGAACTTGACATGTTTGAAGTGGTTCCAAATAAAGAGGTTACTACAAATTCTATTGAATATAAACCATCTGACTAAGTGCATATGGTAGAAATGTTTAATTTCCATTTTCAAGAGGATAATGATCCTGATAATATTCTTGAGGAAATTCAATCATTCTATCAATTTTTCAAGACATATCCTCTAAGAAATAGGGAACAAAAACAACCATTGATTACCTCTACCCCTCGTAACAATTATGGGACCCCTCCAGACACTATATCAATGAATAATCTTGAACCTCCTAGAGGAAGTTCTTCTAAGTTAATGTTAACTGTTGATCCTCCAAGAAAAGTTGGTTACAACATTATGGAAGATATGAAAAAGATTAAAGCTAATATCACTCTGCATGAGCTATCTCAAATCACAGAACAAAGAGACTTACTCTTGGAATATTTGTCAAAGAAAAGTGGAAAAACCCCTAAGAATGACTATGCAAATGTAATTACACAAATGATCAAAGCAGAGTCCCCACATTTTTAAATTATAGTCAGGATATTTGGAAAAAATGTTCATAATTGTCTTTTAGATTCGAAAGCCTCAGCCAACATTATGCCTACTGGGATATGTGAACAACTTGGGTTAATTCCAATCAAATCTAATAGGGTAGTCACTCAATTGGATATATCTAGAGTTAAGGTTTTAGGAGAATTATTAAATGTGCATATACAACTAGCTATTAAATGAAGGGTTCAACAATTCATTGATATCCAAGTGGTATAAATGCCTAGTGCTTATGGATTGCTTTTAAATTGAGAGTAAACTAAAGCTTTAAATGGATATATGTCTACTAATTGTTTGAACTTATGGCTTCCTTGTAAAGGAGTGCCAAATAAAATAATATTAAAAAGGGAACCTTGAATGAAACACATGATATAAAAATATAATGTTGTTAATGAAAGGGTAAATTTCCTAGATTTTGATTTGGGAGTTTTCACTTTGAAAATTAAAAAAGAACCAATTTCTAAGAGTTCTTCTCAATTGTGTGGTTTGTGGAAGTTATACATTGATGTTACCAAGTGAAAATTAGGATTAAAAACTCGTATTGTATTGATGGATCCTTTAAAAAAGCAGTACCATGCATCCTATAAGTTACAATTTCCTTACACCAATAATTTAGTTGAGTATGAGGCTCTCATACTTGGATTGCTATTCACCATTAAACACAAAGTTAAAGAACTCCTTATCTATGAAGACTCTAAACTTGTGGTTAACCAAGTGAAAAGTAAGTACCAATGAAAATTGTATTACTTAAAGAGATATAAGTTTAGGGTGTGGGATTTGATTGAATCTTTCAATGCTTTCAACATCTTATCTATTCGAAGAGAAGCAAACCAAACTAATGATGAACTTGCCTCTACTACAACTAACCTCATGCCTAATCATGACTACCAAAGCATCAATATTGAACTAATACCTTATCCTTCAGTTCCTAAAAATACAAATCATTTCCAAGTTTTTTTTATGATCAAAAAATCATAGATTTCTTAACTAATTCTAGGGCTTTTGAAGCTTACATTATTGATGAGATTGATGACACTTCTCATGAGGAGGAACTTAATGGTAAAGTCATCCAATTAAGTGATAATAAGATACCTAAAGGGATGATTTCATTGGAAATAATATTTAATTTTGACAAAAAATTTGAAGCACCTAAGCAACCCAAGGTAAATGGTAAGGATTATCATGAAACAAGTCTTGGATCACATGATCAGCCCCAAATAATGAATATAGGGAAGGCTTGCACTGAAATGGAAGATAGAAAAGCTAGAGAGTTGATTAAAAATACAAGGATGTATTTGCTTGGTCTTATGAATATTTGAAAATATTTAACCCGAGGGTCATTACTCATACCATAACTCTTTAAGAAGGTTGCAAACCTTTTAGACAAAAGCAAACACTAGTCAACCATGTTTTAGAACCCATGATTTTTAAAGAAGTCAAGAAGCTATTAGATGTAAGGATAGTGTTTCATATTAGACATTCCACTTGGGTGGCAAACCTAGTCCTAATCAGAAAAAAGAATGGATAAATAAGATTGTGCATAGATTTTAAAAATTTGAATAAAGCATCTAAAAAGGATAATTATCCTTTACCTTCTCTGAACCAAGTTATCCAAACTATTTTAGGATCTTCCATGATGTCCTTTTTAGATGGATTTTCTAGGTATAACCAGGTGCTTGTTGCTCTAGAGGATAGGATGAAAATAAATTTTACTACTAAATGGGAAACATACACTTACAAGAGAATACCTATTGGATTAATTAACATAGGGGCAACTTTTCAAAGGGCCATAGACCATGATTTCAAAGGTTTAGTAGGCAAGTGTATCAACATATATATGGATGATCTTACAGTATTTTATAAAAATAGAGAAGAACACTTCATACATTTGAGATAAGTATTTGATAGATGCAAGAGGTATGGTATATCTCTTAACATCAAGAAAAGCATATTCTATGTCACTGAGGGAAAATTGTTAAGACATGTCATTACCAAAGATGGAATCTCTATGGATCCTTATCAAATAGAGACCATTTCTAAATTTGGGTTGCTCAATAGCTAAAAGAACTTAAGTCATTCTTTGTCAATATTAATTTTATGAAGAAGTTTATTCTAGGCTTTAGTGAGATTGTTAAACCTTTTAATGACATGCTTAATAAAGACACTATAATTTTCTTGGAATCATGAATCCAAGAAGGCCTTCACTAATATTAATAAGGTAGTTACTAAAGCTCCATTCCTCATAAGTCTTTATTTTTTAAAGGATTTATATCTATATTTGTTTGTTTTTTAGCATACTATAGTTGCAGTGTTAACTCAAAAGGTTGATGGGAATGATCATCCTATAGCTTTCATGAGCACCAAATTTAAAAATGTAGAAGTGAATTATTCTATGATTGATAAGCAAGCTTATGCATTATTAAAGGCAATAAAAAATTTCAAACATTACCACCTTAGAAATAAGGTACATGTTATATTACCTGATCCAGTTACAAAACTTATCTTGAATCAGATTGAGCTTGGAGAAAGAAGAGGCAAATAGATGGCAATTCTACAAGAATATTATATAGAGATGACAATTGCCAAATTAGTGAAATTTTAGGGTCTAGTTTAGATGATCACTAGTATTGACCCAAAAGTTCATATCATGCAAGTAGATCAACAAAACTTTCAACCTAATGAGTGGTATGACTATATTATCCATTTAATTGTCAATGGTGTTTGTCCCCCAGGATTTATAAGAGAAAAAGAGAGAACCTGAAGGCTCAAATCAGCTCATTACCTCATCAAGAATGGATTATTGTATAGGAGGAACTTTGAGGGAATTTATTTGAGATGTGTGTCTAAGGAAGAAGTATCTTGGATTATGACTACCTTTCATGAAAATTAGGAAGTGGACACCCTTCATGAAGTACCATAGCTCATAATATTCTCAGGTTTGGGTATTATTGGCCCACACTCTTCAATGATTCTTATAAGCATGTGAGGGAGTGTCATTTAGGCCAGATCTTTAGCACAAAAGAGCCAAAGGCAGCCATGCCTTTACAACCTATGATGGTAGATAAACCTTTTATAGAATGGGAATTAGACTTTGTTGGAGTAATAAACCCCAATTATTTTTAAGGTCATAAGTCTTTCCTACCTACTAGGATTATTGTACTAGGTGGACTAATGTAGTAACCACTAAGCAATATAGAATAGAGGAAGTGATCAATTTCCTAGAAGAAAATATTTACACTAGATTTGGAAACCCAGTTTCTTTGGTTTGTGATAATGGATCTACAGTCATTTCTATTGAAATGATGAAATGGGATTATGACAAAGGCATTACACTCAAGTTTTATTATAATCAATAGCCTCAAGGAAATGGTGTTTTTGAATCCACAAACAAAAATATGATGAAATCTATCAAGAAATCAATTGAATAAAAACCTAGAACATGGTAAAAGCTTCTTAAGTTTGCATTATGGGCAGATTGAATTAGGATCAAACAAGCTCTAAAATCTTAACCATTTTTGTTGGTATACGGTCAGGAGCCCATCTTTCCCATCACTTTGAAGTTTCCTATGTTCATGTTCATGTACGAATACATGAAAGACAATAAAGAACTTGCTAATTCTTGGATATTAGACATTATTCAAATGGAAGATGTCAAAGAAAAAAATTTATAGACTTCAATAGACAGCAATCAACCATAAAAATATAGTTTGATAAGAGATTTAAAGTCAAGGTATTTAAATAGGGATATCCGGTCTTTCTTTGGGACAAGGCATCAGAACCCAAAGGTAGACATGGTAAATACACTTCTTTATGGATTGGTCCTTAACAAATTGTAAAAATCTTGGGAAACAATACTTTTAGGTTGAAAGATATCCAAGGTGGAGATTTCACATTACATACTAATGGAAAATATCTCAAACATTACTTTGATGCTTCCCCACTAGAGGTATTCATGGAATAAATGTGCAAGATTGCTAAAATTAAAATAGGTAGGCTAGTTGGTTCTCTTTCTTGATCTATTTTTTCTTCCTTGCTGGGTTTGTGTATATTTGTTTTGTTTATATTTTTTTTCTCTTCTTCTTACTTGATGGTGTTCTTTGGTTGTGGTAAAGTCTCAAGTTATTATTATTTTTTTGGTTTGGAATTGCTCAAAAGTGTGGATATAAATCTTACAAAGGTGACCATGGCTGGAAATGAATTAGTATGAATTAACCAAGGATATTGGTATAAATTGGTATAGGAATTTATTATCCTACAAAAATTAAAACCTTATTCTACATCAAAACTTGGTTTTAAAAAGAATCATAGGTATACAATGTGAATTCATTTTATTAAATTATATCCATAATTACACTTAAAATGCATCCTTGTCATGGACTAAAGTTTCAATTAAAGGGGAGAGTATCTCAATGCTAGAGCATTTAACCAAATCCTTAAAACTAGGTTGTATTGGTTTCCAACCTTTGCAAAAGGACCTAGAAAATGTAAAAAAAGAGCTCATTACAAAATCTATGGAAATATAAGTAAAGGTGATTCAGGTAATCTCCATCAGGGCTATAGATGCTTGGTTGGTAGTGGAACAAGACTTTGAGTAGAACCAAAGGTATCTCTATCAAGGTTATAGATGTCTAGTTGGTAGTAGAGCAATACCCAAGCCTCCCATTAATTAAGAGTTATTATTCTTAAAGAATATTTAAAATGCTCAAATTTAAGTGAAATAGACTAAAAGGATATGAACCTAGACATTGTTTCTTGAAATTCATGACAAATAGTAAGTGGAATCAAAACACACACTACATGTTTATGTTTTAATATCTAATTTTAAATTTTATACATAAGGAAATTTTTTCAACCAAAAGTTGATTTAGGAGAGAATACATGTCCAAAAAGGGATATAAAATTCATGTACAAGTTTAAACCAGAGCTCTATGTTCCAACATATTTCTATGTTGCCCTTGTGAGTCATTATTTGTTGAGACCAATACCCCCCATATTTATTTGGAAAGGGGACCCATGTGATTATTTATCAAACTTATATATCCTAAAATAAGTGTGAAATATTGTTTATCATGTTTTTGATGTTGGTAAAAATCATCTTAAAGGTTATTAATTATAGGTTCGATGAAAGAAGTCAAGGTTCCCAAACAAAAAACCCTAGGGGTTTGAATTTAAATGTTCATGGAAAAGTCTAGTAGGGAATTTTATGCATGATCATGTTTTAGCTTAAAGTTCATACAATTTTTTAGATCTAACACTTTATGCTTTTTCGCTAGATTTGATCCAACAGTGCGTCAAGCTCGAAGTCTTTT
Source organism: Torreya grandis (assembly GCA_037957365.1). Classification (NCBI taxonomy): domain Eukaryota; kingdom Viridiplantae; phylum Streptophyta; class Pinopsida; order Cupressales; family Taxaceae; genus Torreya; species Torreya grandis. Next base: position 254,993 of record JARHVA010003585.1, read on the forward strand.
AGAAAGGCATACAATTAATGATTCAGGTCTTAGTAAAAAACTAATGGTGATCGCTTGATGGGAGTTTTTAAATATAATGGTGTGAAAGAAAGATTTCATTATTTTAAAATTGATAGGTTTATCCCCATCATTTGACATTTGTGAGGATGTTTTTGATGGGAATGAACCCATCAAATTTAAATTGAAATATTTTATTGTCTTAAAATTGACATGTTTACCCCCATAATTTGATGTCTATGAGGACGTATTTGATAGGATCAAACCCATAAAAATTAACTTAGACAATCCCTAAAGCTTTGAGATATCCTGATGGTTTTATGCATGGCATTCAGTTATTAGATCAATAATTTTCATCATTTCAAAAAATCAATAGGTTCACCCCCATCATTTGATATCTATGAGGAAATATGTGACAAGACCAAACCCATCAAATTTAAATTGAAATAGAAAGATTTTATTGTATTAAAATTGATAGGTTTGCCCTTGTCATTTAATGTCTATGAGGACGTATTTGACAAGACTAAACCCATCAAATTTAACTTAGACAATTTTGTAATACTAATCAAAGGGGGTGTTTCTAAATCCTTTTTAAGAAATTCTTGGTTTTCTTATGAAGATAAGATTGAGACATAAAATATTGGCCTAAGTCTTTTATTAATTAAAAGGGTAAGCTTCTTTCAGGATCTAATGGTGATCACTTACTCACAGGATTTGATCCAATAGTGCACACCAACACGGAAGCCTCAAGATCTCCCAAAGGATCCAATGGTGGTTACTTACTCACTGGATTTGATCCAAAGATGTGAGCTAATTGAAGACTTTTCAAAGAACTCAAAAGCTTGAAATATCACATAATCAATAAGCTCAAAGATCAAGAACCAATGAAATGCAAGGACATAGATTTGGATTTTCAAAGAAAAATAAAAGAGACTTTTCAAAACCAATAGTCACTCTTCAAATGGAATTTATGAAAATTTCCATGAAAGGCATGGAACCCTACCACATAATCTCCATGTAAGTATGGAGGATCCAAATGAAAGATAGTTCATGATTAAAAAACATAGGAGAGATGATAAGAAAGGTTTCATCATATCTAAGGCACGAATGAGATCAAAGTTGAATGTTTTGGTCATTAAATTATAAAAACCCTAAACCCTCCATAAATAAGGTTAGAATTGGTTCAAATTGATTAGGTGACACTTGAGATAATTGTGAACTAAATTTAGAGTAGGTGCCTTAGTGAGAACTTTGATAGATTTACAAATTACAGTACACTATTATTAATGGTAGTGGGTAGGCAACATATTAATATTGAAGTAAGGATTTATCTAACTTTAGATGGTGAAGGAAGAGTATTTAGAGACACAGAGTTAGATTGAACAACATTGAATATACAGGGAATCAGGAATTGGTCTGAATTATTCTTCTTTGTCGAAGAGTTGCAACCAATTTCTTAAGAAGAAAATAGGAATGCTTTAGTGTACCAAAGATACAATGATTCTGTAAATTTAAATGGTAGGCCTTCATCACATACCTACTAAACTAGAGGTAATGTATTTCATCGACCTTTTTGTTCCTATTTTCATTGATTGTAGAGTAGATGGAGAATGGATTATTCATGAAGGAAAAGTCAGTAAAGTTTCATGAATGTTAACTTTCATGGCCTTTGAGACTTATAATAAGATCCCTTTACCTCAGGTTGATCTTCCTTCCTTGAGAGAATGGAAAAATTCCCAAAACTTGGATTCAGTTCTTTCCCCTTGGTTAATCTAAGGTCCCCATGTTTTCAAGACCCCTAGTGGTGAGATTCCTATTACCCAATTTAGAAAAGGTATTAGGGTAGCTATGACCTTATTTAATAGATCTTTTGGTGTCTATTTTATAGCTTATGTGAGTAAGGTCTAGGTGTCTTATGTCTATTGCATGTTGGAGTAGAACCTAATCCCTCCCATTAGAGACTTGATAAGTTTATTTTTGGCCAAATAGTTTACAACCATCAATAGAAAGACCTCTAGACATTTCTTTATGATGTCTTACCTCTTATACTCACTCCTAGCCTCTATTAATTTCTTTGGCATCAAAAATTGGTCCCCTGATGGAAGGACTACATTTCCCATCATTACTCAAAACTACATATTTTCAAATACAGGAATCATATACAATTCATATGTGATGGTGTCTTCCCAGTAATTTTTGATATAATCACTGATATTCATATGCCTAGACTTCATCCTTTAATCAAAAAACAAGTAGATACTATGGGGGATGTATGGTTCTATATAGATTATATTGTAATAAGGATAGAAGGAATCATGGTCCAACTAATAGACTACCCATATATGTTTCTAGTAATCTTTTAGAGCAAGAAATTTCTTTTTTAATCATCCAAGGCATAGATTGGCATTGCAATAAGAATAAAAATGCTCAGGTTCCTCCCTTCCCATTAGATATTGGTAGAATTATAATCAAGGATTGGAAATAGTTAGAGATCATGGTGGTACATAGGAATTCTTTTGATTTCCAATTAGATGATCTTAAGATGTGGGAGCCTAATAATAGAGTGGCTAACCATATTTGGGATAGGAAGGACCCACCATCCTAAAGGAATATTCTTGTTGTAAAGTATATACTAGTATGTTAGTATATACTCTTTCTCATCAAGTTGGCATGTTTTTTGTTGCATTGTAGCTTTGTATCAAGGACAATGATCCTTATCCACATCTAGATATTTTTGAAAGTTAAATGGTTAACTACCTATGTTTCCTATAAATAGGTAGATGATTACCATTTGTGAAGGGAGAGTTTTTGAGCAATTGATACTAGGATAATTTTACACAACTAAGTAATTTTGAAAAGATTATTTGATTGTTTTTATCAAATGTCTATGTTATCTCTCAATTATAGGGAGTTATCTTGAATTTGAATGATTCTTATTGTTTAAGTTACATTCTTTCTCATAGGGTTGTTAATTTGTGCTAAATGCTAAATTTATTGTAAAGATCTCAAATATACTTCATTTTATTTGCTTTTTATTTGGATGTACTTATGTTATCTAGATCATAATAGCAAACCTTTAAATTAAATTTGGTTCTTACTTATGATTCATATTTTTCCTTTGAATTTTTCTTGATTTGTGATATAATTTGAGCTTATGCTATTTATAACATAAATTGGTTCAAATGTGCTCAAAGTAATTGGAATTTTCTCATAATATTTGAGATGAAAACTTGCAATCATATTTTTTTATTCTTTACCCTTATTTTTCTTGTTTTTATCAAGATTCACTCTAGCTTAGAGGTCATTGGTAATAATCATTTAGCTTAACTACTGAATCCTCAAAATTATTAAGTATTTAAATAGTAGATACCTTGGTGGCTCCCAATCACTAAATCAAATAAATATTATGGATAGTTTTCATACTTTTCTTCTATTCCACCATAGATAATCACTAAATAGTCACAAACTACAACTCATGCCATGGATTCTCAAAATACTAAAATTAGAAGTGTTCTTCAACACTAAGAGCAACTAGTATAATTAGAAGCATCAACACCTAGTAAGAGGCATATTGAGTGAGGAAGCCTAAGAGGCTATTTTGAGAAGGATAGAAGATTAAGGAGAGCTAAATGAGTTAATTATATTTTGAGATAATATTATAGCTACATAAAATATGTGTTATTGATGTATGATAGTGCATGATATTTAGATAGATAAGATAGAGAGTTGAAAAAGAGGTCACCATTTGTTGGTTGAGAAATAAGGTGTCTGTAAGTGATCAAGTTGGTCTTGGATGAGTTGGTGCTTTGTAAATAAGGAGTGAGATCTGACTTGAAATATTGATGGTTTTATAAGTGTTCTTAAATTGGATGAGTTTGTGTTGATTCACTTAGGGATTTGGTGCCTCATTGCAATTTGGAGATTGCTAAAGGCCTAGTTGAGTTGGTGCTTAACTAGTGAGGGGTTGGTGTTCTTTATGGGGTTGATTCCTCACTAAATCTTGATCCATTGCTTATATGACTATATTCTAAGATATGTTTCAATGGTTTTTACCCTCATGAGGTTTTATCACATATCTCTTGTGTTCATATGTTGTATGCTTATGTGAATGTTTGTTTATGTATTGGTTGATGTATGTGTTTGAATAAATGTTTCATGAATGATAAGTAGAATTAAATGAATGTTTTAAGGGCACTAATTCACCCCCCCCCCCCCACCCTTAGTAGTTTTACTTATAAAATATTCATATAATCATGGTATACTACATCACAAATCATATAACTTTATTAACAGTCATAATTATTTACCATATTTACAAGCATACTTCTCATACATACAAATATATGTTATATATGTGTATATGTACATATTTAATTCATATAAATATATACCATATATATGTATAATTACATACCAAATATATACTATATACATGTATCTACACATAATAAAAATATTATACTGTCACAAACTAACAGTGTATCCATTATGCTCTAAGTATTCAACTGTCATACCCTTAGAGTATAATGTATACAATAGTTATACATTATAAAATAAATTTTTCATTATGAAATTCATATATTAAAAAAAAATTATAAATACCTATATAGGAATATACATAATAGAATTAAATATAAATATTTATAATCACACAAACCCTTGTTCTTTACTCCTTTATAATTCCTTGCAAAACATATTCCATTTTCAATAGATATTATTAAAAAACCATTTACCCTCATTCACCCATAATCTGGGTTTATTTAAAATAGGTATGCTATTCCATTTTGGACAAACAAGTTATCAAGTTAACAAACAAATTTGGATTTATTACTCAACCCCCTTTTAGTTGTATTAAAATTTTATTTCTCCTTGACTCACAAACATCTAAGAAAAATTAGTCATCATTCAACTCAAATTTATGAGAACTATTTAACAAACAAATGCAATGCATAAGCAAACATAATTATTACCTTAAAATAGTCTATGCACAACCAAATAATTACTTCATGCATAGTTTAAAGTTCAACTCAGTTGACTAATTAATATAGACGGATATATGTTGACATATATACATTAGCATGTATACATACCCCATACCTTGTAGGTTTATAAGGAGTATATACATACCCCTTTATTTTTAAATTCTTATATATTTTTCAAACTTGCCAAAAAAACACTTGTGCATAATCAAATAATGAAGAAGGTCGTATTAATCATTAACTCGATTTGAAATCAATATAATATTTTGTTTACTAACCTTAGGTTCCTAAATTTGACTTAATCAAACACACATAGTTTTCTATCTAATAACTCAATCAAAATCTACCTTCCAGGCAATGTTAATACTTAACACATAGTCCAATATATATCTTAAAATATAATATCAAAATTGTAAGCTCGTGTCTAACTTTGCATTTTATTATGCAGTATCTCAAAACCATTTCAACTATGTAACATTTCTACACAGTCCATTATAAAATCCTACGGTTTTGAACATAAATAATACATAGTCCATTTTAATAGCCAAGGGTTTCAAACATAAATAAAACACATTCCATTATATAAAAACTAAACTTGATAATAGTTACCTAGAATATCTTATCATGACTTCTATTTGTTTAATAAAGTTCCCAGGTTTCCAAATAGTTTGATATACTAGGAGATTACACACAACCCTAGTTATATAGGCTTAGGGTTTTAGAGTATTCATTCAGTTATATGGATGGCCAAGCCATCCATAAAGTTAAATCCTTATCTCAAGCATAATATTAATAAGATAATTTTAAAAACCCATTTTTAATAAAACATACACTGAATTTCAAAGCCTAAACATCCATGAAAATAAAAATACACTACCAACCTTGTTATGACCTTTGATAGTTTATCTTTTTGTTTCATAATTTATTTCCACCAATTCTCTCTACTCATCATTATTCTTCCTTTCCATGCCCTTCTCACTTCCTTCGGCCTCCTTATTATCATTCTTTTTTCATCAACCTCTCTCATACATTTAATTTATGTAATTGTAACCATCAAAACTCATAGTTTGCCATTATATCCTTTATTCAAAAAACCTTGGTTTTCTACAAATTGGTTTGCTTAATTCATGTTAACTCAAATTATAACCAAAAAAAAAAATCCCTAAATCTCTTGAGTGTTATAAAACAACTAAACAATAATTATTTCAATCCTCTAAATATCTACATGGTCTTTTGAATTAACATGCCCATGTATCAACTTTAAAAAGTCCACTTACACTATCATTTTAAATGATGCTGATATTCTCAAGTATTAAAAACTAATAAAACTATTGCCAATTCATTTTACCCCATTAACTAAGGTTAGATTATAAGATTTCAGCAATAATTATTGACTTTAGTTAAGGTTCAACAAACACAAAGATGTTTCCCTCAACTTTAAAAATGAACTATCCATATTAAATTTGAATAGAGTCATGTCTATTTTCTAAGAAAAAAGGCTTCATAGCAATCATTAGTTGATAACATGATTAAACTAATATATTTATATTGTTAACAAAGAACCTCTAAGTTGTTAATGGCTTAATACAGGTTATTCATCTTATTATAAATGATAATAATAATAAACTTATAATCAATAATAATCAATCAATATATTGATTAATCAAGGTAATCAAATCCATCTATTATTGTAACCATAAATCCCAAAATAACAATATTCACATAATAGTGAGCCATATCAAAGATAGTGGTAAGTCAAGTATGGATTCACTCAATCAATCCAAGTAATAACATAAACTATTATTAATGTAGTCACACAAATAAATCCACATAATCCTCAAATATAAAATAATATCATGATATGCATATATATTAAAAAATTAAAGACACACTATAGCTATCACAAAACAAGTAATAATCACAAACATAACATTCTAATGTGTTATGTGTGTAGGTATCTAGCTTTTCCTCTGTCATCCCCCAACATTTTGATCTATGCCATCCTCTCTGATGATGTTCTCCCTCCATCACAATCTAAGGGATGGATCTATCCTACATCCAACTCATGACAAAAAGTTAGTTAGCTAGTAGAATCATCATATAACCATAATATATTGTTGTATAAACTAACAAAATGATCATAATGTAAATAATATACAAGTACATCTAACTAATATCAATTTAATCATGTAATCTAACCAACATACAACTATCCCATAAATATCATATGACATACAACTTAATTAAATAGTAATTATTCAATTTAAAAACCCTAATAATCCATGGATAAAAGATTATTAAGCTTAGAGAGAAATCGAGATGTGACATTTTGGGGTAGTTTTTAATGTAGACCAGTTTTGAGAGGAAGATAAAAGAGTGAAACTTCTTAGGTGCAACAATAAATTCAATATATCTTCAATAGAGTGTTTTAATTTCAAAACATTGGGAAGAGAAATGGAAATTAACTCAATATATATAGGTTATTGGGTTTATATACAAAAATTCAAGCTTAAAATAAGTGAAATTTTCAAATATGAATAACTTTATGAAGGTATAATCAATAGAGTTGTAATCAAGTATCAACCCATTGCATTTTCAAATATTCAAATCAAAATATGAATGACAATCTAAATGTCTAAAATTCTTAATCTCCTGATATAAATTTTTAAAATGACTAGTCCTTTTTATTTTAAAATAAATGAAACTTCCCTCTAGTCATTGATCTTCCTCAGATCTAATGATGTGATCCTATTTAAACTTTTTTGTTGATGTCAAAACTAAAAATCCATATGCATTGTTATATTAAAATTAAATGATCTTGAGTCATTGATCTCTATTAAACAAAATTAAATTGTATGCCTTAGAAGAAATTTGTGGGCCATAGTGGAAAATTAAATGATAGGTGGTAACTTTGATTTTATTTGATGAATAAGGGTTATCTTAGTTTTAATATTTGTACAAAAAACAATCAAATTCATTGACTAAAATAAAATGGTGAATACCATGGATTAATATTTAAAAGCCTTTGTAAAATGAATATTGGCTAAGAAAAAAGTATGAAAATTCCCATAATCCCCTCTAATCATTGATCTATTTTATATCCAATGGTGTAAGATGAATACCCAAATGGATATGTGGTAACCTTAAGCTAATCTAACTATCATGATGACATCATCAACTATAATATCTAGTCATTGGATCTGCCATGCTATCTTCAGCTTTCATATTTCCTTTTAATAAAAGAGATGGAATATGAAGCCATTTGGATGAAGGGGGGCATTTATCAAGTTTGAAAAGTCAAAAGGATTCCCAATTTTCAAATCAAATCCTGCATCTTGAGTTGTTGATATTTACAGGTCTAAAATTATAAAGGGTAAAAGGTGAAGGCTTCAACTTGGATTTCAATTTGTTTATCATCCAAGACCTAATTATGTGAATTATTTTGGAAAAGTACATGGACATTATATCTAAAAAACATTTCCAACCATTAGATCCACCATTATGAACTCTAGTCATTTAATATACTAAAATATATCACATTTCTCAATTTTCACATGTAGTTTTCATGTGAGGAAATGAATTAAGATTAAGTGGCCATAATGTGAAATTTCAAGAAAAATACATAGCTTGAGTTGCGGTTGATAGTCTATGATACAAATTAATGAAAATTTTAGTATTTTTTAGTGCAATATATAAATAATAAAAAAAAGAGGAAAATACTTGTAAAAAGAAGAAGCCAATAGTTCATTGAGACCCTACAAGGGGCACTTCCATTTGACCTTATTGGTAGTTACCACCCTTAGACCCCAACTTTCAAATTTCAAAGCCAAAAATGAGATGGTGGGGAGACCACATCAAATAAAGTAGAGATTTTATAGACTCATGTCTAATGTATTAGTGTTAAGATTCTAAGATTTGATGTTGGATTATTTATCTAGATTTGTTTATTTTTTATTTAATTTTATTTATTTATTAGTTTTTCAAGTTGATTTACCTATTATTTGGTTTTGTAACCAACTTATCTTCTTATAAGCTTTAAATGATTACATAGAGTACAAAAAACCAAGATTGATATTGAAAATAATTTTTTTATTATTCCTCCATTATTCACTAAATTTTTACCCCATTTCTTTATTATATGATGTCTATAGCATGATGGACATAATTGGAGAAGACAATAGACTAGAGAACTCAATTGTAGTGTTTTATGAATGTCTCTTATTTGATATTTTCTACCTGTACGGTGCTATTTATTCTACCCTAAAAATTTACATCTATACAATGATCCTATATAATAATCTTTCTAAATATAGTAGTAGTATGAATATCTATGTGTTTTTTGGTTTGTCTAGAAGTTTTATATACCTATATGGTACCTCATCTACTAAGTGCAGTAGTCAAAAATAGGCGTGCAATGAATATAAAGTTTCTTTTTTAAATTATAAACCAAGATTTGACCTGTATAGAATTCAACATAATCAATTAAATCACATAAGAGCATCCTCTACTTTAAAATAATGGCACTAAAAGTACAAAAAAATAATTGAAACCCTTGTAAACCAAACTGACGACTGAAAGGAGAGACTTGCATATAATGTGTAAAGAATATTTTTAGAATTTAAGCTTTCAAATATGTAATCAGGTAGATTAATTTGAAAAAACAAAAAAAAAGGGAGGAAGACATTGAAATAGTATCTAAAATATCATTGAAATCATTCACCCATGGACTCCACCAAGAAAGCACAAAGCATTATTTTTTTCATACAAAATAAAATCATTTGATAGAAAATTACCATGCATGTAATTTTTTAATATTATTTCAAAAGTCATGAATATATATAATATTTTACCTTTATTTAAACAAATTAATTAAAGTCAATTTGGATAGGTAGTGTTTTGTAAGTCTCTTACAATAGGGAGGTCAAGGGTTCAAACCCATTCAAACAATTTTTTCTTAAAATTTCATTTTGACCCTATTTTATATAGGAAAATTTAAAATATCAAAGAAATAAGGGTGTAATAGGAGTTATAAGGAATAGTTAGTGAAATTGTTTTTTAAAATATCAAACTCTTTGTAAATAAAATATATTCGGTGGTAAAGGCCAAACCCTAATAATTTCCTTTATTTTTTTCTTTTTTATTACATCATGGAAAAAATTATGAGTTTGATCTTGGAAAATGGAAAATTATCATGTAAAAATTACAAATAATGGAGTATAAACATGGATAACACCCTAAATTTTAATTATTTATGGTAAATCATAGAGAAAGAAATCACACCACCAAATAAAACTACAAAGTTGGTTGAGTATAATAAATGTAATAAGCATGCACTTGAACTTTTGAAATCATCTTACATTGAAAAAGTTATCATTAATATTGAATCATTTAAAATTAGTGCATGGAAAGCATGTAAATAATTAAAGGGTTTGTATGACAAGCAACCTACATATAATAAAATTTATCTTCTTATGAAACTTTTAAATAATAAATTGGAAGATAATAAAGACATCTCTGAATATATTCCATGCATAAAACACTAAAACATAATTATTATACTACAAGGGGTAAAATTGATGATGACATGTTTATTTCCATCACATTGAATGCCCTTAGTTATACATACACCATTTTTTTTGATATGTTTCAGCTTAGTGATAGGCTTAATGGTGCCACATTTGACTCCATATGTGAGTTATTGACTCAATATGAGTGATAATTTGCAAAAAATAAAAGTACACCTAAAGAAGAGGACCACTATGTAAAGAATAGGTCCCAACACTATGATCATCACAATGTATAGTGACAACTTCAAAATCATTCTCTAAAACATTCTTAGAGACATTCTCTACATCATTCTTGATGGTCCCCACAACATTCACATCAACATTCTCTAGGGTCTTTCAAATGAAAACATGGTCTTACACATGTAAACATCATCATAAACATTCTTATCACTCATGTAGTTCTTCTAGTGATTCAACTTCTTCTAGATCTCATTAACACATGAAAGAGACAACATGTTTCAAATGTGGTGGTATTATACATCTTATAGATGTTTATCCTTCTTGATGACCTTGCTCTTCACATAAAAATAAAACTAATGCCAATTATGTCAATCATTCTAGAATTTGATCTTCTAGTTAATCTAGTTATTCTAATTATTTTAACATATCCTCTTATCATAAAACATAATATATGGATGTGGTCTATGGTCCCAATGGACCTAGCAATTTGTTATGAGTGATCAGTGATTCACCCATCTTGTGCGAACTACTAGGCTCAAGAACAAGATATATTGTAGTATCATTTTTTTAACTTGTGTTCTTAGTTTCAATTCCATTTTTGGCTTTATATATCTTATATTCATGACTTAGATTAAACAATATTAGTTTGATTTTTTCTCTCATTACACTTCTCACCTCTCACCTAATAAGGGGAGAAGATATAACATTGGTTGGTCTTTGATCAATAATCAATGACAGTATAAGTTGATAGGGTTATTTATCACCATTAGTGTAGATCAAAGGTCATCAACATTTATTGGACATCAAGGAGATGTGTTATATAGCTTACAGGTTTATCACTTAGATTGGTTCCTATGTGGGACCTTATGTGGGTTAATATAGTTAGACATGCCTAATCATGTTCTACTATAGTTGGTACAATGATCACCAAGGATGATCAGGATTTGATCATGTTCATTATACATTTCATAAACTCATAGGGGCATGCTTATTTATGGAGTAGCATCAGTTTTTGGTTAGTGTTAGAGGTATAATGCACCACTTGAAGTTACTTCAGAGTCATTGCTCTAGTATTTTTATTATATACCCCTTTATATCAAGGGGGATTTTGTTCAATTATTTATCCAAAGTTGTTTATGTTTTATTTAATTTTGTTTATTTGTTGGTTCTTCAAATTGTTTTACCTGTTAGTTGGTTTTGTAACCAACTCATCTTCCTGTAAGATTTAAATGCTTATATAGTGTACAAAAAAAACAAGTTGATATTGAAAATAATTTTGTTATTATTCCTCCATTATTCACCTAATTCCAACATATGTTATGCAATAAATCTACCCCTAAGATTCACTAAAGGTGTTAAATATTAATTTACTAGGCTGAAATTTCCAACCAGTCTAATATTCTTGATGAAATTATCTTGTTTAGGGTTCAAATAATTATTAGAATGCAAATGGAATTTATTGAATTAATGGTCTCTCCACTATTTAAATAAATAATCCCATAAATTTAAAATGGATAAGTTATAGGAGCATTTGAAAAGGCTTCTTTTATTTTTTTAAAAAAATTCTTGTCTTTTATTAAAAACCTTGACTAGAAAATTGAAGCCATGGAAATTCGAAAAGGAAGCCCACTATCATTTATATACTCAAAATAAATCTTCTTTTATTTTAAAATAAGAGAAGTATCAAGTAATTTTAGGTTGAGTATAGGAGATCAGTATGGTTAGCATGGGAAAATATAAGGGAATATTCATTAAGCCATTCAAGTAATAAAATAAGCTATAACAAGGAAGAATGTACAGAATTTAATCAATTGTCACAATAGGTAGTTGAAACAAATAACCTTTCCCTCCCTTTTATCTTCTCTCATTCTATTATATATTGAAATTTTGCATGTTGTGTAAATGATGATTTCTTAGAATTTCAAGTCCACTAAATTTTTAATTTATATTTAAGCCTCTGTATTTTGTATGTGAGAAAATCATGAGCCCTCATTGATTATGATGTAAATATATGCAAGTGTTAGAGTTTGTTTATACTATTTATTTTTTATTTAACAATTAAATTCTATAAACAAATAAACTATTGAAAACTGATTTAGGATATAGAATATACATAACGTAAATGTATAATATAGTAATTTAAAAAAATTAAAATTATCTATAAATAGTAAATTGAAAAGTAAATAATCAAACCTAGCTTAAATTAATTTTATGTTGAATGTGAAATCTTACTATTGATGAAAATCTGCTAAAATAATCCTTGAACTATGTCATAGCCAAAGACAAAATTTAAAAATGTGTTGGTAAAATGCCATAATAAAAGGATAGGTTTGAATTATGACTTTATCTACTAAATATCACCTTGTTTGGATTGGTTGTGTGACTAATTTTCTGATCTAGGTGTGTGCACCTATTTGCGATGACTTTTTGATTGACCATGTGTCTTGATTTGCCATGTATAAGACCTATAAAATAAAAATCCTAACTCATACATAATAAACCAAATATAAATCAAATATAAATGGGGGAATTAAAAAAGAAGAATAGTCTAACTATCCTAAAAAAATCTTGTTTAATCTAATTGATGCCTACATAGTCAAAAAGGGCCTCAGGCTAATGTAGTTCTCCCTCCTAGGTGAGTGGGTGAATATTTATCTTAGTTATATGAACAAAAAAAGATAAATTTACTTGAATTATTGATAATGAGTGCCCTTTAATTTCAATAAAATGATTTCAGAATTGGCCTATGACTATTAAAATTAAGTAGAACTAAAATTATAAAGAATAATGTCCATTTACTTAGTGTGTAGTAGAATTTCCAAGTGATTGATAGAAGTGTTTGGATAGGAATTGATGTGTTTATATAGAGGAATATTTTAAATATTTCTATTAAAAACATTTCTAAAATAGTGATATGGGTAGTAAAAAACATCTTAAATTTAAAAATATACCATTGGAGCAAAGGGATAAAGTCACACTAGTAGACAAGAGTATAGTGAGGCCCCATCTACCTAGTGCATTCTTATCCCAAGAGGATAGAGACTAATGTAATCTAGATGATAAGAGTTTTTAAGTAAAATATAGATACATGAATTGTGTTTATAATAATTTTAAGATATTAAATATAATATTTAATGTTCCCATAGAGATTACAAGTTAATGGAATGGTAAATAGACCAAGTAGGGTAAGATGTCAATATTAAACATTGCCTAACACTTTATGATTAAATTTCAGTGTCTAAATTTCACCCCAAATTATTATAATGATGTAATGATGTGAAATTACTTTAGTAAAGGATATATAAACCTAAGTGTGTATACACATTTTATATTTTGACGATAAACTTGATTGTGTAAGATGCCTCAATGCAAAACCTGCAATAATGCCCCTAAAATTTGTTACTTACCATATTTGAAAATATTGAAAATCTAAATTTTTGATTTTAAAAGAGAGTAATAAAATTATGTACCTAAAATAATATGCTATATAATTACTATGTAACTTGAAAATGGATAAGTGTATGCCCCTTTATTGATGAATTTGGAGAATTTTTGAACTTGTGTTGAATTGAGAGTGATCAAGTTTCAATTTCAAAACTAGTGAAAGACCTTGAGTTGGAAAGATGGTATGCTCCATGTCTCATCTAAATGTGTAGATTACTTTATAAAATACTTGAATTCTGAAACCACCAAAACATTCTCACTACGATGGAAAAAGTGAAACTATAGATGTTGAGTGTCACTAGACTCTAGCATGGACCACTTTTAAAATGAAGTTGACTCACACCACTACAGATGGATTTAGATTATATTTAAAACTTTTTGGTTTGGAAATTTTGAACTTTGAAACTTTTGAACTTTTATATTTTCATGTATAAACATGAACATGAATGAATATCATGCCCCTTGTATTTGCATAGAATTTATATTGAATGTCATCTAAATTTTTAACTATTTGAAACTTGTAATTTTTAACTATAAGAATGATTACACATGCCTAGTATATGTCCCCATAATATAAAAAATGTTAAACCATTTTAAAATTGTATAAATTTTTTTTGTCATAAAACTAATTTTTTTTGTGCATGGGGCTTAAATTCTCACAATAATCCCATTGTATTCCCCCCTTTTGAGATGAGAGATGTATCTTAAAAGTCACTTATCTCAAAATAAAGCATATGTGAAAGATATAATAATGGGGTACCACTTTAGACATTTGAATTTCATTACATGATAATAGTACATATATCATTGAATTCCATATGAAACATGTGTTAAATAGATATAACATTGAAGCACATAAGAAATATGTGAATAATAAGTATCATGGTGCCAAAGTAAGAGTAAATAATTAAAGTAATGTATGATATAAATCATGGAACCATAGTCATAAGCATTGAGCATACAATTAATGTCATGAAATTTGTATATAATGTCACACATAAGACCCAAAAGCCATATACAAGGGACATGTGAATGCTACATAAACACACTAGGCCAAGGGCCACAAACAATAAACAATCAAGTCCAAAATTATTATGCAGTAAAGTAATAATTTTTAAAATAATAATAAATCAAATTATAATAGTATACATCAACCATATGTATGAATTTGATTTTTAACAAATAATATATCCATGTAACATAATGTATAGTATGAGTGATTAGCAAAACATTTTTATGATATATAGTTTGACATGGTAGAAAGGTTGTGGATGGATAAAACATGTTGAAGTGTTCATTAAAAATGAAGAGATGTCCCCAACATACAAGATTGTTAGGTAATAAAAGAAGCCTAACATAAAAAAAACACATAATAGTATGTCATGTATCACACTAACATACCTTGTGAAAAGCATTGTGTATTTTAAAACTTAGATATGTTATCTACTTGTCATGAAATAAATTACATATGTAGAAAATTAAGTTAACATTATTTGAAAATACTTTTAAGTTATTTATTTTTAATTTTGAAAATATTTTGATTTTTTTTTTTTTTTTTTGCCATATTTTAAAAAATTTAATTTTGAAATATTTAAACTTTAAAATATTTTAAAAGTGATAAGAAATAAGGATTTGAAAATATAATAAAAATGGAAGGGATTAAAATAATATAAAATAAGGTGATAAAGTGTAGTGTGGTAAGATGGAAAGTAAGGAAAATGCCCATAATGTATTTATAGATAATTCATAGTAATGTAACACAAATTATCGGTATGTAGATAAGAATGTGCATGCTCTCAATAGGAAAGAGACTATGTTTATTCTTGGATAATTTAAGAGTATATAGTTGTGATTATGTAAGTGCAACAAAAACCATATCATGATAAATATGCAATAGTAAACAAGTGTATTTTACTAAATAATGGGCCTTGATAGAATTTTAAGATAGGTGTTTTGGATTTGTTTGAATCAGTTTAAAAATGTAAGAGGGCAAGTACCCAAAGTGAAAATTAAAATCAAAGGTTTGAATAATGCTTGAAATTTTGGATAGAAAAATTAACAACAAAGTAAAATAAAAAATCTATGTACAAATGAAAATGCAAGTGTCTAACCAATAGCTTGATTAGAGGAAATTTACCCTAGAGTTCATGTATAATGGGTATATCCACCTAATTAATTTTGTGATAAGCCACTAATTGGAATAGGATGCCATTATGTACAACTATCAGAGCCACTATACTATATTATAGGTGTTGTGTGATGCATATCAACCATAAATATATTATGTGTCCTTGTTGGTGTATGCCTTTCTTTGTGTTCTTGTGTTGTTATTATGTTCTCTTTTGAAATGGTGATCATTTCACTATATTGTTGAAATGGTGATCATTACACATATTTAATACTATATTTTAGGTGTTGTGTGATGCATATCAACCATAACTATATTATGTGTCCTTGTTGGTGTATGCCTTTCTTTGTGTTCTTGTGGTGTTATTATGTTCTCTTTTGAAATGGTGATCATTGAAATATATTTTTGAAATGTTAGGGAATCATAATCAATACTTAGTGTAGCTTCCATTAATATTTGTCATGATCCTCCAAGGATTTCATTGTATTTCTCTAAAGTAGGATCAATGTGAAAATGTGTTGAACATGATTTAGGACCAAGAGTGATTAGTAATGTTATAGATCCTATGCAATGTTTGGTTATATAGTTTTATTGAAATGTTGTGTATCATACCCCAAAATATTTGATAATATCTAAGTTACATATATTAGCATTTTGTAAGTTAGTAACTACAACATTGATGCATTGTTTTCGATCCATAAGTGGTTTAATAATGAGAGGCTCTAGATATGAAGAATGTTGTAATGTTGCCTCTTTTTTAACCATATTTGTGGGAGTAACCTTGGATATTGACTCTTCCTTTTAAATTAATCTATTAATAAATCATTTTTAAAAAATGCTTTCATCTTGATTCGGCAGTTGTACCTCTGAATGTGGCTTTGTGTGTGTATTTAATTTCTCATTTGGTACCTTTTCCTTGGGAAATATGATAATTATATTGGATTAAACCAATTTTGGTATATTATTATAGTTATTTTACATATTTTATAGATCCACTTAATTTTAAATGGATGCCTTGCCCTTATTTTGTATAAAATAAATATATTTATATTCAACCAGTCTAGTAGATGTAAACAAGGAATGAGCTAAGTAAACATCATCATCAATTGGATTTAAATTTAACTTGAAAAAATAACATTTTTAATTTCATGTGTATCATCATCACAACTTCTATATTAGTCCTCGATCTAAAAAAAAGAATCTTCAAAATTGACCAATAGTGATAGTTTTATAAGAGGCTCTTATAATTTTGTAGGAATTGATAATTGTTATTTCTCTTCTTTGATAGGCTCTTCTATTTGTGTATAAATTTATAATTTTTGAAAATTTGAGTAAACTATGGGATATCATTTACATTAATTGATTCACCTACTTCATAAGTATGTATTTAATCCATTGTAATTGGTTGATTATGTGGTATCATGGAGACTTTTTTAGTTTATAATTGTGTCATTTTAAAATATCAAAAAGGTGCATCATCATGTAAAATTGTATACTCATTTATATCATGTAAAATTTTGATACATTATGGAATGTATAAGGTATAGATTTCATTTTTTTAATTCAAGGCTGATGTAAGAGTATATTATATTGTAATTAATTGAACATTACTTGAAAAATAATATATACCATTTTAGAGTCGAGTAATAAATCTAATGTGATAGCTCCCATTATTCATTTTTGAGTGCTATAAAAGCCATGGATAATTTTTTCATATTTACAAAGATTATCCTTATTTAAGCCCAATTTGTTTATGAATTTAGTAGCTAAAAATATTTATCTTAGAACTTATTGAGGTCAACATACCCCCATTTATTGAAAATTGGGGCCCATAAGATATTTTAAAGCTTAACCCTAAAACCATGGCCCATTTTGAACATTATTAAAGTTTGAATATAATCCACTTTAATGAGGTTAGTTCACTAGTTTATGGTTTTGATTTGAGCTTGCCTAATGTTGCTAATAATTGGTCTTCATGTATTTTAGTTATAGGTTTAATTTAACCCTTGTTGGTGGATTCATGTTCCAAAACCCTAGAATGAACCCTTGGTTCAAGTTTGAATTTGAATTTGGTGGGATCAAATTGGCAAGAACATTCTAAATTTATTTTGGACTCAAGCCCACTTTTATGTTAAGGCTTGGTCATGTTTTTTAATACAACCAAACATTAGTCTAAAATTATGCCTTGGTCTCTTTTATTTCCCCCCTATGTTTCCTATATTTCTAACATGGTCCAATTTTATGTTGATGGTCCCTTTTAATTTTCCTATTAGGATCCCCTTACATTTTATATTGAGGTTACTTTATTACTTACTTATCCTAAAGTTTTAATGTTAAATTCCCATTCATGTTTATCAACATGAATGAGACCTTAGCCTAAATACTTTAGACTAAGCTTTTATTTCCACCCCAAGCCCTAACTTAATGTTCATGCATCTTGTATGATATAATGATTCATGATTCCTCACACCTTTTGATCCAACAGAGTGAGAAAAAACTCAAAAATTTGAGTACTTAGACCTCTGGACCAATCATGATCAAGAATCTAGATCAAAATCAATGGATCATGCTTCATCATGGATTGAATATTAGACAAAGTAAAGACATCATTGAAAATTCAAAGCTTTAAGAGGCTCATGGAGTTTCCATGTGGCACTCCTGCATTCAAAGATTAAAAGTAAAGGGTATCACATTTTAAAAGGGACCAATCATGAGCAAGTTCTAGGATCATGATCAGATGGCTCTCACCTCATCATGGATTTTTATCGGGTGATGTGAATTGACTCCAAGATCCCAAGAAGCTCCTTAGAGCTATCATGTGGCACTCTCACATTAGAACATAGGAATTTGATGATCTTAAATTTTATTTTCATGTAAACATCATTTGATGTCTATGAGGGCATCATTGATGTTTGTGTGATTATCAATTTTAAGCCCATCAAACCTAAAAGACTTCACAAGATTAAATGTGACATCCTCATGAGCATTATTTGAATGACCAAGAGGCTTCCTTTGACATCCATGAGGCTATCAAAATTAGGATTATCTAACCTTTTACTTAAACTAAAGGGGGTATGTTTTATATCATTCAAGGGGTCATTTTGCTTTAAAACTTAGCATAAAATGCTTTAACCTAAGTCCATTCATGTTTATTAATATAAAATAGACTTAGCCTTAAGCATTTTATCTTAAGTTATTTTATGTCTATGCACTAATTAAATATCATGCACCTTGAAGGATCCAATGGTCCACACTTCATCATGATGGATGATCCAACAACATGAAATCACTAAAGAATTTTCAATGGAGCTCTGAGAGCTTGTGGGCTTAACACATGGTGAATGCACATCCAATATATGAATAATAAAAGTGTCAGAGACCAAAAAGATCATGGAGGTGCCAAGTGACACAACCATGGGGTTTAGGACCAAAAGGAAATAATAACAAGAAAAGGATCAGATCATAATCAATGGCCCACATTGATCTAAGGATCTTGATCCAATGGTGTGAAACAAAAGGTATTTTTTAATTGTTAATGGCTAGTGCTTCAAAGCCATTTATGAAAAATGCCATGAAAGGTTCTAGATAAATGTTGGATATGTACCATGAAAGCATAAATTGATAAAATAAGAGATCTTATGTGATAGAAAATGAAAATGTATAAAGGAAAAAGTCTAAATCATATTTGAAGCATGTATGAGATGAACTCCAAATGAACTACTATCATTAAAGCTTTGAAACCATAAAATTTGCATAAAAAGGCCTTAAGTGGACTTAGATTGATTATAATGAATTTAAGATTTAAATTATGTTTTGAGCTTGAAACAGCTATCTAAAAGACCATTTTCAATCTAATTGTGAATAATTTGAAAGGTGTGGAAGCCATGCTAACTCATAGGTAGCAATATAGAGATGAGATATAGCTATATTTATCCATGGATAATGAATGAAGGGTCTTCAAGGATACAAACCTTGACATTGTTACATTGAGCACAAGAAATAATAATTAGTCAAAGCTCTTCTAGACTATTGAGGAGATACAGGCCATTACTAAGGAGGAACAAAAGATTGCTACTATGACTAGGAGGTACTATGACCTAATTGTAGTCCAAATGGCTAGTCTACACCATGTAGCTACCAAACCAGAGGTAATACACTATATTGACATCTTTGATCCTATTTTTAAGGATTTTAAGATTTAATAGGGTTTGATTATCCATTAAAGTACATTTAAAAGAGTAACATTCATTTCCCTATTAGCCTTTAAAAGTTAATATAAAATCCCAAAACCCCAAGTGGATTTTCCCACTATTAAGGAATGGACTGACAAGAATGATCTTGACACCATCCTTAAGCCATGGTTGCTCCAAGGGAGCCATATAATCTAAGACCCTACTGGTAATATCTTAGTTTCCCAATTTAGGGAAGGAATTAGGGTAATTATGACCCTATTAAATAGAATCTCTAGATCCCACTCAACCACATTTATTTACAAGAGTTGGGCATCCTATGTCTACTTTATTGTATAAAAAGGGCTCACTCCTCCAAATAGGGAGATGATCAACATATACCTAGAAAGGCAATTCATATGCAATATGAAGAAGACTAGCACCCAATTTTTCATGATCTCCTATCTATTGGATTCTTTACTAGCCTCCAAACATATCCCCTAGACCAAAAATTAGTCACCTAAGGGAAAGTTTACAGTCTCTCACCACTATTCAAAGATACACTTATTCAAGTATAGGCATAACATGAAATTCATTTATGATTATGTTTACCAATATTTAGTATAAATCATTATAGGTATCCCAATGTCTAGGATTAGCCCTTTAACCAAGAAATGTGTGGAGCTCAGGGGGGACATCTAGTTATATCCAAATTGTACAGTGATTAGGATTGAAGGGACTAGGATTTAACCCTACAGATTGTCTATCCATGTTCCCATCAAGATGGAAAAGCAAGAGATTACATACCAAATACTTAATAGTGTGAATAGAGTATGAAAATATAGGAGGAAAGGTCTCTTCCATCCCTTTATTATAACCATTGGCAGAACTATCCTATAAAACTAAGATCATGTGAGTATTATGGCCAAGCATAGGGAATCTTTTAGATTTTAGCTTGATGAGTTGAATATTTGGGACCCAAAAGGCATAGTATCCACACACTTGAAGTCTAAGAATTTGTCCAAACTAGTGTATGTGCACCAATTCAGTGTCCATGACACCATTTAGATCATAGCAAACACTTTTGAATAAATATTGGCTAGGCTCAAGGGATATAACATTAAACTTAAGTAGAGACTATGTAGTGATGAGAAACCACTAGGAGATATATGGTAAATGACACCTATAAAATATCATTTGCTACTTAGACCTTCCAAGCCACCTTAAGAGTAATATCAACTAGAAGTGCCATAGCCCCCAATACAAATTACATAGGGTCATGGTAAAGAAAAGATGGAAGAGAGACCTAATGAGGGACCATCATCCTCAATCCCTCTTGATAGACTTGTATCTCAATAGAATAATTGGGCATGGTTTCCTTAATGCCTGGTGAAATAGTGGATGATGCTCTCAAGGTCCTTGTTGAGGCATATGACACTAATGAAGAAGAGGAACATGTTGAAGAAGCACAAACCCATGCAAAGGAGGCTAAAAAAGATAAAGGAAAAGAGGTTGCTTTGGATTTAGTTCTAGTAGATCCCCATAGAAAAGGAAAGCATAATTAGCCTTGGTCCTAGTTGGATCAAAGAGGCCAAAGTTGACATTCATTCATCCCATAAGTGAAATCAACTTATTCAATTAGGAATACCCTATTCATGGACTATTCATCCCTGATTAGTTCATATATGGATAAATGCAAAATATTCCCACTTTGTCTCACTCTTGGGCCTTGACCCAAACTATTAATATTGATGTACATGATGACATCAAGCCTTGTATAAAGGCTTTGATGAAAGAGGAAGAAGAAAGGAGGATAGTGACCACTACATGTTCAAAAATCAAACAAATGGATGCTCCATTAGCATCAAGAAGCATAAGAGTAGATGCCTTAGAACCTCCAAAATACATAGATTCATCCACTGCTATGAAATTCAATCTAGCGATAGTTGGATTAGAGAGAGTCACAATAATAAAATCCATGGTGGGGACTGAAGAGTTCACATTCTAGAAGGTTGAACCCTTTACAAGTATAACTCTAGTTGGAGGGAAACAAGCTGAAGAACTACCTATCCATGAAGAAGATTTTTAAAGACTTTCTAAGGCTCATTTGTCTCAATTCAGAGTTTGGCATTAGAGGAATGAAATAGAGGATTCATAATTTAGAGAAGGAAAAGGGGAACTTAGAGACATAGGCTATCTTATCAATATCTTAGGCTATAATAAATATGTTTGAAGAATCCTTTTTTGATATGTTTGACTCTTTAAAATCAATGAAACTCAGACAAGATGCATTAATCTAGTAGAGTGAGGTGGCTAAAGGATTGATAATAGAATGGTAATATGCAAAGGCCAAAATAAGAGATCTTATCATCATATTGATTACAAATAGAATTTTTAAGTTTAAAACCGTTAGCCTAGTCCACCTAAATGTTGTATTAGGGATAATGTTAGATAAGATCCAAAGCTTAAGTACTTGGTTAGCAGGCTTGAATAGACTCCTGAGGGATGATGAAGATCTGATTGCTAGGATTAAGCAACTCCTTGGCACCATGTTGTCTAATCCTATAAAGACTACATCCTTGGGCATTATTGATGATGATGAATATAAGAATATAGTCACTTTGGTGATGTAATAAGTAAAGGGTAAGAGCCAAGGCCAATTAGGCAGTGAAAATAATACAATTTTGGGCATGATCTTCACTGATAAAAAAATATTACAAATGCCAAGAGTATTAAAGAATTTATGGCAAGGGATAATAGGGATTTTGAGGACTTATCTGACCAAGAAGATGTCTATTTATTAAATCTAGATATGGATTTAGAACTTGCTAAGGAATAACATCAAAGGGTTATGGATCTTTTACAAGAGCAATAATAAAACCCTTTGGCAATGGTCCCACCACTTAGTTAATATTCCATTTTGTAAAAAAATTGTAATATTTGAAATAGGAATATTATTTTATAAAGCATATGCTAGTCTATTTGCATATTTTCCTTTAAGTCAGTTTAGTTTTGAAAATCAAGTGTATTTTATAAATTTCTAAAAAAGGATAGTTGTCTTTAAATTTTGTACATTTGTATCTATCAACTAACTGGTAGACTACCTTGAATTTTTATAAAAGATAGTACTACTATTTTGTAAAGAGGGAAAATTTTGGGTAAATTTGTATACTTTGAGAAATTAATGCTATCAAGGAATTCTTGTGAAGATTATCCAAATTTGATGTGTCAATTGTTAATGTGGCTTTCTCTCAATTTTTGGTTCTAAAACTTGAATTCGAATGGTTTCATGAATTTTAAATTTGCATTTATGATACAAGGTTACTAATTTGTGCTTATGCTAGATTAGTTGAAGGATCTTGATTTTTGCTTCACTTCATTTGCTCTGTATTCATATGTGCTAATGCTATTTGATTTTAGTAACAAATATTTAAATTAAAATCTAATTCTTACTTTCATAATTTCATATTATTCTTATAAATTTGCCTAGTTTATGGTGAGATATGAGTTTATGTTATTTTTCATCATATACTAGTTAAATGTAGGTTCAGTTATAATTGAAACTTTGTTATGATATTTGAGTTAAGGATCAACAATCACTTATTTTTATTTTTGCCTTACCCTTCTCTTTTATTTATTTTTAAACCAAATCACTTTAGTTTAGGATTCATTATAAATATCCATTTAGATTAATCTATAGTTTTAGTTTTTATCACAATTCACTATTATTAGTAAAGATATAATTTGTAAAGAATTGGATCATGATGGCTCCCAACCATAAATTAATATAAATTTTGTGGAATATATAAACATTACTTTGCCTCTATTTCACCATAGGTAACATATGGTACCAAAACCTACTGCTCATGCTTTAAATTCCCAAAATTATAAAATGAGAAGCATTCTTTGAAAAATAAGGACATCTATGGTACACATAGAGGCATCAACAAGCCCCTAATGGTGCTAGAAGGAGGGCTTCCTTTGTGAATTAGTTGAATATTTTATTATGTTAGTGTGTTCTAATCTAATATTGATGTTATCTTTGCAATTTTGAGTAATTATTTTCTTACAAGTGTAAATGTCATTTATCTTTATGGTCTTTGACCTATCTTTGTGCTTCTTTTAGACAAAGATCAAAGTTATTTCAAGTTTTATACTTAGTTTTGGTAAATTTAGCTTAATATTTGAAGACCCATAGTATTTGAGGTTAGAATAGCTTGTTTTGATCAAAGGTTGGCATATCTTTCATAGATCTAAGTTTATTCGAGCTTGTACTTATAAATATAGATCATATTTGCATAATTGGACACATCCTTTAAATAACTTAGTCAAATATTTACATCCTTTACTATTCTTTATAAAATCTTTCCAAAATGAGATTAATGTGTAGGTTTAATCCTTGTTCTTTATAAATATTTACTTGGTACATAGTATTTCAAATAAGATCTTCAATCTTCAAGATGGAATTGCCTAGGATTCATATACGATCACAATCAAAGACAATAGATCCTTTGCTCAAGCTTGAAGTTCATCAGAAAAGTATGTGAGAGAAAGGTAAGCATAAACACTCCAAATATTTTACAACCTCACTTATTTAGGGTACCTTTTCCTTCAATCTTCATCTAGGTATGGCTTAGTTTGGATATTCTTCAATTAATGTGCTAGGTGTGGTACATGATCTCCCATGTAACCCTAAAAAATACTTGCCAACATTTAGTCCAACTAGTATTGTAATTTTTGAGAAGCATATTAAATATTTTAAAGATACTTTAAGGTTGATAAATGTCACACATAAAGATGTAGCATGTAGTTTTTTCCCATTTACTTTTAAATATGTTGACTATGAATGGTTTTTGAAACTATCTTATAATTATATTACTAGCTAGGATGATTTTACTAATATTTTCATAGACTAGTTTGGTAAAATTATAAGTCCAAGTGTCATATACCACTAGTTCACCACCATCAGGAGGGCTATAATCAAGCCCATAAGTTTCTTTAATGCTAGATTCTATAAAATGTATAGTAGGACCATTGAACCTTGTAAACCTAATGATGTTTTAACTCTAGAAATCTACAAGGATGTAGTGGATCCCATGACCTCTATATTTTTGAAAAGATATATTCCATCTATAACTTCATTAGCTAGGGCTTATTTTGAAGTATTGATCATCAATGATCAAATACAACCCTAGGGACAAATGGCATACTCTATCCCAAATGTCAACTCATATATGCCCATTCTAAACACTTTCCCCAATAACAACTAGAATATTATATCCTTGAACCAACTCCCAAATCTAAATCAATTGCCCTTGAGTCAGGCTACTCCCAATCAAAACTTAAGATTCTTGAGTCATCCTACTAATGGATTTAATGAAAATGATAAAATATATTTAGTACCAGTTACTAGTACTAACAATAACTAGGTGTACAATTTTGAAACTCTCAAGAATGAGAATGAATATATACTTAAAATGGTCCAAAAGTTAAGCATTGATTTCCTTTAGATGCAAAAACAAGTTAGCAATACTGGAGAAAGCTCTAGTAGGAACTTTTCATTCCAAAGGTTCAATAGGCCAAATAATAGGTTTCAAAATGATAGTTTTCACAATAATAAGAATAATGAACCATCACCTAAAAAGAGGACTATGGACATTAATATTATTGATATTGTTTTTCCTAATTATTATAGGGTGCATTATATAACCAAACATGAAGAGATTAATTACATAGAGTTTATAAGGCATTTAAAGCTTTCCAAGAAGATTTGGATACATTTTAAGTGGTACCTAATGAGGATGGTGGTGTAGGTACTTCAAGGTCTAATCTTGTTGATCAAAATTTCATGGTGGAGACCTTTGATTTCCCCTTTTAAGAGGACAATGAACCTGATGATGTCCCTAAGGAGATCTAGGCCTTCCAATAATTATTGAATAAGACTTGTCCCTTGAGGAATAGAGATTAGAGTAATCCCTTGACTACCTCAATGCCTACAAATAACTTTGGAACTCTTCCAGACACTTCTTCAAGCAATGATTCAGAACAACCCAAAGGGAGTACCTCTAAGCATAATGTTGATGTTATTAGTTATTTAAATAAAATTGGTTATAATATTGTTAAGGACATGAAGAAGATAAAAAATATCATCACATTACATGAATTGACATATATTATAGAACAAAGGGACCTCTTGATGGAGTCATTATCAAATAAATCTAATAAACCACCCAGGGATGACAATGTTAATATGGTTGTACATAAAGTTAAACTATAATCTCCTCCTTTCTTGCTCATAGTCAAGATGTTTGGTAAGAATTTACATAATTGTTTATTAGATTCTAGTTCATATACCAATATCATGCTAGCAAGTATTTGTAAATAACTTGGCATGATTCATATTATGTTTGATAGGGTTGTTACTCAATTAGATAAGTCTAGAGTCAAGGTAATTAGGGAATTATTAAATTTTCATATGCAATTGGACTCTGAGCCTAGAGTATAATAGTTTATTGATATCTAAGTTGTTAAAATTCCTGATGTGTATGGAATATTATTAATAAGGGAATGGACCAAAGCTCTGAATGGCTACATGTCCACAGATTGCTCACATTTATGGTTACCTTGAAAAGGAATGCCAAACTAGATCAAGGTTGAAAGAAAGCCAAGGATGAAGCACATGATCACTGATTACAATGATTTTAATGAAAGGGTCAACATAATTTACTTAGAGTTAGGGGTTTTCACCCTAGAGACTAAAAAGGTATGTGATTGTAAGAGTACTCATGTTATTCCTAGGCTATGGAAGCTACATTTTGGTGGGGCTAGATTTAAAGCTAGATCTAGAGTCGGTATTGTCCTTACTGACCCTACCAATAGGAAATATCATGCATCCTATAGGCTTTAATTCCCTTGTACTAACAATATTTTTGAGTATGAGGCCCTTATCTTAGGTTTTTAATTTACTATAAAAAAATAAGGTCAAATAACTACTAATCTATGGGGATTTAGAACTAGTAATCAATCAGGTGAGAAGCAAATATCAATGTAAACTCTTGTACCTTAAAAGGTATAAGCTCAAAATCAAGGATCTAATTGAGTATTTTGATGCTTTTATCATTATCTCCATCCCCAAAGAAGAGAACTAAGATGCTGATGAGTTAGCATATGTTGCATCCAACCTCATGCCTAACCAAGACTCACCCAACTTCAACATTGATTTGATACCTTCTCCTTCAATCCCTGATAATGTGAATCATTTTTAGGTCTTAAGTGATTATAAATAGATATTAGATTTCATAACTAATTATGGATCAATTTAGGCTTATATCATTGATGAAACTGATAAAATGTATTTGAAAAACACAAGTTAAATGGTAAAGTCATTTAGTTGAATAATAATAAAATTCCCAAAGGCATGATTTCCTTAGAGAGGTTATTTGATCAAGACAAATTGGTTGAGGTCTAAAAAGTTACTAAGGTAAATGGGAAGGACTAAAATGATATTGATCTTGGCCCCCAAGATCAGCCTCAGTTGGTTAACATTGGAAAATCTTGCACCAAAATTGAGAATAAGAAGGCCAAAGAGTTGCTAACTAGGAATAAGGATTTTATATCTTGGTATTATGATGACTTAAAGATCTTTGATCCAAGGGTCATCACCCATAATATAACCCTTAAATATAGTTTTAATCCATTTAGATAAAATCAAAGACCTATGAATCTTGTCCTAAAACCAATGATCTTTAAAGAGGTCAAGAGATTACTAGATGCTAGAATTGTGTTTCCCATTCGGCATTCTACCTGGGTGGCTAATTTGGTACTAGTCAGAAAGAATAATGGTGAGATTAGGCTATGTATTGAATTTAGGAATTTGAACAAAGAATATAAAAATTATAACTATCCTCTTCCCTCTCTTGACTAGGTGACACAATTTATTTCAGGTTCAGCTATGATGTCTTTTCTTGATGGCTTTTTAGGTTATAACTAGGTTTTGGTTGATAGGGAAGATAGGATGAAAATATCCTTCACAACAAAATGGGGAACTTTTTCTTACAAAAGGATGAATTTTGGGGTAATCAATGCATAAGCTAATTTTCAAAGGGCCATGGACCATGCCTTCCAAGGTCTAATTGGTAAGTGCATCATTATATATATGGATGATCTAACCATTTTTTCTAAAAATAAGGAAGATCACTTTATGCATTTATAACAAGTGTTTGAGAGATGAAAAAGGTATGAAATCTCCTTAAACCCCAAGAAAATTATCTTTTGTGTTACTGAAGGTAAATTTTTGGGTCATGTCATAATTAAAGATGAGATCTCTATATATCTTGAAAGGGTGGAGGCTATATCTAGGATAGAACCTCCAAATAATAAGAAAGAGCTAAAATCATTTTTTAGTAAGATAAAATTTGTAAGAAAGTTCATTTCTAGCTTTTCAGAGATTGTCAAGCCATTAAATGACATGATAAAGAAGGATGGCAAGGTCTCATGGAATTAAGAATCTAGGAAGGCATTTAATAACATCAAAGAAGCATATAGTCAAGCTCCAGTCTTGATAAGTTTTGACTTTCAAAGGAATTTATCTCTATTCTTTTGCATCTAATCATACTATGGCTATAGTTTTAACTCAAAAAGCTAATGGATGTGATCACCCACTAGATTTCATGAGTACTAACTTTAACAATGTTGAATTGAAATATTCATTGATTGATAAACAAGCGTATTCATTAGATAAAGTAGTAAATAAATTTGGGCATTATATCCTTAAAAATAAGGTTCATGTTATTTTCCCTAACCCTATTATAAAACTTATGCTAAGCTAGAATGAACTTAGGGAACGTAGAGGTAAATGGATGTCATTTTTGCAAGAGTATGACATAGAATGAAAATGACAAAACTGGTAAGGTGCCAAGGCTTGATCCAAATTATTTCTAATACCAGCCTTAGGTTAAGTATTATGCAAGTTGATTAGTAGAATTTTCAAGCTAGTGAGTGGTATGATTCCATTATCCATTTACTAATTAATGGTACATATCCTGTAAGACTAAAAAGGGAACAAAAGAGGGATTTGAGGCTCAATTTAGCCCATTATTTAATCAAATATGGGGTCTTATATAGGAAAAAATTTGAGGGAGTCTATCTAAGGTGTATCTCAAAAGAGGAAGCTACCCAAATCATGAACACCTTTCATGATAAGTTTGGCAATGGATACCCATTTGGGAAGACTACATCCCAAAATATTGGACAACTATTTTCAAGGATACTCACAAGCACATGAGGGAATGTCACTCCTACCCGGTCTTTAGTACCAAATAACCTAAGTTAGTAATGCCTTTAAAACCCTTCGTGGTTGATAAACCCTTTGCAAAATGGGGGTTGGAATTTATAGGGGTGATTAACCCCAATTCATCTGAAGGTCACAAATTCATCCTAACTACCACTATTTATTGCATAAGGTAGGATAAAGATGTAGCCACAAAATAATGTAGGACTAAGTGATTAGTTTCTTATAGGAAAACATTTTTACTAGATTTGAAACTCTATTCTATTTAGTGCATGATAATGGTTCTGCATTTACATCCATAGAGATGACTAAATGGGCATATGATAATGGAATTTGTCTTAAGTTTTCATCCAACCATTATCCACAAGGAAATGGAGTGTTTGAGTCTAACAACAAGAACTTAATGAAGGCAATTAAAAAGTCTGTTATAGACAAACCTAGGACTTGGCATAAGATTATTAAGTATGCACTATGGGTAGATAGGATAAAGATCAAGGAAGCCCTAAAGGAATCACCATTTCTATTGGTGTATGGCCAAGAACCTATTTTCCCTATCACTCTCAGATTGACTTCATATAAATTCATTCAAGAATACATGGAAGACAACTAGGAGATTACAAATTCAAGATTGCTAGACATCATCTAGATGGAGGATGTAAGGGAGAAAACCTTTGATAATTTTAGTAGGCACTAAAACACAATGGAAAGGTGGTTTGATAAAAGATCAAAGATTAAGGTGTTTATACAAGGGAGCATAGTTCTCCTTTGGGATAAAACATCTAAACCTAAAGGTAAGAATAAAAAATTCACACCTTTATGGATTGGCCCACATCAAATTACAAACACATTGAGAAACAACACTTTCAAGCTCAAAGATCTATAAGGAATAGAGTTCACACTACTCACCAATGGGTAGTAACTTAAGCATTACTTCTCTGCTACTCCTCTTGAGGTATTTATGGAGTGAACTATAAGATGGTTAGACTTAGTGTATTTAGGCTAGTTAGTTTCTTTTAGCTCTTTATTTCTTATCCCTTGTTTTTATATAAGCATGTATATATTTGTTTGTTTATTTTTGTTTCTTATTTTATTTCTTTTTTTATGTGCTTACTTCTATTACCTTGTTCCTTATTTCTAATAACTCCTTTTGGATAAC
Organism: Torreya grandis; assembly: GCA_037957365.1. NCBI lineage: Eukaryota > Viridiplantae > Streptophyta > Pinopsida > Cupressales > Taxaceae > Torreya > Torreya grandis. Next base: position 285,902 of record JARHVA010003585.1, read on the forward strand.
CTTGAGCTCAAATTTTATTTTAACCTGCTTGAAATTCTAAGTTTAGGAATGTGGGTATGAACCTAACACATATGTTGACCATGGTTCTGAAATGGGAGCCTAATGTTATTATTTAGAGAAACCAGTAAAGACTAATTAAAGATGCCAACTATTCTATGAGAACTTGAACATTGTCTTGACCTAAATTTGGTTTTAAGAATATTTTCACTTATAGGAGGAAATCTTAAACTATTGAAACATAGTCATGCTTGTACTTAACAAAAATCCTTGCCTGGGATAATGGTTATAGCCATAGGTGATTCTCTGAGGATCAAACACCTAACCAAATCCTTAAACATGGATAACCTAGTTCCCAACCTTGATAAAATAATAAAAGACCTAAAAATACAAAAAGTAAGGATGTAGTGGAAAATCAAAATCTTATCAAGCATAGGTGATTTTGGTAATCTCCATCAAGGCTATGGATGCCTGGCTAAAAGTGGAGCAAGGCCTTGAATGAATCCAAAGGTATCTATGTCAAGGATATAGATGTCTAATCGGCAACAGAGCAATACCCAATCCTTCCCTAAACTAGAAGCATGGGTCTTGATGAATATCTAAACATGATCTAAGTCAATGTTAATGATTAAAAACATGAAACTTGGAATTTATCCCCTAAATCCCATGAAAAATAGTAAGTGGAATCAAATCACACACATATCATAAATATGTCTTAACATTTGATCTTAATTCTATAAGTGCAAGGTTTGTTTCAACCATAAAATGATCTAGATAATAGTTTTGATTAACTAGAGTGGATGACTTTGTTATTTGTCTGAACCAGAGTCTCTAAGTTCAAACATATTGTTATGTTTCCCCTATAAGTCACCATTTTTTGAGGTCAACATAACCCCATTTTTTGAAAATTGGGGCCCTTGAGATATTTTTAAGCTTAACCCTAAAAGCGTGGCCTATTTTTAACATTATTAGAATTTGAATATCATCCACTTTAATGAGGTTGCTTCACTAATTTGTGGTTTTACTTTGAGCTTGCCTAATGTTGATAATAATTGGTCTTCATGTCTTTTAGTTATAGGTTTGGTGGAACCCTTTCTGGTGGATTCATGTTTGAAAACCCTAGCATGAACCCTTGGTTCAAGTTTGAATTTGAATTTGGTGGGAGAAAATTGGTAGGAAAATTATAAATTTATTTTTGACTCAATCCCAATGTTATGTTAAGGCTTGGTCATGTTTCTTTAACACAACAAAATCATATCCTAAAAATATTCCTTGGTCCCTTTTATTTTTCCCCATAGGTTTCTTATATTTATAACATGGTCTAATTTTATGTTGAGGGTCCCTTTTAATTTTCCTAGAAGGATCCCCTTACATTTTCTAGTGAGGTCACTTTATTACTTACTTAGCCTAAAGTTTTAATGTTAAGGCCCCATTCATGTTTATCAACATGAATGAGACCTTAGCATAAATGGTTTAGCCTAATTTTTTATTTGCACTTCAATCTTGAATTAATGTTCATGCATCTTGTAGGATCTAATGATTCATGTTTCCTTACACCTTTTGATTCAATGGAGTGAGGAAAATCTTGAGAAATTGAGAACTTAGACCTTCAGACCAATCATGATCAAGCATCTAGATCATGATCAACATATCATGCTTTATCATGAAATGAAGATCAGATGGAGTGAAGACATCATTAAAAATTCAAAGCCTTAGGAGGCCCATGGAATTGCCATGTGGTACTCCCACATTCATAGATTAAAAACAAAGGATCCTGCATGTCAGAAGGGACCAATTATGATCAATCTCTTAGATCATGATCAAATGACTCTCACTTTGTCATGGATTTTGATTAGATGATTTGAATTGACTCTAAAATCCCAAGAAACTCTATGGATCCATCACATGATGCTCTCACATTAGAACATATGAATTTGGTGAGCTTTAATTTGGCATTCACATGAATATCATTTAACATCTATAAGGCCATCATTGACATTCATGTGACCATCAATTGTAAGCCCATAAAACCTAAAATACTTCATGAGATTAAATTTTATGTCTTCATGAACATCATTTGAATGACCATAATGCTTCCTTTGACATCTATGAGGCTATAAAAATTAAGCTCATCAAACCTTTTACTTAGACCAAAGGGGGCATGTTTTATATCATTCAACGGGTTTTTTTCTTTAAAAATTAGCATAAAATGATTTAACCTAAGTATTTTCATGTTTATTAATATAAAATAGAATTAGCGTTAAGAATTTTAGCCTAAGTTCTTTTATGTCTATGCATTGATTAAAGCTCGTGTACCTTGAAAGATCCAATGGTCCGCACTTCATCATGGTGGATGATCCAATGACACAAAATCATTGATGATTTTTCAATGGAGCTCTGAGAGCTCATAGACTTGATACATGGTGAATGCATGTCCAATATATGACTGATAAAGGTGTCAGAGCTCAGAAAGCTTGTGGAGGTGCCAAGTGGCATAACCATGGGGCTCAAGACTAAAAGGAACCAATGAGAAGCAAGGGTCCAGATCAAAATCAATGGCCTATGCTGATTTATGGATCTTGATCTAATAGTGTGAAATAAAAAGCATTTTTTAAATACCAATGGTTAGCGCTTCAAAGGCATTTATGAAAAATACCATAAAAGGTTCTAGATAGATGTTAGATAAGTGCCACACAAGCATAAAATGACAAAATAGGAGATCTTGTGTGCTCGTAAATGAAAATGTATAAAGGTAAAAGTCTAAATCATATTTGAAACATGTATGAGCTAAAATTCAATTGAACTACCACCATTAAAGCTTTAAACCCCTAAAACTTGCATAAAAGGACTTAAGTGGACTTAGATTGATTACAATGAATTTAATATTTCAATTGTGTTTTAAGCATGAAAGAGATATCCCAAAGACCATTTTTAATCTAATTGTGAAAAATTTTAAAGGTGTGGAAGCCATGGTAGCTTACAAGAAGCAATACAAAGATGAGACAAAGCTATATTTATCTAAAGATAATGAAGGCATGGTATTCAAGGATACAAACCTAGACATTTTTACATTGAACACAATCAATAAAAATTGATCTAAGCTCTTCTAGACCATTGAGGAGATGTAGGCCATTAATAAAGAGGAACACAAGATTTATACTATGACTAGAAGGTACTATGACCTAGTTGTAGTCCATATGGCTAGTCTACACCATGCAGCCACCAAACCAGAGGTATTCCACTGTATTGACATCCTTGCTCTTATTTTCAAAGATTTTAGGATTGAATAGGGCTAGATTATCCATTAAAGGACCTTTAAAAGAGTAGCATTCATTTTACCATTAGCCTTTAAAAGTTAATATAAACTCTCAAAACCCCAAGTGGATTGGCCCACTATTAAGGAATGGACTGGCAAGAATGACCCTGACACATTCTTTAGGCCATGGTTGCTCTAAAAAACCCATGTAATCTGAGACCCTACTTGTAACATCCTAGTTTCCTAATTTGAGGAAGGAGTTAGGGTAATTATGACCCTATTAAATAGAATCTCTAGAGCCCCCTCAACCACACTTGTCATCAAGAGTTGGGTATCCTAGATCTAATTTATGGTATAAAAAGGGTTCACTCATCCAATTAGAGAGATGATCAACATATACCTAGAAACATAATTCACAACCATTAGAAAGAAGACCAATACCCAATTTTTCATGATGTCCTATTTATTGGATGCCTTACTAGCCTCCACCCAGATACCCTATATTAAAAATTGGTCACTTGAGGGTAAGTTTACAGTCTCCCACCACTATTTAAAGCTACACATATACAAGTATAGGCATAACATGAAATTCACTTGTGATTGTGTCTACCCAACTTTAGTAGAAGCCATTATAATAATCCCAATGCCCTAAGATTATCCCTTTAACTAAGAAATATGTGAAGCTCATGGGGGACATCTAGTTATATCCAATTTATACAGTGATCAAGATTGAGGGGATTATGATTCAACCTTATAGACTGTCTATCCATGTTCCCATCAAGATTGTAAATCAAGAGATTGCATATTAAATCCTTAATGGTGTGGACAAAGTATGTAAAGATAAGAGGAAATGTCTCCTCCATCCCTTTCTTATAACCATTAGTAGAACTATGCTACAAAATTGGTATCAAGTGAGTATTGTGGCTAGGCATAGGGACTCTTTTAGATTTTACTTGATGAGTTAAAGATGTGGAACCCAAAAGGCACAGTCTCCACACACTTGAAGTCTAGGCAATTTCCCAAACTAGTGTATGTGTACCAACATAGCATCCATGACACCATTTATATCAGAGCAAACACTTTTAAATAAATATTTGTTAGCCTTAAGGGACATAACATTAAAATTGATCATAGAATATCTAGTGATGAGAAGCCACCAAGGGATATATGGTAAATGGCACATATGCAATACCATATTTTACCTAGACCTTCCAGGACACCTCAGGAGCAACGTCAGATAGAAGTACCATAGCCCCTAGCATAAATTACATAGGATCTTAGTAAATAAAAGTTGGAAGAGAGACTTGGTGAGGACCCATCATCCTCAGTCCTTGATAGACATAAATCTATGAAAGAATACTTGGACATGATTACCTTGGGACTTGGTGAAATAGTGGAGGATTCTCTCAAGGTCCTTACTGAGGTATATGATAGTAATTAAGAAGAGGAGCATGTTGAAGGAGCATGAACCTAGGTAGAAGAGGATAAGAAAGATAAAGGAAAAAAAGGATTACTTTAGATTTAGTTCTAGTTGCTCCCCCACAAAAAGGAAAGTATAATTAGCCTTGGTCCTAGTTGGATCAAAGAGGCCAAAGTTGAATTTCACTCATCCAATAAGTGAAATAAACTTATTCAATGAGGAATAGACTATTCATGGACTAGTCATCCCTTATTGGTTTATATATGAAAAAATATAAAAGATTCCCACTTTGTCTCACTCTTGGGCCTTGACCCGAACTATTAAAATTGATGTACATGATGACATCAAGCCTTGGATAAAGGATTTGATGAAAGAGGAATAAAAAATAATGATGGTGAACACTATAGGGTCAAAAAGAAAACAAAAGGATGCTCTAAGAGCATCAAGAAACATAAGAGTAGAGGTCCCGAAACCTCCAAAATACATAGAGTCATCTACTAATGTGCAGTTCAATCTAGAGACAACTAGATTAGAGAGAATCACAACAAGAAAAGCCATGGTGGGGATTAAAGAGTTAACATTATACAAGGTTGAACCCTTTATAGGTTTAACTCTAGCTAGAGGGTAATAGCCTAGTTAAATACCCATCCATGAAGACGATGTCGAAATCCTATCTAAGGCTCATTCAGCTCAAGTTAGAGCTAGCATCAGAGGAATGAAATAGAGGATTCATAATTTAGAGAAGGAAAAGGGGAACTTAGAAATGCAGACTATTTTATCAGTGCCTAAGGCTATAATAAATATGCTTGAAGCATCCTTTTTTGATATGTTTGACTCTTTAAAGTCAATGAATCTAAGACAATATGCATTGATCTAATAAAGTGAGGTGGCTAAAGGATTGATAAAAATGGAAATATGTAGAGGCTAAAATAGGAGAAATTACTAGCATATTGATTAGGAAAAGAATTCTTAAGTTCAAAATCATTAGCTTAGCCCACCTAAATGCTATATTAGGGATAATGGTAGATAAGATCCAAAGCTTAAGTACTTGGTCAGCAGGCTTGGATAGACTCTTAAAGGATGATGAAGAGATGACTACCTAGATTAAATAACTCCTTGGCACTATATTCATATAAAATGTCTAAATTGGTAGTTTGAGTGTGGATTGTGACACCCTATCCATAGCTCCTTGTTGCATTCTCTTGTGACCCTTATAGATTTTTTTTGCTCATTACCAGTCATCCAAAACCTTATGAACAATGATTCCATCTCAACCAAACTATATTTCCCAAGCCCATCTTATTCCCACAAGTCTTGATACTATAAGATAAGAGTTCCATACTTGTATTATAACATCAGACCCTAAGGTGTCCCATTTTTAGTGCTCTTATCCATTTTCACTTTGAGCCCCAATAGTCATTTTCATCTTATCCCTATCCTTCATTATGTTATCCTATCACAAACACATCTAACCCATGATAAATGGTTATCTATAAAATCCTATCCAAAGCTCATTTACAAAGGGAGGTGATAAATCTTACAAAGTAAGATAAAATACAAACAAATCACTAAGGCAAACTTCCCTATTTTCTACATACATTTACCCAACATAGGTACAAACACATGCAAACCCTCATATCAGTCAGCCACCTCAAGCACTCTCAATTTGGAATTTTTTACATTCACATCACACTATTTCCAAAAGAAAATTAGGTGGGAGAACTACATATGGCTTGATCCCTCTTTGGAGTATTAGTATGTAGGCAACATACTCACACAAGGGGTGTGGATTTCATGTTCTATACATCTTACACACTAACTCCCCTTTTTCACATGATTCAAAGATTGTTTTATTAGGCATGATAGAGGGTTAGGGTTTGAAGATTAAATCAAATATATAGTGAGTTATATTGATAATCAACACTCAATATTTCATAGGTAGGCTCACACATGCACAATGCAAATACCTAGAAATTTTTAGGTCTCTATGACTAGTTTGGACAATGGTAGGAGTGGATAATAGTGTCAAACACCAAAGTGTCCTATTTTTGGTGCTCCTATATTTTCATTAAATGAAATCTAGATTTAGGTTGATGAACCTATTCCAATCCTACACAACTAGTTTCAACCTCTGCATCATCCATCTTAGTCTAGTTTCAAGCTAAGTTATATTTCTTCCTATTTATTGCCATTTTTAGAAAGGTGAAAAGACAAATAAATTATGAAAATTAGGACTATATTTATTGAAATATTTTTTTCTGATTTATTAATCCAAACCTTTAGCTAAATTAATAATAAAACTCTATTATTCCTAAATAATTTAAATCACTTGGTGAACCTGACTTACTTTGTTTACGCATAAAAAACCTAGAAACCCTAGGAAAAATTCCTTAGTGATTTTTTCCACTATTTTTTTAATTTTTTCTACATATTAAAATTAGAATTTCACATTTCATTTTTAAAATTCACCATAGTAATTTTCAAAAAAAATATTATTTTTAAATCCTAGTTGAATATACTAGGACCTATTACTTTTTGAAGTATCACCTTACATCTAAATCAGATTTCACATAAAAAACCAAAAATAGATCTCACTTATTTCAAAACATTTCTTGAAAAAAATAAGGAGTCCATACTTAGTCCTATCATGTATATGAATGATTAATTTTACTATATGTTAATACAAAGCTTCTTTTTTCCATTTCATTCTTACTTTTTATAATATGGGATGATATTAAGAAATCTATTACTAAACATGTTTAAGATCCCTTTCCTTTAAAACAACGTTTACTTTTATTTAATAAAAGATTTCATTACATATTTTCTCTCTCTCATGTGGAATAATTTTTAAATCTATCTTGCTAAATATATTAGAAATGTCATGTCACAAGTAAAATTCTTTTATGCATTAATGCACAGTTCCATGCTCTCTATCCCTTGTTTACTATATCTCATATGGAATGTTCTTTATAATCATATTTTTATACAAATTATAACTCCAATTACATGCATTTCATCCCACACATGTGGTTTTTACCTAGATGCATAGAAATGTTTGGCTACTTTTGAGTATTTCCCTATCACCACTAGTCACAAAAAAACACTAGCAGCTATATCTATTCCTCCTCCCTTCAAACTTGGTACATATAGATCTTATCTCATATCTATTACTAGCTTTATGCCTATAGTAAATCATTCATTACATGTTATCACCCAATTTTATGAAGATATGAAGGTTGATTACACCCCTAGATATAGTTTTCTCACTCAGGTTGACACCCCTTTTGATACAATTTCAGTTCTCAAGCTCCTTCAAGGATCAGATGTTTAAAAAGATGTGTTGTACATATCCCTTCATAATACTATATTTCAAATTTATGTTGAACTAACTTATGTCACGTCTATCCTCAATATAATGCAACATACTAAAGATCATATTTCCTTTGAGAAAGAGGATTTATCCCTGCACCACATTATCGAACAACATCTACCTCTATATATCTAAATAAGAAGTAATGATGTGGGGTTATAAAGGGTGTTAGTTGATAATGGTTTAGGACTCAACATTTTCAAAATTTATTTTCTTAAATGTATTAATATACAACCTATAGATCTAGACCATTTTGACATGAACATTAGAGGTTTTGAAAACATTCATGAAAATTCATGGTTAAAATAACACTCAATCTTACTTTGGGACCTAAAAAATTGCCAAGTACTTTCCAAGTCATGCCAAATGACCTCAATTATAATTTATTACTTGGTTAGCCTTGGATTCATGATATGTATGCAGCCCCTTCCACACTCCATGCTTGTCTAAAATCTAGTCACAAAGGTTACATATACACATGCCCAATAGACAACAAACATTTTAAATACTATCAAGTTATCTAATCTCCATTGAATTATATTTTGCACTTTAATCTTGACAATATACCTACACAACTCACTACTCATAGTATACCTTTAGTCCATGCAACACATCAAAATATTCCAAGTTCTGTAATAGCACTAATATAAAATCACCAATTTACCTCCCCTTTTACACTTAAATGTCTTAATAAGATTGGATATCATGGCAAAGGTCTTGGAAATCATGAACAAAGAATCATCAATCTTTTTGAGGCATCAACACAACATGGAAAGTAAGGACAGGGATATCAACTTACCCTTATTCATGATAAAGCTTCTTCCAATTCTTCAAATCATATAATATTTTATCCACCCATTACACCTATAGACCATATAGTTAATTACTTATACATTATCATTGGTCTATCCTAATCTCATTGATGATACAGTTTCACCAAATATGTTCACACTAGATGAATTCTCTAATGATGAATCCCTCCTATAGTTTCATAGAGCATATGAGGACTTCCCATCTTGCTATCATAAAAATAGATTCCCTCATCACATGAATGTTCATGCGTACTTCAAAGAAAATATAGATTATCCCTAGGACATACCAGTTGATTTAGATGACACTATTATTATAACCCCATACACACTAGATTGTTCCACATTGCTTAACAAGGAAATAGATGATTTGAATTTTGGAACTGATCAGGATCCTTGTATTGTCTTATTAATCATTGACCTATGAAAGGAAGAGGATACATATATTCATAAAATTTTGATATATTTTCCAAAACTCTTTGCTTTGTATTACTCAAATATGTTAGTAATTGATACATGTATAGAAGTCTATTGGATTCCATAATATCTTGATAATAAAGTGATTAAGTAAAAAATTCATAAAATGCATCCTAATGTGGCTCTCTTAGTAAAATATGAGATCCATCACCTCTTAGATGTTGGTTTCATTCTACCAGTAGCACACCCTAAATAGATTTCCAATAGAGTCCCCATGGTTAAACCCAATAAACAAATTTGGTGTTGTTTTTATTCTTGATATTTAAATAAGGCATGACTAAAAGATGATTTTACCTTGCCTAATATTGAAATGATCATAGATTCCACAACTAGGTATGAAATGTTATCATTCATGGATGGCTTTGTAGGATATAACCAAATCAAAATCACTAAAGAAGATCAAGGGAAAACATCGTTTACAACACCTTGGGGTAAATTTTGTTACATTGTCATGCCTTTTAGATTAAAAAATATTGGAGCCACATATCAATTTAAAATGACACCTATATTTCATGACTTTATTAACCATACTATTGAGGATTATGTCAATGATATATTAGCTAAATCTAAATAATGACATCATGCCATCAATTTATGATAGATTTTTCAATGACTTATGAAATACAATATTCGATTAAACTTAAAGAAACTTGTGTTTTGAGTTACATTAGGCAAAATTTTAGTTTTCATTATTTTTCAACATGGCATAGAGGTTGACCCTAAGAAAGTCAAAGCATTTGTCAACATGCCACCTCCCATGAACTTAAAATAAATTTGATCCTTAAAAGGTAAGATCCAAGAAATCTATCAATTTATAGCTCAACTTGATGATAAAACTTAGTCATTCACTCGATTATTAAATAAAGATACAAAGTTTGTTTGGGACTAAGCCTATCAAGAAAACTTTGACACAATCAAGAAATATATTCCTAATCTGCCTATTATAATACCACCTATACCTAATAGGCCTCTCCTACTATAAATATTAGTAATAGATCATGTATTAGGAACACTCTTAGCATAACATGATGATAAACATACTAATCAAGCTGTTTATTACATCAATTACTCATTAGTTGATTACAAAAAAAATTATTTCATGATGGAAAAACTATGTCTAGCATTATTTTTTGACACACAAAAACTTTGACATTACATGATCAATAATGAAACTCAGGTTATCACAAAATTAGATCCCTTAAATTTTCTAATGGAAAAACCACGTCTCTTTGGTTACATCACAAAATGGATCATGTTATTAACAAATTTTGACTTAAAGAGAGTTTTATAGAAATAAATAAAGGGGCAAATCATTGTAGACCATTTGGTAGTCACACCACTCTTAGACACTAATCCTATTATTCACACATTCAGAGATGATTTTACTACCTATTCTACTCATTTCAACACTTAGACTATGTTTTTTGATGGTTATCGATGCACATCTAGCATAGGGGCAAGCATTACCTTTGTCAACCCTTCTAGTCACATAGTTCTTATTACATATTGATTAAGCTTTTCCTACACTAACAACACCACAGAATATGAAGCACTTATCTTAGGTCTCTTTGCCACCCAGTCCCTCTAAATTAGATATATTTAAGTCTTTAGTGATTCCCAACTTGTGTTCAACTAATTTAATTATGTTTATCAGATAAAAGAAGAACATCTTATCCCATACCAGAATATGGTACAATGTTTATCATCCTAGTTTGATTACTTTTCTATAGAAAGTATACCAAGAAAAGATAAATGACATGTAGATGCAATGGAAAGTGCCACATTTTTTTATTCATATTGACATCAATGATGATCAAGCTATTTTCATAATTAAATGATTACAAATGCCATAAATATCCAACATATATTTAATTACCCTTTCCATCTTAGCCACGACGTGCCATTCAATAACTCTGGAATGGTTCTTTGATATCTATAACTTTCTAAACAAATATATTACACTAGAAACTTTCTCATGAAATGAAAAATACAAGGTACACAAACAAACAATTCATTATCTAATCATTGGTAGAGATATTTTCAAAAGATCCTTTGATGGATAATTTATTTGATGCTTGACTTTAGTAGAAGCCAAAATTGCTCTTACATAGATACATGATAGTGAGTGTGGTGGTCACTTTAGTTGAAAGGCCATGTCACAAAAATTGCTTTAACAAGGGTACTATTAGTCTACAATAGAATATGAATGTTCACAATACACAAAGATGAGATAAATGTCAATGACACAGTAATCTACAACATGCACCATCATAATAATTGTAGCATATTGTCTCTCCATGGCCATTTATGTTATGAGGATTTGACCTTTTTGGAAAGATAAACCTTGAGTACACTGAAAAACATAAGTTTATCATTACGGCTATAAAATAATTTACAAAGTGGGTGAAAGGCATTCCAATTTAATCTACCATAGGTGAGGACATTTATATCTTCCTCATGACTCATGTTATTTCATGCTTCAACTTACCTGTAGCTATCATTTATGATAATGGAACATCATTCAATAATAATACTGTCAATAAATTTTGTACAAAATATAAGATTAAACACACATTCTTCACTCTATACTACCCATAAATAAATGGTCAAATAAAGGCTACCAATAAAACCATCAACAACATTTTGAGTAAAATAGTAACTAAATTTAGAGATGATTGGCACAATCAACTAGTTTTTACATTATGGGCTTATTGCACAAGTATTAATATGCCCATAAGAACCACTCCTTATTCACTCATTTCTATCACAAAGGAAATTTTACAATTATAATTATAAATCCCATCTTTTCATGTCTCCCTTAAAGGTATCCTCACCAATGACTAGTATTACAAAAGCATCTACACCAATGAGAGTAGTTAGACCATACACACATCCAAGTAGCTAAACATCTTAGAATCTACCATCAATGTATATAATGATCCTACAATAAATGAGTTCACACCAAAGAGTTTGAAGTTAATGATCTCATTCTCAAAGAGAATATTCATATTGTCAATGCCAAATAATAAATCAAAATAAAATTCAAACCGAATTGGTTAGGTTCATACCTCAATATCAAAAATCTTAGCCCTAAAGTGTATCATCTAGCCTCACTTGAAGGAAAGAAAATAAAAAATCCAATTAATATTATGCATTTACATAGATTTCATGTAGTATTTTATTACACATTTTATTATACATAGTTCCTCTTTGCTTACTTGTACATATTTTCTCAGCTTAACTATACATGGTTCCTTCTTGATTACATGTACATAATTTCTTAGCTTAACTCTATATAGTGTCTTTTTGCTTACTTGTACATAGTTTTTTTCAACTTACTTGTACATAATTTATTAGCTTTATTTTACATAGTTTCCTTCCAATTGTTTGTACATAGATTATTTAAAAATACCAAAAACAATATAACATATCAAAATACAAAAACATTCAAATAACTCAAAACACCAAAAACATTTTAACTGTATGCATTATCCATGATTTACATTTATACTACCATGCTAGACTTACATTTTGCTTTTCTATGCTATTGTTTGTCAATTTATCTACATTACCATGCTTCACTTAATCTTATTTGAGTGTGTGCAGTGACACCTAGATCCTTAATTTATTTACTCTACCCATTGAGGGGGCATCCTACTTCTACATTCAAGACATACATTAACATATTTACCCATTGGGGGTATCTTATACATGACTACACCATCCAAGTTATGTCATTCTTATACCACACACTCTAGTTATCATGTTGATGTATATTAATTACTATCCTACACAAATTATTCTATCAACACTCACTATTATATATCACTTGTGTATTTCTTAGCATCTACCTAGTCTTATATTACATGTTTGGCATACTTTCACTTCTTGATTTGATTAATTAGATGTGATAGTATTTATAGAATTTACATGCCTTTCTTTCTTTCTTTATGTAGATAGATGTGATTGAATTTATCAATTTTTATTGTTTCTCTTGTGTGTGCCTTAGGACATTTATCAATGTCCTTTACTTGTACTCTTATATATACTTGTGGCCATAATTATAACCTTGCTTGTTTTCATTTTTATGTCTATATGGCCTTTGAACATGAATTTTATTCTTGATTTCCTAGTTTGAGTTACATGTGCCCATGTCCCTTGTTTGCTTGGCCCCTTCACCTCTTTTGTATGTTTCTTACTTCTTGCCTTGCATGTGTGTTTTCTTCTCAATTGTTTGCAATGCCATGATCCACATCATGCATTATCTTGATTTCTTAGATGATATGATGGACATCATGCTCCACCCCTCATTGACAACTAAATACTAAGACATAACAACTAACCATATTTCTAGTTTTAGTTCCCTATATTGCACATGCTATTACATTGTTACATCTATCTAGGCATACCCCTATTGATCTAACAATCTACAATACAAACTATTTTATATATTAATATATATTTTTTATTATCATTTCTATATCATGTATTTATTATCATAACACACTTGAAAGTCTATTTTTCTTAGGGTAGTCATTGTAGGGTCTTCATTCCTACCCTTAAAATATGGGGCAAAAAATAAGGGTTTTGTCACAGAGATTAGAGCCCTCTATAGGTCAAAAACTATTTTTCAAAACACTAAAAATAGTAATAAAAACCAAAAATAAGTAGAACAAACCAAAGAAATAGTGATGAGTATAGAATACTAATAAAAAATAGTAAAGGACAAGAGTGCCATATTTGGCCTACAACACTGGACATCAAAGTGTCATATTTTTTGTGATCCTATCCAAATAGCCAAAAACCTAGAATTTCCAAAAACAAATAGAAAGGTAAGATCAATTAAAATTTTGTCATCTATAGTTTAGTTTAAATTGAGGAGTTTTAGTATAGTTTTACTTAGATTATCTAGATATAGGGGACATCATGCATGATATGATGGCTCTCACTTCTAGTTTTAGATTGGACAGTTGATACAACTTCTAGATCAGTATCCATGTTTCAGATACCAGTGATTGGGGGAAATGTGTGTGTCACATTTGACTTATTTTCTTTCCAATTAATTTTATTACTTAGGTATTCTTAGAATTTTCATGCCTTATTCCATCTATAGGTGGTTGTCATCATTTTAGAGTGGATTTCATATAAGCCTAGTTCTCAATTTTGGAGTAGCTTTCATACAATCCTAATCTCCACCTTTAAGAGTGGAAAATATTGGCCTAGTTCTCATAACACACTTGCCTATCCATGCCACATCGCTAAATTATAGATCATTCATGGGATTTAGGATCCATCTCATATGACACACATTCATACCAATATCAGTTCATAGTTGTTACGTAGTGGGAAATGATGGAGCCAAAGGACTTACTAGCCTTTATATTCTTGAGCCACCTATTCAGAGGGATTAGACACATAATCCAAACATTGATTAACACATGCATGATCACATAACTTCACTTAGTGGGCAATGATGGAGATAAAGGGATAGCCTTTGTATTCTTGAGCCACCCTCAGGGAATTGAGCACTCAGCTTCATTCATGATATTACTCTTGGTATAACACATACTCAGAATCACTCAAAATCATTCAACATCACAATAGTTTTTGTATTAGTTTAGGTACTCATTGAACTATATTCATTCTTTTATCTTCCTCTCTCTTTTACCCAATGCTTGTACATTATTATATTATACATAGAGTATCTAGTAAGAACTTATATACTCCTTATTTTCTTTTGTAGATTTGCGCTTCACATTGTGCTCTCTTTATGCACACTCAGCATAACACATATTCATGGGCTTTAGTATTTCACTTTGATACATTACTAGAATAAAGGAGGGTGGGGGGAGTAAATGTATTCATATAAAATATCCAAATTGGTAGTTTGAGTGTGGCTTGTGACCCCCTATCCATAATTCCTTTTTGCATACTCTTGTGACCCTTTTAGACATATTTTTTCTCATTAATGGTCATCTAAAACCTTATAAATGATGATTACATTTCAGTCAAATTATATTTCCCAAGCCAATCATGTTCTCCCAAATCTTGAGCCTATAGAATAGGAGCACCATACTCAAACTATAGTACTGGACCCTAGGGTGTCCCATTTTTAGTGCTCCTATACATTTGTATTTTAAGCCTTAATGATCATTTTCATCTAATCCATATCCTTCATTATGTCAGCCTAGCATGAATACATATAACCCATGATCAATGGTTCCCTATAAAATCCTACCCAAAGCTCATTTACAAAGGGAGGTGATAAATCTTACAAATCAAACAAGAATACAAACAAAGAACTAAGGTAAATTTCCCTATTCTCTGCATACAGTCACCCAATATAGTTGGAAACACACTCAAACACTCATACCAATCCCTAGCCACATTAAGCACTCTCAATTTGAAATTTTTTACATCTATATCACATAATTTCATGAAGCACATTAGGTGGGAGAACTACATATGGCTTGATCCCTCTTAGGAGTATTAGTATTTAGGCATCATGCCCACATAAGAGGTGTGGATTTCATGTTCATTACATCTTAAACACTAAGCCCCCATTTCTCAAGTGATTTAAATATTATTTCATCAAGAATTATGGAAGGTTAGGGTTTGAAGATTAAATCAACTCTATAGCAAGTTCCATCAATAATCAACACTCAATATTTCATAGGTAAGCTCACACAATCACAATGTAAATAGCCAAAAAGTTTCATTTTTTGACTAGTTTGGACAATAGCGGTAAGAGAGGACAACAACACCAGACACTAAAGTTTCATGTTTTTGGTGCTCCTATCCTTTTACTAAACAAAAGCTAGATTTAGCTTGATGACACTATGTTAGTATTACATAGCCAATTTCAACTTCTACATCATTTATCTCTGTCTAATTTCAATCTAAATTATATTTCTTCATATTTATTGCTATTTTTAGAAAGGTTAAAAAGACAAATAATTTCACAAATCAAGATTGTAATTATTGCTATATTTTATACTAATTTATTAATCCATATCCTTAACTAAAATAAAATAAAACTCTATTATTCCCAAATAAGTTAAATCAAGGACCATGTTGGCTAATCTTGTAAAGACTATAGTCTTAGGCATTATTGATGATGAGGAATATAATCATAGAGTCACTTTGGTGATGTAAGAAGTAAAGTGCAAGAGCCAGGGCCAGTTAGGCAGTGACAATAGTAGAATTTTGGGCATGATATTCACTACTAAAGAAAATATTACAAAAAGTAGGAGTATTAAAGAAGTAATGGCAAGGGATGATATGGATTTTGAGGACTTAGTTGACCAAGAAGATGTCTATCTCATAAAGCCACCTATGGATTTATAACTTGTCAAGGAAAAACATCAAAAGGCTATGGATCTTCTACAAGAATAATAGGGGAACCCTTCAGTAATAGGCCCAGCACTTAGTTAATATTTAATTTTGTAAAAACATTTTAATATTTGAAATAGGAATATTATTTTGTAAAGGCATATGCTTGTTTGTTAGCATATTTGCCTCTAGGTCAGTCTAGTTTTGAAAAGCAAGTGTATTCTATAACTTTATAAAAAAGGATAGATATCCTAATCTTTTATACATTTATATCTCATAACTGACTAGTATACTACCTTGGCTTTCTATAAAAGGTATTACTACCATTTTGTAAAGAGGGATAATTTTGAGCAAATTTGTATACTTTGAGAAATTAATACTATCAAGGAATTCTAATAAGATTTTCTAAATTTTATGTGTGAATTATTAATGTAGATTTATCTCAATTGTTGTTTTTAAATCTTGAATTTGAATGGTTTCATAAATTTTAAATTTTTATTTGTGATACAAGGCTGCCAATTTGTGCTTATACTAGATTAGTTAAAGGATCTTGATTGTTGCTTCACTTCATTTGTTTTGTATTCAGATGTATTAATGCTATTTAAGTTTAGTAACAAATCTTTAAAGTAAAATATAGTTCTTACTTGTATAATTTCATACTATCTTTATAAATTTTCTTGATGTATGGTGAAATCTGACCTTATGCTATTTTGCATCATATGCTAGTTAAATGCAGGTTCAATTATAATTGAAACTTTGTCATGATATTTGAGTTAAGGATCAACAATCACTTGTTTTCCATCTTACCCTTTTTTCTTATTCTTTTTAAACTGGATCACTTTAGTTTAGGCTTCATTATAAATATCCATTTAGATTAATCTATACTTTTAGATTTGATCATAATTCATTATTATTATCAATGATACTTTAAATTTGTAAATAATTAGACCATGATGGCTCCCAACCATCAATCAATATAAATTTTTTGGAATATGTAAACATTGCTTTGTTGTTATTTCACCACAAGTAACATAAGCTACCAAAACCTGCTATTGATGCTCTAAATTCCTATAATTCTAAAATGAGAAGTGTTATTTGAACGCTAAGGACATATGTGGTACACATATAGGCATCAACAAAAACATTATCAACCAATTCATGCCTAATAATCTTTAAATGTATTTGAATTTGAATAAATAATGGAAATTTTTTATCAATGATAAACTTAGGAGTTTTATCTACCTTATCAAAAGTAATACTACTGTTAATATCCTTGAAGGTATTAATATTAGAAGTAAATAAATCTAGTTTTATATCCATATGAAGAGTGACATCTCACAACATTATATATAAGATATCCTTGTAAATTGGTGTTTTAGTTAATATCTCTAAAAAAGAAATCTTGGTTGAAGTATTAAGCAATTATTGAATGAGATCATGCCTTTTAGGTTGAAAAACTTGATTTGAAGTAGATGGAGGGGGAGGAACATAATGATTAGTAATATTGGATTGTGAACATGGGAATATAATATGATCCTTGGATGAATAATAGGAATATATTGACAAATAGATGTAGGTTGAGGGTGATGAGAAGGAAGCACAAAAGGTTGTACACACGTTATTTTTTGTCTTTTTGTGATAGGAAGTAACTTGGATTACATATTATAAAAATAGGTATCATAAACATGTATGATCTTAGGAAATGGTATAGGCTAGATTTGTCCACAAGAGGTAGACTCTTATTTGTATCTAAGGCCTCTTCTTTTGATATTATGGTGACAAAACTCTCTTTTTATGATGGTCATGTTTTGGGATAATTATTATATGATGTAACATTGTAATAGTAAGAATTAAAAGGTTATATAGGGTCTATATTATGCATGGTATCCTCTTTATTTGATATATATTTTATCCATACTCTTAACATAATGAATAACAAGATAAAATCAACTACAATATGCAATAATAAATTTCATAATCCTATGCAACATATGAGATAAAATTTCATTCATTAGACACATTATGAATATAATAAAATAAAAAATCAAGGTTTTAAATGTCATATACCTAAGGGTTTGAATTATTGTGTGGGATCTCAAATAAACTTTTTTGTTTGTAGATTAGTGGTAACCCAATGTTTTAGATCACTAATTATAAAGGAAAATTCATGCATATATCCCTCTATCCTATCTTTGAGGGCATGATGAGGGTAAATTCCTTGGAAAATACACTCCTTTTAGTGAATAACAAATTAAATTACTAAAAGAACCTTATTTTTGTGTAAATAAGGGACTTTAGGTATTTTTGATATACTATGAGGTACATGGAAACTAAACTCCAAGTTTAGTTTTGTTTAATATATTAAGTATTTAGGAAGTAACCCTCAAAATAAATTTTCCATAAAATAGTTCACCACTTGTCCCATAAAACAATAACTAAATAGTTTTAAAACTATCTAAACATAGTTTCTAAAAATTAGCAGCAAACAAATAGAAAAGAAAATCAAAATATTTTTTATAGAGATCAACAAATTTCAACCTGAGGTCAAAAGAAAGAGATTCAATGTTAGATTTTATCTAAGGTGATAAATAAATTTCTCTAGTGTTAAATTAAATCCAAGGTTAAATAATATTGGCTCATGGTTTTATATTTATATCAAACGTTGAAGGTTGTTTTCTTTTAGTGTTAAGAATTTACAAAAAAAAATGAAATCCTAGGACAAAAATCAAACAAATAAAAATTAGTGTTCTAAATAAAATATGGGTTGACCAAATTGTTTATAATGTTTATTTTTATTTAACAATCAAATTTTATAAAAAAATAAACCATTGAAAACTAATTTAGGCTATAGAATATACAATGCCTAAATGAACAATAAGTTATTTATAGAATTTGAAATGAGCTATAAATAGCATATTGACAAGAAAATATGTAAACTTATCTTAAACTAATTTTATGTTGATTATGTAAGTTGATTATTTATGAAAATCAATTGAAATGACCCAATAAATATGTCTCATTTAAATATAAAATTTCAAACTATGTTAGGACAAGGACTCAATAAGAGGATAAGGTTACACTTCAACCTTGTTTATTGATTATGGTCACATCCTAATTGATGGAATAATTAATTTTATGATTTGGGTGCATGCACCTATCTATGACGACTTTATAATTGACTGTGTGTCCTAATTTTCCACTCAAAAGTCTTACAAAATAAAAAAACACTAGTGTAGATGATATTTTGTGATTATATATCACCTCAGTCTTTTACACTTGGAAAACTTAGACATTGGTTGTTCCTCTAAGTTCTCTAACTTTATTTCTTCCATAAGTCTCAAATCTACTCTATCTTTATGCCCCTTAGAATATATTTATTATTTTAACCAGTCTTATATTGATGACCTGGGGCTTTTATCTTTCCCAAAATGCTTAAAATATACTTATCTTCTATCTCTACAAGTTTTAAACTTGTACCTACTATTTTGCTTCTTCAGCGTTTAATGTCCAAGATAGACAATAATGTAAACACTATTGTCTTATCTTGATGTAAGTGTTTAGTTCCCTAAAGTCATCTAATTTTCAAATGAAACATATCATAATTACTAGCTTAAATGATTTAATGTAAGTTGTTACTCCAAATATATTTATATAAATACAAGGTCAACCCTCACTCATTCCTCACCTATGAATACCGAGTAACACCTATAACAATACCAAAAAGACCAAGGCATTTGTCAAAAAACAATCTATAATGTAATCAATTGAACAAATCTTCCCTATTTCCATACTAGTTATAGGTAAAACACATCTATAGGTCTAAATTACTAAAGGAGTAGCCCAAGAGCTTGCTTTTCTAAGTTACAAAATGGGTCACTATTGTACTTAATTTACACACATTATATGATTCACACACAATCCAAAACATAGGGGATAACTACATTAGTCTAAATCCATTTTTAGATTATTGGATATGTAGGTAGCATCCTTTGATAGAGGGGTCATTGGGGTTAGCTTGATATTATGTGCCCACTAACCTATTTTTTCCCAAGGTAATATTAAAGATGAAAATCTAGGTTTTTACCATTTCACAAAGAAAGACAATCCATGACCTAGATATAAATACATCAAATCAAAGGTGAAGTAAAATATATAAACATCCAGGTGGTTGCAACCTATTTTATTAAATATTTCATACATGACACTAGAACCAAACCCAGATAGTAGCATCAGTGTAACCATCTTAGGCTGACATTACTATCCAAAGAGCTAAAAGTGTCACATCAAGAATCTGATGATTAATCTAGAATATCCTTCCATATTTCTTTTAACCTATTCTAGATCCAGAACTACATTAGCATTATAACAAGTTAAGTACATCACTTCTTTATCATTTATATATCTAGCATAGTCTTACTTTCCATAGTTAGACTATCTCAACATAATAAATCTAGTGTATATTTATATCTGAGTGTAGCATCTAATTGTCCTATTATAGATCTAATTATCATTTTTGTGCCATTTCATTTCTATATACCACTTTACTCAATATAGATAACACCAATCTATATTACATTTTAGGGATAAACATTTGGTGAACCCAGTCTATGTAAATGCATTTATTTTTATTTTTAGGGTTTTAAAATAACTAGGGTTTTATATCATTATACTTTTTAAGTTCCTTGTTTTACTATTTTTCATACAACCTAGACATAGCCATATATTAGGAGGTGTGCCTATTGAACATATTGAGTTTGCTCTCTACCCATCCAAGATGTCTCAAACCAATGAGGGATAACATAGCTTAGATCATGATGATACTTATGTTGACAATGAAAAATATGTTGATAGGGTTATCATAAAAGAATATTCTAATAATGTAAAACCTAAAATAAATGAAAATGAGAAAATAGACCATGATCAAGTGCATGCAATTGATTTGTTTCATGTTTGCATTTGATAAAACTCTAAAGATCGTGATGAAATATTTAAAACTATATTTGAAGCAACAAATTTCAAAACTACAATGGAAAAATCCCTCCCCTAGAACACATTAAAATTAAATACATTTAGTGGGGGCACATATTATGTTTTTAAACCTTCATTCCTTGAAACTACTATTGATACATATATCATGGAATTGCCCATTGTTTCAACATAAATACCAATTTCAATGCCTATTCCTAATCAAAACATGTTTTCACACCCTTTGGTGACTACTCAAATTGCTAATCTAAATCTCATTAGGACTAAAATTCAATCATTCCTAAAATTTATAAAGACCTTAGAAGATAAGATTAAAAACATTGAACAAAAATATTTAAAATACATTCATGCTATAGATTTACAAGATGTGTCACATAACCCTCTTTCACTTGAAATATATTTATACCCCTTGATAACTAGATTTGTTGCACCTAATATCACATATTATGATGTCAAGGGTGATCTTGAACAACATATTTGAATATTTTATGTAACATGCCTTGACTATGCTTCTAATGATAAACTTTTGACCAAATTATTTCCAAGAAGCCTAAAGGACTATGCTTTGAGGTTGTTCTATGATTTACCTCTCCAATCCATCAAAGCATTCAAACCTCTTGTAGACTAGTTTTTAGTACACTTTTCCTTTAATATTTTTGAAAAGTATTCCTATGCCCAAATTTCAAAAATCAAATAAGTAACCAATTGACCTATCAATGAATATGTCTTGAGATATAAGACAATGCTAGCCAAAATGACCAATCTTATGGTAGAAAAAGAGTTACAATATATATTCAAGAAAAGTTTGCTTTCTCCTTTACATGATTCCATTGTTTTTAAGAAGTTAAAATTTTCCAATGACTTATTTCATGTTTTATGGGACCATGAAATGAATCTTGTATCATTAAATAACTTAAGTATGTAGAAAACACACTAACTTCATCTACATCTAGTACCAAATTCAAAATTAAACTAAGTTATAATGTAAAACCTCTTGAGCCTAAAAATAAAATAACCACTATAATTAACATAGTTTGGCTTGTCATATATAATGCACCAAGGAGATAATTTACATGTTTACATGAGTCCTCAACTTCAATACTCTCATAGTTGTTAGAGTTCCATATTATATCTCTCTATCATCATATATAAGTTGATATGAGCTGAACTCTACCCAAAGGATATCATGTGAATACTTATTTTTATTATAATCAAGGAATAAGACATTATACAAGTAGATTATTTACCTTGAAACATAAGATACAAGATCTTATCAATGACAAAAAAACTTATATTTGAGGATCTTCCAAAGGAATCAAATTCACAACCTAATGATCACCATACATAGAAAATAATTAACAATCCTTTGTAAGACCACTATATGAAGGAACTAGAAGTCTAAATGAAAAATAATGTGCATCCTCTTCCATCACATTATGTAAACCCACTAGATTAGGTTATTGGTACTTATACAAGACATATAAATCCTATAATTTAGATACCCTTTATTACTTTCGATAATAGTTAAATAAAGGATGATGAATCTAATATTCATTCTCTATCCATTAAAGTATACCTTGATAGATACTCCATACATAGTTTTATGATTTATAATGGTGCAAGTGAGAAATTTTTACACTATGACATTACATATGCACTTGGGTTATCCTCATAATGATTTACACCCATCTACCAGATTAGTTAAAGCATTTAATGGGACCTCCAAAAATGTTCTTGATGATATTGACCTAAATTTATAACTCTATCCTACACATGTGGTTTCTACCTTTCTAATTATCCCTTCCACATGTATCTTTGATATTTTATTGGCAAGATCTTATATACACACTCTTTGATTAGTACCTTCTACAGTACATGGGTGTGTCAAATACATTAATTCAAAATGGGTAATTAAAGTTTATATAATTATATATGAGAATTATCTTAAACAAAATTAATTTATACTCAAACAACTAGATATCAAGCCTAATAAGGCTCATTCACACAAAAGGTTAAGAAACAAGTAATACCATTTACTAGGCAACTAGTACTTGAGAGAGCATTATAGTGTATATATACAGTGGATTCCAAAAAATTCTCGTGTTCTACTACACACCATGATTAGATATCTAGAGCACCTCAAATACACATATTAATATTATGCTAAAGAAGTCACACAACACTCAATAATGGATTCCAAAATCCATACACCTTTTATGCCTACTATTGCTTCATGGCTATAAAGTCTTATTTTAATATACAAAGAACCATTTATACCATAATGATAGACACTACATCTATACATAATCCTTGGTATCATACCCTAGGTATTACACCAAATTTTATAGTGAGGAGATAGCTATGGCCATCCATTGGATGACATCATAGGATGATCTTTCTTATTTAAAAATATCAAAAATACCAAAAATACCAAAAAAATAAATAACTTACAAAACTCCAAAAAAAAATTGGCACATATATGTTTTATTGGCTCCTTTAAATTCATGTGTTACTTTCATATTTATGGACAACATACTTAGTTTCTCCTACATACACATATGTGTCACACTTTTACTTGAGTACAATACAGGCATATACATATACATGATACATTCCTATTCTAGATGTTGGGATTTCCCTATACTCATGTCGTATATACATTGGGGGTATCTAATTATTTGGTCTTAATACACATATGTTATATAATTTGATGATCACCCTAAATTATCATTTTTGAGCTTACATATATACTTACATGTGCCTATTATCCATGACTTTATCTTACACAATATACTTGATATACTATACATCTAACATACCTATCCTGACACATTAGATCCATGGGATACTATGACATGTTTATATTGGTTAATTATGCTTAATTTTATGTACTTACTTGAGTGTATTGTATTCCTTGTTAGAGTATTTTAACATGCTCCTTTACTTGTGGCCCCTGTTATTATGTATGCTTTCAATAATATCTACATATGTCATTATTTATTATATGGACATTTGAATATGTAATTATTGATTTTACGTACATTTGAATAAGTCATGTCTATTTGATTATGTGGCATTTGAACATGCCCCTTGTTTGTGGTCTCTTTGGAGCATTGCCTTTTGACTTACTTTTGAGTGCTCTTGTGTGTGTGTGTTTATTTGATTTTTGATCTTGTATTATTACTATCTAGATGTTACCATGATATTTATCATGAATATTAGGATTAAATGTGATCATGCTAGTTTTATGCACTTTAATGATGCATATCTACCTAGACATGTTCCTTATATATGCTACATGGTTACATTCATAGATTATACAATTGTCTTATCCATTTGATATGACGTAACTACCAGTGCCTATCTTTACTTCACCTCAAATGGGGGCATATTAGTGGGGGCGTGTTATATATACATGTTATTCACACTTGGAATAGTTTTCAAATTATAGTGGGGGAATGTTTGGAAATAATGTTCTCCACACTCATATAATATATGGTACTTATATCAGTTCTCAAATTCAGTGGGGGAATGTCATATGTGCATAGATTTCACACATTCATAATTTTAAGATTCATTGGGGGAATGTCATATTGGCTTGACTTTCACATATTCACAATTATCAAATTTAGTGGGGGCATGCTTTGAAGGCATGTTCTCCACACCTATTCAATATTTAACATGTCTAATTTATAGTAGGGTCATGTTTTGGAAACATGTCCTATACATTGGTACTTATATTAGTTTTCATATTTATACATATATAGTGGGAGAATTATTTAGAATCATGTCCTTCACACTCACACAGTTATCCAAATTATCAAAAGCATATAGTTATATGATTCAGATTCATAACTATGGTAGAATTTTATACATTGGTACTATTGGTATACATAGTTTTAACATGATACATATATAAGGTACACATAATATGTAACATGTGCCTAATATTACAAAATAAAAATTAGTTTCATATTCTAAAACTCTTTTATGGACTGTTACCATATCATAAATGTTTTTGTATTGATATCTCATAAACTTTTACATAAGTTTGGGTTCACTTTTTGGTATAGTTAAGGTGATCAAATAACTCAATATTGACACATTTTTAGGTTAGACTTGATCATCCAACCTCACTAGGTTATAAGTATCATTAGGTTATACAGTTGAGTTAATCTCAACTACCAAGTTGTAACTCACTTTTACTCCAAATTTGGGGACATCTCTCTCTCTCTCTCTCTCTCTCTCTCTCTCTCTCTCTCTCTCTCTCTCTCTCTCTCTCTCTCTCTCTCTCTCTCTCTCTCTCTCTCTCTCTCTCTCTCTCTCTCTCTCTCTCTCTCTCTCTATAGATATATGCACTTTAAATATTTATCTTAACCTCAATTATAGATCCTTGAAATGATACATCTTTTTTAAAATAATTTGATTGTAGGTAAGGTGATTACATCAACACAAAAGTGTACTTCCAAACCTTACTCTTTCAATTTAAATCTATTTCAAGTACTTTCAACCCAGACTATATGCATTGATTTTATATTATAACACACTCTTAGTTATAGGTTATTCACTAGGAAATCACTCAAGTTGGGCACACATAGAGATAAGGTGTGCATACATACCCAATTATGCATTCATTTCCTTTAGATTGATAATTTCATTACTAGATTATAGGGGTAATTTAGATGATATCTTGTTTTTATATATCACCTCAATCTTATACACTTAGAAAGCTCATATCTTGGTTATTACTTTCAATTCTCTACCTTTCCTACTTCTACAAGTCTCACATATACTCTATCTATTGTCACTTGGATTTGAACCTTTTGAGGAGATGTCTCAAATATCCTCATCTAAGTGCCACAATTGAAACACCTCTAGGTTATGGGTATACTAAGGATGAGGTGAATCTCTAGATAGGGCTAGCTCCCTTGATGTACCAATTATAGATCACTACTACACCTATGATTGTGAGGGAAAATGTAGAGAAAACTGAAAGTAAACTATCTGAATGGAGGTGATACACCAAATTTATTGATGACTACCAATCAACTACATGTTACACATTAGAATAAGGTATTAACTAAACATACACTTCTCTAATCTACATCTTCTCACATCAATATTTCATTATGAGGTTGTGATGGATGTTTAGGCTAGGAGGACTAAAAAAGAGGCCTAGGATGGCACTATTTGAATATACTAACTCACTCAACCTTGACACATCAATAGAACACTTCACATGAATTTCAAGAATAAGATTTCCAACTACAAATAGACGAGAAAATGAAACAACAATGCTAAGGAAATAATAAGTCATCACTAATCAAAATCAATAGAAGACACTATGAATAATCATGGAATAAGTAAAAATTATTAGTCTTTATTGATCCATGGTATGAAAATGAGAAAGATCTTTCCATACTTAGGTTGAGCATATTTACAAAGGCCAAAATGGCTAGGTCTTATATAACTTGAGAGAGAGAGAGAGGAGAAGAAGAATTCTAAATGTCAAAAGGACACTTGTGAAGATGATAAAATGAGTAACTTGTGCATGATAAGGGAGTGTGAAATGTAACATGAAATGTTATAAGATAAAAGTGACTTTCCAAGTCATGAAACTCATGAAAAGTGGCATGGAATTCCCTTTGTTGGCTCAAAAAACTACCTTCATGATTTATCCCTATTTTAACATCGCAAAACTAACTATATATAGGTTTATGATTATAATTATAGGGAAGTATTTCATACATGCCTCTCCATCCATTGTTTTTAGTCTTGGTCATCTAAAATCTTTTGGAAGTGAGCCATCACTACCTATAAAAAAAAATCCTCTTTCACACAACCTACACACTTGCCTTAAAATTTGGATTTAGTTTCCCATGAAAATGCATAAAATGGGTTCAAATAAATTTTTTAAGACCATAAATTTCCTTAAAGGCATCAGGTACATCTTAAAATCAACCCACTTGAATTTTTTCACCCTTCTCACTATCATGTTCACTATACTAGTTTTGACTGGCTGAGATGAAGCAGTTATTAGGAACACTTAGAATTTTATTTTAGGGAATTAAATGTGAATTGGGAGTTATATTAAGTCTCAATATTCCTCCCAAATTCTATTTCATCTCTTGAAACCTCTTAGAACCTACAAAATGTATAAAATAGTCAATAAAATCCATTTTAAACCCGATTTGTATAGATTTCATACAACTAATCCTAATTTTAGGGAGCCTAACTGAGTCTATAAAACATCCAATCACTTCCCTTGTCATTATATTTCATTATAATAACATTCTATCCTTTTTTTCCCAATTGGGTCATTATTCAGTGTTTGGTAGGGTTTTAGCCTCATTCTGATCTTAAGATTTGTTCGTTAGGGTTAGACATTGAAATTTTAAAAAATTAAAAAAATTTTATATTCAAGGCCCTTTTTAACCCCTAAAAAATTACTTTACTTCCATGCAAATCCTCATGAAATATGTGAGCATTTGAAGTTACCTTGTTGAGCTCTTTTCCCCATTTCCTATAGGTTTGAGTTGGTTCTAAGACAAAATTGGATTTCCTTGTGACTTCCTTACATAAAAAGAGTTTTAAAACCTATATTATTAACTAATAAATAGTTTTTAATCTATTTTAATCCACTCCTAGAGCTGGAAGTTACATTGGTTTCACATTTGGTCCTTAGGCCTAAATATGCCTAATAGGCCTGCCTAGAAGTTTGAGGGTCTAGGCCACCATTTTGGGATTTATACCTATATGAAAGGTCCCTTATGTCTATTTTTATGTCATAAAGCTAATAAAACCTCATTTACATGTCCAAATAACATCTGGTTTAACCTTTCATCCTCATTTCCCAAGACTACAAGGTTTATGCACAAAGGGAATGCCCTCTGTTTGAGATAAAATAGAGGGCACTCCCCTATTTTATTAGAAAATGGTGAATATTATATAGGATTATCCAAGTTTTAAAAATTAAATACATAATATTTTATCTTTTTATAACAACATTTTACCTTTCAAAAGCATAAAAACCTAAGACAGACTTGGAGGAAGGTACTGTCTACAGGGTTTTCATCATATGGACTATGTATTACCTATATAGAGACATTTATTTACTTGATTTGTGTTTTATGAGAGTTTATTAATTATATAAAAACATTAAACAATGTTTTTAAATTCATTCCATCACCTTAATCTTATGCATACCTCTTCACACACTTTGCCTAGCTAAGATTGAGTGTCACTTTTGACTATGTTCTACTCTAAGGCTTATACCTGTAGGTGGAAATACATGATTTGACATTGAATAAAATTTTTAAAACATTATTATAATAAATTATGGTCATATGGTATTTTATTTGACCCATTTTCTTACCTTTACTATCCTAGACCATCATTTAGACACCCTACTCAGTTTATTATCACCCTATAGTCACCTATAATTGACTGTACAAAGTCTTGTAGGTGAAATATATGATTTAGGAATTAAATACAAGAATATAACCCTAATTTAAGTTATTTACACCAAATTATAACTAAATTTTATCCTTTTATTCTTGGGGTGATATCTATCATCAAGTCTATCTAACCCATTTTTCATTATAACCCTATAGCCAGCCTATAGGTATACATTTTGTAATGACAAGGAGGATGATAAGTGGTGTAGTGGTCAATAAATTAGTAAATCCTTCTATATTAATTATTTTTATACTCCTAGAAATACATTTTCACTAAAATAAGGTTATATACATATTATAATATGCCTAGGACTACCAACTTGGAAAATAAAGTTGCTCAAAGACTCAAAATCATGTAGATGTATGACTGAGTTTAGTGCATAATGGGCAATTTAGGTTCTCCAAAAAACTAATTTTCATTTATCATCTGCTCCTAAAATTTTTTAGAGTCCTTATCCTATATTTAGGATTCAAATTTTATTCATTAAGATACATAAAATCCATTTGGAACCTTGTTTTATGTCATCCACAAAATGGTGAGGTTCTCTATTTTGACATTTTGGGGATTATGTCTGAGAATACTATCATATCATGCTTGATCAAGGTTTTCACTCATATCTAAAAATATGACTTTTAAAAAATGTTTTTCATAAACTAAACCAAATTATAGTACTTCAAACAAAAGTTTCATCACTTGTTTCCATACTTCAAAATGACACTTCAGCTCTCTACTAGAACCTATAGGCAGGTGGGCATTTTGATGTGTACTGGAAATAAAGGGGAGTGTGAAAAATGTGCAATTTTTTCCTCTTCTCATGAGTTTTATACTTATATAAATTCCTCCAAATTAAATCTTCACATATCAAATGGTTTTAAACATCATTAAGACTTTCATCTATCATGACATCATCATGAGATACCTATATGTGTACCTTGATTGGTATGCAAGTAGTATATGCAAGTGTGTATAATGAATATTATTTTAAACTCATGGATATACTTGGACTCTTTATTAATTTCACAATTTTTTATTATCATTATGATGTTCTTATAACCATATTTAAAACATATATTCCAATGTGATATCCTTTTATAAGGATGCCTATAAATGTATCTTCATGACTGCCTAACTATGTTTCTTGCATATGATTACAAACTCATGGGATGTTGATTTTTATAGCGAGATTGAAATTTTATGAGATAAATATAACCTTTTAAACATGTAAACCAACCCATATTCACCCTCTAAAACCACTATCAATGCAAGAAGATCCTATAAATGGTGAAAAACTACTTGTAACATAGAATGGTGCATTCACTTGTAACCTAAGATTATTTGCATATCCAAACACCTTGAAACATTAAACCAAGAATTGGGATAATTTTAGGATGGAGGAAACATAATCTTAAAACAAAATCAACAAGTTAATTTTTATGGACTTGTCCAAACCAAGGCAAAAACTATAGGATATACAAATTAGTAAATAAAATAGATAGTCTAACTTCTTATGAATGGTTCATAAAGCATAGACCATGATTACTCTAAAACCAAACATCAAATGGAATATAATTTATTTTATAATACACCCATAATATCATTTTTCTTTACACCTCTCTTGTTGACCATACCAAGTACAAAACTAAAAGCCATTCTTGCTTGCCAAGCCTAGTGGAAGGAGAGAGAAGTAGTTTGCTTCATTTAATGAATATTTTAATCAACAAAATAATAAATATATTAAGTGTATATAAGACCAAGGGACACTCCTAAAATCTTTTCAACTATAAAAGTCTATACACCTCATTAAATGCTCATTTATTTCAAGAAAACTACCCTTTTTTTGAAAAACCTACCACTTTTTAGTTAGTAATAGTTACTAAAGACTTAATAGGACACATGGGACATGACATCACCTTTTTAAACCTTCACATTTCCTAAGGAGGCTATAAAATTCATTTAATACTCTATTTTGACGCTTAAAATGACTTAAAAAGACAAGGATTAATATAACTATAGAGTAAAGATTTACTCTACATTTCAATCTATTTTTCAGTCGCGCACCACAAAATTTTGTTCCCACATACTTTGGTCCAAGATGGAAAAGTTTTGAAACAGAGCATGGGCTCTATTTTCTTTTTGTTTCATTTTTGTCTAAGTGTCAAAATCAAGTAGAAGATGCCAAGTGTCATCGTCTGAGGCATCCTTCCTTAATAAAAAAATGCCAAGTGTCATCATCTAAGGCACCTTTCATATTTTCTATGAGTTGGTCAGAATGTGCCACGTATCTCATAACAACTCAGTAAAATGTGCCAAGTGTCAGCATCCATATTTTCATATCAACACCCATGTTTCATCTCTTTTTAGTGAAAGGTTTTAACAAGAAGTATTAGGATCAGGCAAAAAGTGCCAAGTGGCAATTGCAAAAGGTCTCAATTTTTCTTTTCTAAAAGTGACAAAAGATAACACGTACCCCAACAAAAGAGAGTGGAATCCACCACATGTCGTAATCTAAATTATCTTCATTTTTGCTTCACTGATATAGCAAAGACTATGGTGGGTCTTAAGTGATGTTTTTGAGGCAAGCGAAAGCTGCCAGGTGTCATTGTCCATGTAAATATGAAATGAGACACATTTGTTTCTATGTTGTAAAAAAAAGTAAAGTAGAGACCACTATGTGTCATCTTTTGTAGGCTTCTAAAAGGTAGCTAAAAGAAGTGGAGACTACCATGTAACCCCAAATGAGTAAAGCATAGATTGCCACGTGTCTTTTGATGAAGCAACAGAGTTTTCCACCTATTCCTATGCTCCTTTTAAAAGTTACTCAGGTAAGAAATGTTGTGAATCTTATTTTCTTTTAAACTATTGAAGTTTCGACGAAGAGAATTGTGATAGGTGTCAAAGGCAGAATGCTCATAAGCAAAGATACAAAAAGAGTATAAGTTACGTGGAAAGTGTCGTGTGTCTTCAATAAGTGCTACGAAACCCACCAAGTGTTGTCTTTTGATGTATCTTAAAGTAATAAGAAGGTTTTCAAGAAATTGGCTAAGTGTTACCTAGTGTTTAAGAGAAGGGAGTGTCTTATAATCTGTTTCAGCTAATGAATTGCTAGAAGACAGTATTTTAGAATCTATAAAATATTTTCTATTAGACACTTCCAGTTTAGTTAGATTTTAGTTGGACCATTAGATTTGGAATAAGCAGACAATCTAGAGTGAATCTAAGGCTGTAAATAAGGGTGCAGAGATCACCAGAAGAGGATCATAATTAGATACCAAAGAGAATTTTCTAAAGAGAATTATTGTAAAGAGTTTAGACTTTCTAGAGCTGTGACTAGGAATATCATTTTATTTTGTTCTATCTTCTTAAGGTTGGAAGGTTTATGTAATTGTTTATGTTTTTGTGCCTCTTATGTGACTAGAAAATTAATGAGAATATTAAATCCTATGCCTTTGTTGATATTTACTATGTCATTGTAAAAGTAGTCTAGGCTGTGTTGTCAAGAGTTTAGAATTTATAGAGCTATGATTAGGAATGTCATTTTCTTTTGTCTTATTTTCTTGAGTTGAAAAGTTTATATAACTATGCATGTTTCTATGCCTCTTATGTGACTAGAAAATTCAAATAAGAAGATTGAACCCTATGCCTTTGTTGACATTTTATGTATCACTGCAAAAGTAGTCTATGATATGAGCCTCTATTTTTATTGTTTCCATCTTTTACATTGATCATGCACTTGTTTGCTCTTAAATGTAAATCAATCCTACATATATTTTCACTATGCTCAGGATTAAGGTCAAATTACATTCAGGCACATCACCATAGTTAGATTTTCTTTCTTACATTTATGTTTCTGTTAAAATTTTTATCCCTTTTCCTAGTATACACTTAATATAAATAAGAACCAGCCTCTCAAAAATTTGGAGGTTGTTTCAAGTCACAAGCCCCACATCTTGAAACTTCCCATTGTTGGTGTTAGAACAAGCACAATTTTAAATCATCAACAATTTTTGGCATGCCCGGTGGGATCAATCTTGAAGTTTATTTCAAGATCATATGAACTAGAGAGCTACAAGGAGTCATAGCTATGGACCAGTGACTAGATCACAATCTGCTATAAATCCAGGCATTATTTTGCCACCTTTAGTAACTAGTTCAAAAAGAAGAGTCAACCACTTTATACCAATACCAAGAGCAAATATGGGAGCCCCTATACCCCCAATAAATTATGCAAGCTGGAACACTAGTAGTCCATTGATTCTTCCAATACCCCCAGCCACTTAGGACCCTATCCCAGTGAATGCCTTAAAATCTCTACCAAAATTTAGTGGGTAAGACTTTAAAACACCTAAGGAACATCTGTAGGATGTATCAGATGTCTGTGCTATACATGTTGTCACATAACAAAATGTAGCCATAAGATTATTAGCCACTTCTTTTAAAGAGAAGGCTCTAGAATGGTATTAGTATTTGACCCCAAATACCATATCTACATGGGATCAGCTTAGAGATATTTTCTTTGAAATATTTGAATAAAAGGGTGATAAGTTTTCTTTGTTACATCAATTAATTACCATTCAAAGGGCACCACAAGAAGCCATGACTGACTTCAATTCTAGATTTCAAAAAGACTTAGGAAAGAATCCCTGCTATAGCTAGACCATTACCAAGTATGGCTATAGTATTTTATCTTAAGGCTTTGAATTTAGATATATCTATTATGATTCAGTCACTTGGAGGACACACTTTGCCTAAGGCTTATGACTATGTGGTCAGAGCTAAGAATAATTTGATAGATGCTAGAAAATTGCCTCTAAGGCCTCCCATGCTAATGTTCCCAAAAATTTCCTTATCATTACCTTAAGAATCCCCTAAATATATAGCCCCACCTATGTCTATGTACACCTATCCTCAATCATCTGCTAAAAAAATTGTCCCCACTCAGTAATCTGAGCTAGATGATATCAAGAATATCCTAAGGACATTTTCTAATGAGCTGATCAATATAAAAAGATAGCAGAATACTTTCCCTAAGCCTCCCTATCAAGGATATCAAAGAAATATATTTTCATCTTAGCCAAACCAATACTAGGGTCCTCCAAGACAAACTAACCATCAGCCAGCAAACCAATTAGTTGCAATCCCCACACCCTCACAGAATATTCCTCCTAATACAAATAGGGAGATTATTCCAGGGTAAAATAACTATGTGGATAACACTAATGCCTAGTGTTTCCACTTCAATAATGCTCATACACCTAGAGATTGTCCTATGGGTAATCTACAACAAAAGGTGGCAAAGCAAAGAAGAATGGATGGTCAGTTTGCAAGTTCCAGTGATAATCAAGCCTACTAGTCTTCTGGTATGCAAAATTTAGTCCTAGTGTCTTAGATGCAAGGGATGTCCTTGAAACAAGAGGAATAAATAGCCCTAGAACATACTTTGTTCTCATGGGTTGAAGATGAAGAATCATTTTTCTTGAATGAAACATCTACTTCTAAAAAACTAGTGGTGCAATTTGATTATTACACTAGATCAAAGAGAAGGATGGTGGAATAGCTTGAGGTTATAAATAGTCAAGTCATAGAGAATCCTCCATTTCAAGGACAAAGAAACATAGTTGTTAGAAAAGAAGTGCCTCAGCTAGTGCAGAATCAAGGGATTCTTGCATAAATTCAAGAAAAAACAAGATATCCTTATTTTCAAAGAACTCAGACTTTGGGAACAATAAATGTGGTGGATCAATTGAAGAAGACAATAGCAAAAGTATTAATATGGGATATATTCGCTATTCCTAAATAGAATGCACTACTAAAAGAAGCTCTACAAGGCCAAGTAGTGCCTAAAGGTACTATTATCAAAGAAGAACCTGCTGAAAAAGAAAAGCTCAAAAATATAGTTCATCTGTAGACAACAGCTCTAGTGAATAATACAACAAAGGTAAGCAAATCCAAAATGGATCCCTTCTATTTAACTTTAATAATGGGTAAGAAATTCCTACATAATGCAATGATTGATTTAGGGGCTAGTACTACAGTGATGCCCAAGTAGATAGCTGATGCTTTAGAAATTAAGTATGAACCACTCACTAAAGGAGTCATATAGTTAGATGGCAAAGCAGTAAAAATAATAGGGAGAATTAAACAACTCCAATTACAATTATATTTTTTTCCTAATATAATTGTAAATCAAGATGTATTAGTGATAAATATACCTCCTATTTTTGGCTTATATTTATCAAGAGACTTTACAGCCAAGATAGGAGGATATATGTCCCTTGATTGGTCTCACCTCATCGTAAGAACTAAATATGGTTCAAAGATGAAGATGTTATCTAAGCCATTATATAAGGATCATATCACCAATGAACCAACTACAAATTTATAGGTATCCCATGCTATGATGAATAAAGAAGAAAGGGTTTTTATCGAGGAGCTAGGTGAATGGACTGGATATAATCAAGAAGAAGAAAACGATCATTTATTAGCTATGATGCAAAGTGACCCATATGGAAATTATGATTCTATTAGTCTGGGCACTTACATTATACTTGATGAAGATCATAAAATCCCAAATGTTCTAGAGGAAGAAAAGTTAAAAGATACCTCTTTTATCAATCCTCGGGTTTCTCAACATGAATTCAACATTCTGAGTGAGAAGTCACAAGCATATGCCTTAATCTCTAATGAAGAAGAAATAATTTCTAACTTTCTTCTTACTTTTCAAGATGATGAGGAAGAGCATGGACATTTCCTTGATCATGATTTAAATGATTTATTTGAAATCATTGGATCAGGTTATACTATTTTTTAGGGAAGCGGTGAGTTGGTTGCAGAGGAACAAGATAGCATTGAGACTCAATTACATATGCAAAATTATTGCACTCTTTCAAAATTATCCTTTCAAAAGGTTGTTGATTTTGAAGTCATTAAAGAGGATGATCATGCAATAGAACCAGAGTTTGAAGTAGGAGTTAAATCAATAAATGATATATGTCAAAAGGCTTCTATTGATGAGCAAATAGTTGTTAACTTCTTGATAAGACATATCAATATCAAGAGCTGGCATTCGATGAGCTTCCAAGAACAAGAAGAGTCTATATATGTTGGAAGTAGGTTTGACTCAAACTCACCCAAATGTAGGCTAGACACCATGGCATACAAAGAAAGCAAGTCATCAGAGCTATATCAAATTCAAACTCTTAGAGAATGGGCACATCAAAGGTGTCTATAGAGGGCTAGAGTGGGGAAATATGAAACATTTGATATTAACTGGCATAATTCATTGTCCCAGTTGTGCATCCATGCCCTGACTTGGTCGAATTATGTGCAAATTTGTTCCATGCACCATTCAATAGGGTCCACTTTTAGTACAAATCACACCATAGGCTATCAAGGATATGTTAGCCCTATATCATGATAGTACAACTACATTTACCACTATTGCTAACATGCAAAGAACATGGTCAAACATCAACACTCAGTCAAGGTTCTTGAGATCTAAATTACAAATGGGTGATGATGACACTACGGTGCCCACACTCCCTACACCAAGAGCCCAATTCACACAAGCTAGTCAAGATGCACTATCTATGATGGCTTTCATCTTTGGCATAAAAGATGATATGGTAGTGTATGCAAAACAAATGGCTATCCTTTTTAGGCTGAAGACCATTGACAAAACCTAGGAGTATCGGCTTGACTTTTCTGAACAAATTTCTTTCTTAAGGGTAGAACAACTAGCCCATTTCAAATCAAAAGGAGTGTTTAGTTATTCTTCCTATTTGTTCCACCTCATGCTTTTTCAGAATTCTGATCTCTTTGCCCAACATATGTATCTTAATATGTATGACCCAAATTTTGATCTCCAAAGGACCATTCCTATGTCTGCATGGACACATATTTTGTCAAAGACTAGTGACCCATATGAATTCTGGGAATTATTTGTTAACCCTACTTTTTTCCACCTCAGCCCTGAACTAGTTATGAATATATTATTCCTAAGTGTTTCAAATCTTCTGGCTAGTTTCCCAATTCCTTGTGATTTCTATTTTGGATCCCACCATACCATTATAAGAGTTCATGGTTTTTGTGGGGAACCAATATTTTTACCTAAGATTTTGACTCTTAGGTTAGCATTCCTAGAGGTCACCAGGCATATATCCATAATTGACAATGAATTTGGCTCTCGGAAGAGGAAAAGAAAAATGTATGACCTCTCATGGATGACAACTAGCATGGTTTTAGAAACCAAAGATGCTAAAGTTGTATTGCTTAGAAAGCTAGCCTTTTTGGGTTTCCTTTTAATAGAGGACAAATGGGTTTATGACCCAAACGGTTTCATAGCTTCCTAGATAAGAACTAATAGAGTCGCAACCAAAATTGCACATGAGGGTTGCCCTTTTTGGGAAACCAGGAAAAATCCTAGGGAAGATACTCCTAGATTTTATGTTGAGTTAATAGACTTGCCCCTTCCACAAAATAGACCCTAGGAAACATTCTATGTTAAGCAGAGGGATTATGATCCTAAATTTAGAATGGCTTTTGGCTTAAGGAGGACATTAAAGAATAAATATTGGGATACTAAGAAAATAGAGGCCTATTAGAAATATAGGCAAGAAATTTGTCAAACAACCCATTCTTTTAGGAATGTAGACATAGATGAGAGATGGGAAGAACTATGGGATGAGTGCCATCTCTCCCCTATATCTAACCCAAAGACAAGTAATTTGCTGACACCAGGTGAAGAGAAAGAAGCTAGGGCTAGGTCAAGCCAAGATTCACAAGCCTCAGAGCAAGCTACAGCTATAGTAAATGTATCAGTTTGGCCCCAATCTCTTAGCATCATGGAAAAGCAAAAGAGTGTGGTGCCTACACCACCACCAGCTTCCCCATCAACAGCAGTTATAGAAATTCCCAATTCTCCATAAGAAGTGGATGTGGAAGGAAAAAAAATGCAGCCAAAAGAAGAGACACCCAAGAAATGAAAGAGGGTGTAGTTTCAATTTGATTCAGAAGAGGAGATGGACACCCCATAGTGCTAATTATAGGGTACTGTAATTGCTCCTTAGGTAAGTATTATTCCTCCCTCTCTTTCTCAGTCTATTTCTTCTCATGTTGGCATGATGATTTCATCTAGCCAGATGACATCTCCTACCACTTTTGCCTTTCCCATTTCTTAGTTTGCCCCATCTGTGCCACCTCAAGCTTTAACATTACCTCATTTCTCCCCCTCTATTCCCAAGAAACTTTCCCCTCAAATTGCTCCTAGCCAACAATTGGCTATTCAGTATGGTTTACCACAGGGACATCCTTTTGCGAGTAGGCACATTGCCTCTCCTTCTACCTTCTAGACCTAAGTAGATGCTGCTAGGAAGGCAAGGGAAGCCTGAAGAGAGAAAAAGAAGATCAAGGAAAATAAATCATTGGCTACACCCCATCTATGGTCACAATTGATCCTATCCAGTAGCAATTGACAGTGACTCATTTGTCACCAAATGTAATAAAACCAATTGAGCAAATGCAGCCAAAGGATTACATGATGAATGTAGTGGCCATCGACATGTCCATCTTTAGGCCACAAGACAAAATTGAGCTACTGACTGAATCCACTTCTATAGTTACTGAAGACTACTTGAAGATATCAAGGAGGCTATAGAAAATGGAAGCTGAGCTAGCCAAGGAAAAGGCAAACTGTAATAGTTTGACCTTAGAGATCAATAGAAAAGACATGAAATAGAGAATCTAAATAAATAGTTGCAAGATACTATTTCTCTTCAGACTCATTGGGTAGTTTAGGCCCAAAATTATTCTTTAAAAGCAGGGCTCACATAGGTAAAATATGCGGTGACAACCCTAAGGTGTGAAAAGGTAGCATTGCAAGGAAAATGCGAGGAACACCTATTGTAAGTTACCTAATTGCAATAAAAGTTGTTGGCTGAATAGAATAATATTGTGGCCATGCAAATCCAATTTCAAGCAGAGCAATAGAGAGCAGCACAATTGACACTAGAGTTGGCCAATAGGCCAAGGAATGTCAGAGTATTAAGTCTAGTAAAGGAGCTATATGAATCCATGTGGAAGAGAATCTCTTCAGAGATTATTTAGCTCAAGACATCTCTCACCTTCCTACTAAATGCATATAAATTATGCAAAAAGGTGGAGAGTTCAATTATAAATACTCTAGCTATAGTCTCTGAGAGAGTAATGGACTCGCAAATGTTGCTGCAAAAGCTTTATGATGAAATAGATGCAACATTGTCAGTAGTAGGAATAAATGATAGAATGGTCGCTACCAAGTGAGTAAATGAGGTTCTTAGTTACAATTCTATAGCCATCAGTTTCAAAGAGCTTCTAGATGTCATGAAGGAAGGAATCAATTAAATGAAATAACATGTTGAAGATCTAGTATAATTAGGTCTTCCTTCTCCATTTCATGATGACAACATCATGCTGATGGTAGATGAAATTGAAACTTTACTGTTGGCCAAACAAAATGATCAAATAATTTTCCAAGATCTAAGGGATGATTCATTAGTCCCTGAAGTAGAAGTTGTCTTGGTTCCTTTTTCTTAGCTCAAATTCAAATTGAAGGCTACGGTTCAAATTTTGTAAAATTTTTCACACAAGGATATTATTAACCTTGATTTAGCCTTCAATGAATTTTAGAATAAGAAAGGGTTATCTGATGATGAGTGGCTTGCCTACCAGACAGCATTGCTAAAGCTATGATTTTGAAATTTTTATCTCACAAGATGTATGGTTTCTTTTTGAGTAGGCTCAAAAGTCCTTGGGGTCGCCAATAACTGTAGAGTAAAGATTTACTCTACGTTTCATTCTATTTTTTAGTTTCACACCACAAAATTTTGTTCCTACATACTTTGGTCTGAGATGGTGAAGTTTTGAAATAGAGCACAGGCTATATTTTCCTTTTGTTTTCATTTTTGTCTAAGTGTCAAAATCAAGTGGAAGCTGCCAAGTGTCATTGTCTGAGGCATCCTTCCTTAAGAAAAAATTTCCAAGTGTCATTATTGAGTCACCTTTCATATTATCTATGATTTGGTCAGAATGTGCCACTTATCTCATAATAACTTAGCAAAATGCACCAAGTGTCAGCATCCACATTTTCATATCGGCACCCACATTTCATCTCTTTTTAGTGAAAGGTTTTAACAAGAAGTATTAGGATTAGGCAAAAAGTGTCGAGTGGAAATCACAAAAGGTCTCAATTTTGATTTTATAAAAGTGATGGAAGATGCCACGTACCCCAATAGAAGAGAGTGGAAGCCACCACGTGTCGTAATCTGAATTATCTTCATTTTTGCTTCACTGATATATCAAAGACTGTGGTGGGTCTTAAGTGTTGTTTCTGAGGCAAGCGAAAGCCACTAGGTGTCACTATTTGTGTAAATATGAAATGAGACCCATTTGTTTCTATGGTATAAATAGAGTAAAGTAGAGATCGCCATGTGTCATCTTTTATAGGGTTCTAAAAGGTAGCTAAAAGAAGTAGAGACCACCACATAACCCTAGATTAACCCTAGATGAGTAAAGTGGAGATTGCCATGTGTCTTTTGATGAAGTAGCAGAGTTTGCCACCTATCCTTGTGCTCCTTTTATAAGTTACTCAGGTAAGAAATGTTGTGAGTCTTATTTTATTTTAAACTTTTGAAGTTTTGAGGAAGCAGATTGTGACAGGTGTCAAAGGTGGAACGCTCATAAGCAAAGATACAAAAAGAGTATAAGTTATGTGAAAAGTGTTGCATGTCTTCGATAGGTGTTGTCAAACCCATCAAGTGTCATCTTTTAGTGTCTCCTAAAGTAATAAGAAGGTTTTCAAGAAATTGGCTAAGTGTTACCTAACGTGTAAAATAAGGGAGCATCATGCAATCTATTTCAGCCAATGAACAACCAGAAGACAAAACATTTTAGAATCTATAAAATATTTTTTGTTAGACACTTCCAGTTAGGTTAGATTTTAGTTGGGCCGTTAGATTGGGAATAAGCAGATAATCTAAAGTGAATCCAAGGCTATAAATAAGGGTGTAGAGATCACCAGAAGAGGATCATAATCATATACTAGAGAGAATTTTTTAAAGAGAATTATTGTAAAGAGTTTAGAATTTCTAGAGCTATGACTAGGAATATCATTTGCTTTTATTCTATCTTCTTAAGGTTGGAAGTTTTATGTAACTGTGCATGTTTTTGTGCCTCTTATGTGACTGGAAAATTAATGAGAAGATTGAATCCTATGCCTTTATTGATATTTACTGTGTCATTACAAAAGTAGTTTAGGCTGTGTTGTCAAGAGTTTAGACTTTCTAGAGCTGTGATTAGGAATGTCATTTGCTTTTGTGTCATTTTCTTGAGTTCAAAAGTTTATATAATTTTGTGTGTTTTTGTGACTCTTATGTGACTAAAAAATTCAAATAAGAAGATTGAACCCTATGCCTTTGTTGACATTTTTTGTATCACTACAAAATTAGTCTATGTTGTGAGCCTCTGTTTCTATTGTTTCCATCTTTTACATTGATCATGCACTTGTTTTCTCTTAAATGTAAATGAATCCTACATATAGTTTCATTGTGCTCAGGATTAAGGTTGAATTACATTCAGGTGCATCACCATAGTTAGATTTTATTTCTTGCATTTGTGTTTCTGCTAAAATTCTTGTCCTTTTTCCTAGTATACACTTAATATAAAGAAGAAATAGCTTCTCAAAAATCTGGAGGTTATTTCAAGTCGCAAGCCCCACATCTTGAAACTTCCCATTGTTGGTGTTAAAATAAGCACAATTTTAAATCATCAACAATGACTAAGACCAAGGCCAATATAACATTAAATTACATAAAAATACTTATAATACACCCCATGAAAAAATATTAAACCTCATAGAAACCTCTAACGATCAATTTTTTACCTATAGAGGTCCCAATTCGACTTATAGGGTCAAATTTGATCAACACTCTCTTTATGCTCCTTATCCTATATCTCTTAGTCTGACCAATCTTATATTGATGACCCAAGTATTTTATCTTGCCTAGAATGCTAAAAATGTACTTATATTCCATCTTTATGAGTTTTAAACCTATACATGATTTCCTACTCTTTGGACCATCCAAGATAGAAATTAGTATCGACACTACTATCCTATCCCAACACAAGTTTGTAATGCCCTAAAGTCATCTAATTTATAGATGAAATGTATCTTAATGGTTGGCCTAAATGCTTTAGTATGTGTTATTACTCCAAAGGGATTTATATAAATATAATATCAACCCCTACTCATTCCTCACCTCGAAATACCTAGCAACACCTTAAAAAAGACCAAAGAGACCAAGGCACTTATCATAAACAAACTATATTAAAAATTCAAGTGAATAAAGCTTACCTATTTCCATACCAATTATAGGTAAAACACATCTACAGATCTAAATTACTAAGGGAGTACCCCTTTAATCAATCTAGATAACCCCAATCTATCCATTTTAGGGTTACACACCTAACTCCTACACATTAGTGAAAATAGAAATCAAATACAAATGTGGAATCAAGAAAGGGGAATAGTCCATCTATGCTTAGAAAACCCTATGTAATTTGAGTGTTTTCTTACATAACCCAAAAGGGCCTCAGGCTAATGTATTTCTCCTTCCTATGGAGAATGTGTGAATCTTGATCTTTATTATATGAACACAAAGAGATATATTGAATTGAATTCTTAAAAATGGGTTCCCTTGACCTAAAATAAAATGACTTCAAACTTGGCTTATGACTATTAGAATAAAGTATAATTAGAATTAGAAAGAATAGTGATTACTTGAAGTGTTTGGAGAGATCTTGATGTACTTATATAGAGAAATCTCTGAAATAATATTTTTTAAACTAAACTTATAAAATCAGGGGAGGAGTAATATTAAACATCTTAAATTTAAAAAGTTGTCATTAGAGCATGAGGGATAAGGCTAAAATAGTGGACAAGGTTACAATGTAGCCCTATATGCCTAGTGTGATCCTATCCCATGAGGATAGAGACTACTATAATTTAGTTATAGAGACTACTATAATTTAGTTATAGAGACTACTATAATTTAGTTATCAAGAGTTTTTAAGTAGAATATGGATGCCTGAATGACATTTCTATTATTGTAAGGTAGTAAATAGAATAGTTGATGGTCACATAGAGATTGCAATTTAACAGAATGGTTAACAAACCAAGTAGGGTAAGGATGTCAAGATTAAACATTATCAAGTACTTAATGATTAAATTTGAGTGCCTACAAGTTATTGTGTCTTTTGTTGTCTTCCCCTTAGCTTTATCTTATTTCCTAACTTTTATAGGGGTTGTGCCTTTCCTTTTTCATCTTATTTTATATGTTATGTTTGGTTCCATTCTTTTATACTTTTAACATTTTAATCAAAATAGATAGGAGATATTCCATTTTCCTATTCTAGTGCATTACCACATTTTATTTTATGTTTTCATATTCCCTTTTCCCTTTCAAGTTTTACTTTCATTTTGGTAGTTTATCATTAGAGTAAGAATCAAAATAAACTATCTCTAGAGGTTTTTATACATGGAGTAGTCCCACACTGAGTAGAGATCCCATGTTATGTTTAATTTATGGGTTGAATTCAATCAAACAAATTTAAAGATTAACTATTATATCTCAAGAGTGGGTACCCAAAAAAACACCTAATAGTGAGGATATTATATAAGAATCAAAATAATTTGAGTTATCATCACCTA
Organism: Torreya grandis; assembly: GCA_037957365.1. Classification (NCBI taxonomy): domain Eukaryota; kingdom Viridiplantae; phylum Streptophyta; class Pinopsida; order Cupressales; family Taxaceae; genus Torreya; species Torreya grandis. Next base: position 329,747 of record JARHVA010003585.1, read on the forward strand.
TTAGTCCATATCATATAGAGGAAAATTTTAATTATAATGATATATCTCAATGCACTTTATTTGATGATGATGACATGTTTGATTTGTATCCATAACCTTATTAAACTATGAGTTAAGCATGACCACATACCAAAATTATATATTTTGATGAGTCTACTTGTGAGCATATGATAGATAATATTGTCACCTAATTACTTTGAGATTCTATGTTGTATCTTATGAATTAGTCTTATATACCTATGATAATGAATTCACAACTATATCCAGGGACATTATGGTGGCATTAATTTTTTATATCTTATATTTATTTGTCTTATAATTTATTGAATGATTATTATTGTTGGATTTATGACATTACATCATTTTCATCCTCTTGTTTTTGAGATATTTCCTTTTCAATTCTTCCTCCTAAGAGATTGAATTTTCAAAAATTTACTTGTCTATTTTTCACATTGTGTGCACATGCTTCTTCTTGATGTACCTTCCCTTGATTGGTTCTCACATTTCCTTATAACCTTTATTATCAATGATATATATGGTGTGTGTGTGTGTGTGTGGGTGGGTGTGTGTGTGTGTATTCTTTAATTACCAAGATACACATCATAGATATATTTTAATTATTACATACCTTGTGATATATTTCACATTAGTACCATCTCATCCATGTTTCTATTACTATATTTTTATTAAATTCTATACCTAAATCTCTTAGGGACACATTTCCTTCATGGGATTCATCTCTATTTTTTATTGGGGGAACCATACACCACCTATATTCATGATCTTACTTTTTATTTGTCTTGCACATATACAAAATATATATGGGCATATTATTTGTCCCTCTCATCATTGAACCTATTATCTATATATTTCCACAAGGGTGATGTGATATTTTTCATAAAAAACTACATTGAGATTTAACATTAAATGAGCATACATATATACACATACCTTCATTCCCACAAGGATATGCTACACACCATCTATACTCAAGCATCATTGATACTACATTACTTTATAAAGCCACACTACTTATGTGCCTTACATTAATACACAATTGGGTACCTTTTCCCAACACATTTTTTACATCTTTGTGTGTTATGGTTGTCTTCCTTCTTATACACATGATTATATTTTACCCATTGGTGTACATGAATTATACATTTCCAATAGGGGAATTGTACTTGCATGGTCCTTATAAGTTATTTAATTTTTATATTATGTTCATACAAGTACATCCTCACCATCATTATACTTACCTCTCATTTGAGCTTCATTCATCACATATATATGTGTATTTTTGTATGGGATAATGATACCCACATATACTCTACATGAGCCTTACATTGGAATATTTCCTCTCTCTCTCTCTCTCTCTCTCTCTCTCTCTCTCTCTCTCTCTCTCTCTCTCTCTCTCTCTCCTCTCTCTCTCTCTCTCTCTCTCTCTCTCTCTCTCTCTCTCTCTCTCTCTCTCTCTCTCTCTCTCTCTCTCTCTCTCTCTCTCTCTCTCTCTCTCTCTCTCTCTCTGTGTGTGTGTGTGTGTGTGTCTATCTGTCTGTGTGTGTGTGTGTGTCTATATCCTATCACACACTTTTCTCTATAGTTCTTACATTATTTAATCATATGGATATGGTGTTATCTTAAATATGCATAGACACATACTTGGTATCTACACATGATATATTTTAATACATTGAGTACTTAACTATATTTTTGGATGTTATTTCATTACCATCCACTTGGATACAAGTCCTATAATTATCCTAGGAATTATTATCCTCATTTTAAAATACATCCACCTATATAACTTAACAGACAATTACCTATATTGCATTATTCTCACATAGACACTGCATACATTGGATATTTTTCATATTTATATTTTAATGATGATTTATCATATTGAATTCATTAGTTAATCAATGTCCATAATTACATGTCCTAAGAAGTACACTAGGAAAGAGGTGGGGTTAGATCATGGTAGTTTTTGAGAGACATTTAAATATTATTCTATCATACCTTAATTATTATCTTTCTATCCTTAATTGATTTTATTTCCTTCTTCCTTCTCTATCTCCTTTTTTAGTTAAGTAGTCTTCCCTATATTTATTATTATATTATCATGGTTGATACAATTTATTTCATGAATGTTTATCCCTTTACTGTATTATCTTGGTTGATACAATTCTAAGTCTACATGTGTATTTTGTATGTATCAAGACTACCAATACACATTGGGTCACCCAATACCATTATACTATCTCAATCCAAATTGATATCATAAAATTATAATAATAGTTGATTTATAGGTATGGATATATATATATATATATATATATATATATATATATGTAATAATTATCATTCCTAACAAAAATTCACCATCATAAGCTATTTTTGTTCTCACATTTATGCCCTTATATAGTCAAAGGATGAGTTATAAATTAAATTATTCTTCTTCTAGAGGTCAATTCTTACACAAGGTCTTTGAAGATAAATAGGTTGCATTGAGAAAAGGAGTTACCCTAGAGTATTTTGAGTTCCCAAATAAGGACATATAAGTTTTCATGATTACCATTTTATGTCTCCACCTACAACATCTCCTAAAAATTGCCAATATCGCCAAAGGGGAGGTTGATACATCAACAATTCAATCTAAGGTAAGTATATTTATCCCTATTATCTTTCATTTTATTTGTTTAGTAAATAGATATGTTATGTTAATTATTAGAGTAGCGTGTATGTTTTTTTAATTTCCTAGTTAATCCTTATACCAAATAATATGGTATAAAATAAGGCTCCTAGGCTTACCATTATGGCATTTCTATTTTTTTTAATTTAGTGTTATTTACTATTTTGGATCTAATTTAACCTTGTCCATAAATTTATTCCTTGTGATGTCCTTATTATATCTTTGATACTCCTTTATTATTACAATTATTTCTATACATTATTGATTCTATCTTGAGACATAGTTAGGTCCCATGTTACATATCTTAGAAATAAGTTTTGTAACCTTATACCCTTTATATTGAGTGTGGATTACCATCTGTTAGATATACATCTACCACTAGGTTATGTTATTATTTTCAAGTATATGTAGGCTCTTGGTTGTATCCTAGTCTATAGAGATAAAAAACAATTTTATATTGGTCACCCTACCCCATGTATACATTATGGTGAATGCAATGTGAATCTTATCCCACCACTAGTTAGATTGTCTTCACATTTCCAAGATTTGTATTTTTTCCATCATTCTATCATCATAATGTCTCCTCTTGGGATATTTCTAGTGAGGCTCAACCCATTTATATTTTACATGGGTGTTTTAAATTATTTTTTATTCAATAGTGTTAATAAGTATAAAACATATGACAAGGACATATTCACCATCACTATACTTACCTCTCATATGAGCTCCATTGATTACATTTATACTTATATTTTCATATGGGGACATGATACCCACATATAATCTCCATGAGCCTTATATTGATGTATCTCCCATATATATATCCTATCACACACTTGTGTCTAGCGTGCTTAAATTGATTATTCATGCATATATGTCATTATATTACATATGCATAGACACTTATTTGGTATTTATGCATGATATATCATACTATCTTGGGCATTTATCTACATTTAGGGACATGACTTCATTACCATCCACCTATATATATTAGGTAATATCATTATCCTAGGCACTATCATCCTTATTTTAAATCCATCCACCTATGGACCTTAACACATAATTATCTATATTACATAATTCTCACATAGACTCTATATATACTTAATGTTTTTCATCCTCATTTTTAAATGATTATTTATCTTACAAGACTCATTTGTGCATTAATATATTTAATTTCATGTCCTAAGTATTGCACTTAGAAATAGGTTAGGTCAACTCATGGTAATTTACAAAAGATGTTTTCATTTTACTCTATCATACCTTCATTACTATCTTTAGGGCCTTCATTGAGTCTCTTTCTTTCTTCCTTGTCCATTATGTTTTGTTAGTTATGTATCCTTCCCTATATTTATTAATGTTTTTTCTTTGTTGATACAAATTTCATGTTTATCAATTCACTATATCAGTTGAGCTGGTACAATTATGACTCTTCTTATGTATTTTGTATTATATCAAGACTACCAATATTATACTAGGTCGCTCGATACCATTATACTATATCAATCCAAATTGATACCATAATATTAAAATAATAGTTGATTTATGGATTTGTATCTTTATATAGGTCATACTTATCATTCCCAACACACATAACACTCATAATATATGTATGTGCTCATATTTATACCCTTATGTAGTCAAAGGAGGAGTTATATATTAAATTATTATTCTTGTAGAGTTTAAGTCTTACTAAATATATTTGAATATCAATTGGAAGATTTTAACCAAAGAGGTGTCCCAAAATATTTTGAGTTCCATACTAAGGACATCTAGCATGATTGCCATTTTAGGTGTCCACCTATAACATCTCTTAAAAATTTCCAATATATATAAGGGGGAGATGGATGTACTATTAATTCAATCAATGTAAGTATTTTTAACCATGTTCTCTTTCCTTTTATTTACTTATTATATTAATATTATTTATTCATTATTAGATTATCATGTATGTTGTTGTTCTTGCCTAATTTCTCATTATACCAAATAAGATGGTATAGTATAGGGATCCTAAGATTGTCATTATAATCAATCCTTGTGGAATTTATATATTTTTTAGTTTAGTGTTATATGTTATCTTAGATCTAGGTTAACCTTATTCATTAGTTTATTTCATGAGATATCCTTATTATATCCTTGATACCCCCTTATTTTTACAATTAATTATATACATTTATTGATTCTATGTTGAGATATTGGGATCCATATCTCATATCTGAGGTATATGCTTTGGAACCATATGCACTTAATATTGAGTGTGGATTAAATTTATTATGTCTATCGATACCACTAGGTTATATCATTATTTTCAAGAATAAGTAGGCTCTAGTTTGATATATTGTTTGTATCCTAGTTTATAGAGAGAAAAAATGTTTTTTTATTGGTCATCCTATCCTATGCATATATTATGGTGAGCACAACGTGAATCCTATCCCACCACTAGTTGGATTTTCTTCACATTTCCAAGTTATATATTTTTTCTATCATTATATCATCATAATTTATCCTCTTGGGATATTTATATTGAGGCTTAACCCATTCAAATTTTACATGGGTGTTTAAACTTATTTTTTATTTAATATTATTAATAGGTATAAAACACTGGTAGATATATTAATTTTATAATATGTGTTATTTAAATGACTTAGGTCTAGATAAAGTGGATGGTATCAATGACTTAGGTCACCCAAATCTCAATTTCAATCCTTGATTTACATGTGGTGTGTGGAGTGGGGAATTTGCATGTTACCTACACTTTAAAATGGACATGGGGACTTCTTGAGGTAGGGATCACACTTATCCATATGAACCAAGTGAAACACACTCTCATACATTAAAAACCCAATCCCCCCCCCTCATGTATACTTTTATATGTATATTTAATTTTAGGCCCCTAAAGGCTAGATCAAGAGGATGGGATCAATGACTTAGGTCACCTAGGTGTCATGTTCAATCCTTAATTTACCGTATCATGTGCAGTGGGTCATTTTCATGATACATACACTTTAAAGTGACCATGGGTACACCTTGAGGTATGGGTCACACTTTTACATGTGAACCAAGTAGAACACACTCCCTAGAAAATATAGAGCCATGCGTACCCCCATGTAAAATTTGATATGTAGATTAAATTTTAACCCCCAAGGGTTAACTCAAGTTGATGGGATCAATGACTTAGGTCACCTAGGTCTTGATTTAAATCCTTGATTTACCCATGGCATTTGGAATGGATAATTTTAACATCACCTAAACATTAAAGTGACCATGGTGACACCTTGAGGTAGGGGTCACACTTTTCCATGTGAACCAAATGGAATGCACTCCTAGACATTAAAGACTTAGGCCCACCCCAATCTAAAATTTGATATGTATATTAAATTTACTCCCCTAAGGGCTAGCTTGAGTGAATGGGATAAATGACTTAGGTAACCTAAGACTTGAAGTAAGCATATGGAAACCTTCAGATGAGGTCTCACTTCTCCATGTGAACCAAATGAAACACACTCTCAAACATTACATACCTAGGCCCATACCCATGTATACTTGATATGTAGATTAATTTTTTTTATCCCTAAAAGACTAGCTTAAGTGGATGAGATCAATGAATTAGGTCACATAGGCCTTGAGTTAAATCCATGATTTATCCATGGTATGTGGAGTGGGTAATTTTTAAACTACCTAAACTTTTAAGTGTCCATGGGGACACATTAAGGTAGGGGTTGTATTTATCCATGTGAACCAAGTAGAACACACTCCCAAACATTATGAACCTAGGCCCACCCCCATGTATACTTTGAGATTTAGATTAATTTTTTTCCCTAAGGGCTAGCTCAAGTGGATGTGATTATGGACTTAGGTCACCTAGACATTGATTTCAATCCTTGATTTAGCTATGGCATGTGGATTGGGGCATTTACTTTCCACCTACACTTTGAAGTGACCATGGGGACACATTGAGGTAGGGGTCAAATTTATCAATGTAAACCAAGAAGAACACACTCTTAGACATTAAAAACCTAGGTCCACCCCCATGTACACTTTTTGATGTAGATTAAATTGTTAAGACACCAAGGTCTAGCTCGATTAGATGGAATCAAAAACTAAGTTCACCCAAGTCTTGATTTCAATCCTTGATCTACCTGAGGTATTTAGAGTGGGGAATTTTCACACGACATAAACTTTGAAGTATCCATAGGGACACCTTGAGGTAGGTGTTTCAATTCTCCATGTAAACCAATAAAAAAAACTCTTAGACATTACATACCTAATCCCAACCCCATGTATAATTTGAGAAGTAGATTAAAATATTTAACCCCTAAGAGCTAGCTTGATTGGATGGGATAAATAACTTAAGACACCCAAGTCCTAATTTTAATCCTTGATTTTAATGCAACATGTGGATTAGGTAATTTTAAAACTTCATATACTTTAAAGTGGTCATGGGGATAGATTAAATTAGTGATCACAATTCTCCATGTGACCCAAAATGAACACACTCTCAAACATCATGGACCCAACCACACCCCATGTAGATTTGAGATGTAGATTAAATTTTATCCCAAAAGGGCTAGCTTGAGTGAATGGGATCAATGACTGAGGTTACCCAAGTATTTATTTCAATCCTTATTTACCTACATTGTATGGATAGGGTCATTTTTATGCCACCTACACTATAAGTGTCCATGGGGACACCTTGGGGTTGCACTTCATGTGAACCAAATATAACACACTCCTAGAAATTATGGACCCATGCCTACCCCCATGTACACTTTGAGATGTATTTAAATTTTTGAAAATACACAATAATATCATCATCATATAAAATGGATAAGAAGTTATATAATAAAATGTTTAAATACATTATGGAAGAAGTTGCCAAAGAAGTTTTGGAATACAATGAAAAAGTGGCAAAAGATGATGTTACAAATAAGGGGATTCATGGATAAATTCATTATATGGTGAACATATTTTTTCTATGGGAAAAAAAATTAGGAGTGTTTATGGATTTATATTTTCTTTCTAACCTTTTTAAATAATAGTTCTGGATTCTCACATCTAAATTTGGATCCAACAATCTATATCTTATAGAAAAAGGTAATAGGGTTCAATTGGTTCACACTAATAAATAAATATTAATTAAAAAGGTAGATATAACTTATTTATATTTATATATTCACTTTTAAAAAGGATATAATAATAATTTTATTATTTATAGACACATAAAATTAACATTTAATTTAAAACCGTGCACTTGTGACCACTCTTTTACACACTTAGCTCTAGAACTATCTTAGGGCCCCTTTTGATCACTTTAAATTTTTGTAAGAAAGATAAATAAGAGAGGGGATGAATAAGTTTCCTTATAAACATTTTATTTTAATTAAATAAATCTTATAATCATTCACCAAGTAACATCATCATATGAGCAATTATCAACTAGTCTAGCAACTTAGTAATGAGAATATACACATAGAAAGTATGAACACATTATAGGAGTGGGAAACACTCATAGGGAATAAAACCCATTGAACATATCTTTGATAAATAATACTATAAATAAAAAAATAAAATTTAGCTGAGCACCCACTCAACTTGGAGCACTAACCCCAGTCTATCAAGCACCAACTTGATAGTCTTTAGCAAGCACCCACTTGCAATGAAGTGCCAAATCCCTTAGTGACTCAGAACCAACCCAACCACATCTTAAATAAATACCCACTCAGTTAATTATAATTATAACTTCCATATTTATCCTTGTTTAAATCTTAAATATATGATGGTCCTTTTCTTCAGCGCTTCACACACTTATATTTCTCTCAAACTGGCCTCTAGCCTTCTTCGATCAACTAGCCCTCTTCCTTAATAATTATATTATATATTAATGAGACATATATTATGATCCAAATTACCTATCACTACTCCTCTTTTTTATATTTTATTCACTTTCACACACTCTTACCTTACACACACAAATATGCCTAATTAGCCTTATTCTTATACTAGTTTATTGATATTACACACCTTGGTCATCCATACACACTTGAACCCATGTATTAAAATTTAAATATGTAATATAAAACATTTAAAACATGAAACAAGAATTTAAATATGTTGGTCACAACATATAGGACTAAAACCTCTTTTAGGCCTTAAGGAGACCTAATCCCATTCATCCTTCATTAGAGCATGTTACACTTAGTCTTTCTTGGAATGATTCAAAAATCCAAATAAAATATTAAAAATTCATATTTAACTAAAATATACCTTGTAAAAATTCATTTTATGTCCAACCACCACTTGAACCCCTTCTTAAATCAATGTTCACAATAGCCCTGTGCATACACAAAAAATCTATTTTGAATAACTAAAGAATAAAAAAATTAAATAGACATGGAAAAAAATAATATATACATAAACATAATTAAATTATGTTCATAAAAAAAATAATTATAGGATTCAACTCAAGTTATACATGCTCAAACTCTTCTCTACAAGATGCTTACTCTAAACTGCTGGTTGGCTTCAAAACACAGTCAAGGAATCATGAACTTATAACACCTATAAGAAAATACTAAATGGATTAAAAATAAATAATATGATCATAAAACATACTTATAATAATATCTAATAAACATATCATAATATCTAATGGAAACTATTGGTCTTATAGACCAATATGTTGAGCTTCTCTCTCACACTCCTTACTCAACTAGACAAACCGTTTAGGATTCAATGTTACAACCTATTATATTGACTCTAAAACATTATATAAATAATTTTTAATTCATATATATTTAAATAAACATCACCATATTAATTAAACACTTCAATTCAAAATATAATGCTTCAAACTCATCATTGTTCCTTGTTTAATCAGAGCTCCCAATTTCTTCAAAGACCAATCATGGTGACTTTGAATTCAAACACCTATGTAGACACATTAAAATATTAATTATGCATTAATATTATTACATATATATTAATAGCATATAAAAATACAAAAACACTAAGGTCTAATGGTTATTATTAGATATATAGATCAATCTCTAGACCTTACACCTTCACTATCTCATTTACACTAGTAAGTCAATTTTTGAGAAATATTTTGTCATATCAAATGATCTAAAAATATTATATAAAATATTAACATGTTTATAATTATTTAAAAAAATCTTCATACAATTGGATTCATCCCTAATCCATGAAATCACATCCCTAGTCAACTTCTCAATTATGCCTAGTTTTCTCATTATCTGCACCATTAAGCCTTTTAGTGATACGTCAACTTATATGATTTATTTATCACACAAAAAACATAGAACTTGATAATAAAACATCATGGAGATAAAATAAAATTCTCAAGCTTATTTATCTAATTATTTTCATACTTTGATTTGGTCAACTCTATCTACTACAAGAAATTTCTAAGAAATAAGGCCTTTCTTATAGGGTCTACTCACTCACTTATCAAACCAATCATAAATAGAGAATCTTGGGAGAGTTTAATACAACATAAAATAACTTATCTATCCATTCTAGACCATTATAGGCACTTTTTATCAATATCTTTAAAATCGAGTCATTTTTAGGGTTCTTTGAGGGTTTAAACCATCTTTCAGTCTTAATAGTCATTTATAAAGCTTGGCCCTTCATTCCAGAAACCAATGTTTGGAAATTTTATCTAGTAAAATTACCCATATACCATTAATATATTATATCCTCATTCATATGCTTCACATGCCAACAAATACTTGAAAAACCTTCTTAGGTAGACAATTCTTCATCCCATGCACTCAAGAGACCTTAAGACATTTTCTATTGATTTAACTTTGAATTTTTGACCTAAAAATTCATGCACATGTTTAAAATAATTTTAATCACCTTTTTAAATTCTCACCTACTCATCTATGCCTTGAAAACTAATTGTGATACCTCATTAGGCCATGTTCTCTCTCTTTGTTTACTTAGACCTTTACCTATAAGTCATATTAGGCCTCGAAACTAACCTTTTAACCACTATCCAAGATATTTTCAACTCATGTACATGACATAAAACCTCTTATCATTATTAAATTATTTTCAAAAATTATTCATATGTCTTTTCAATAGATCATGATGCATCATTAGGCCAAGTAGGGTCTAGAGGTGGTCTAATCACATACTACATTTGTAGGTCTTACCCCTGTAGGCTCACCTTGAGAATGACCTAAGTGTTATAATTCCTCATATGAATTATAAACCAACCTTATATATCCTCTTATTCTTATATTCATCCATATCACTAAGACACCATGATCAAACCTTATCACTAGGTCTCTTCATGTTATGACTAGTCTTAGGTTACTCAAGTACTTGACCTTCATGCCTCTTTTCATGATCTCAACACATTAATATCAAGATAAAAATATTACCATGATCATCTAATATCATACATCTTCTCACATGCTTGAGACCACTCATCTCACCAAGCAATCAAGCCCATGCCTTCACATAAGGTCTCTTTATGATATGACTATGCTTAGGCTACTTAAGCACTTGTCCTCAAATATATACCTTAAAAAAAAAAATTAAAGGCTTATATACCTAATTATCAATACCATATAATTCCAAAATAACTTCTTACACACCTAATCTCACTCACTTCACCATGCTGCCTACACATACCTTCTCACAAGGTCTAGACAAAGCTTTGCAAGACACCTTGATGCCTTAACCTATTCATTCCATGTCATGACCTTAACACAAAATAATAATAAAAAGTATACAATAAAATTGGACCTATACCTTTATTTCACATATAAATCAATACATACCTTCAATGAGAACTCATCATGCCTTCACAATAACCTTGTCACATCATGTTCAAAAGCTCATACATCAAAGACCACTCACCATGCATCTTCACTAAATATATCTAGACATAAAAAACACTTTGAAATTAATGACATTATATTGGAATCAATGACAAAAATATGCCAACAAACTCCCCCTTGTCATTGATGGTAAAACACAATATAATTTGATCAATCTCTTCTCCCCCAAACTAGTCTTTCTCCCCCTTTGACATTAATGACAAATGGTCTTCCACAAATAACTATTTGATCCTTGGACCTATATTTTGATAAATCACAATGAAGTGTTAAAAAAAATACTCACCTTAGTCTCATTAGTTTTTCATACACCTTATATAAATAGCTTTCTCCCCTTGAACAGATACTACCTCTCAAATACACTAGATGGCACATAATCGTCAGAAACTATGGTAACCACTCATAAAAACCTATTTAATTAATTAATTCACTCATGAAAATTATTTCATGCACCTAATCACTGCTAATTATACTTTTCCAATTGTCTCAATTCACTTTTTATATCCTCCTTATGCAAAATGTTCTTTGATATCAATCTTGATCATTAATTAGAGAAGATAATGTTCAACAATCTCACCTTGAAGATATCACTGAAGATATCACTATCAATTCAAACACTAAAAATAATCTCTTTAGATCTTATCTAAGCTTCATAGGCCATTTATGATCCATCCAAAACATGATAACCCTTCGTGTATTAGTTCACAACTCATTAGGTCTGTAAAAACCTAGTTCACTATCTATCATAATTCTATCTTGTTTTATCACCTTCACCTCACACACCCAGGGCATAATTATCATATAAACCTTTGATACATGACCCAAAAGTCATATTTAAACACCTATATAAATCACACTCAATTCCAATGAGCATAAAACATATCTATGATCAATGTTTGTCCATTATGTCAATAAGGTTTATCTACAATCAAAGATATCATTCTAAGGAAACAATATAGTGATTCATGCTTGATAAAAGATCAATTATGTCATGTCCATAAGTTATTTCATATTTTATTCTTGCATTAATTTATCCACTTCATGTTTCTCAAGTCACTATAGCATAGGCATCATCATGACACCTTCCTTGCATCATTCTGTCAATTAGATATGTGCTTATATGTTTCACTATGACAAACCTCTATCATAACTTGTATTCTATATGATATTCAAAATAAGAAAATAAAATATGTGCCTTAGTCATCTATGAACTTAAGGTCATATTTATGCACATATAGCACTCAACTCTCTCACACAACTAGCTTAACAAACAGAATCATGAAACATTTTAGAAATCATTCTCCCCATAATTCCATGCTTACCTCTATCTAGATAAAAAATGTAGCCACTCTCTTGATAAATAACTCAAATATAATAATTTATTATTTATATAAATCATATATCAATCAATGTAACAACTCAACAAAGAAGGATCATACAAAACTACACAATCATGCTCCCCCTTTGTTTTCACAACTTGCTCACCATATGAATCAATAGTACACATAGACCATTTTCAACATAGATCAATGATCAACTACAACCATATGCCAAATACTGACCTCTCAACATGCCAAAGGATCACATTTATAGCTCAAACTCAACAACCTTTAATATGTCTTCATACCTTCTTAAAATACAACACTTGTCAAAGTGAAATAAGTGTCCACCATGCTTCCACTTATAGATGAGTGTCTCTATGAAGCCTAATAGAGTCACCCCTTCCATAAGGCACTATAACAACATAAATTTAAGATATTCCTAGATATATATACTCTCACAAGACTAAATATTCTTTAATGTCCTTCTGGTCTTGATTGTCAAATTAGGCTTGACTTTTGACTTAGATTCTACATAGTCCTTTTGAGCTGGTAAAGAATACTTTTGACATTCTTTCAAATATAACTTATGTTCTACATTAGTAAAAACCCCACCTTGGTTTATGAGTTGATCATGACTCACCTTGTCATCCTTCTTCTTCTTATTCAACTCTTCCAATACCATAATTATTTTTTATACCATTATTACTATCATGATAAACATTATCATCATCACAATCTAAGCTTGTGCTTCTTAGGATCACCTTTAGGCTATTAGGCTTATCTCAAAGGACCATGATCTAATACCAATTATTGAAATAAAAATGATTGAGAGGGGAGTGAATCAATTTAATTATAAATTTTTTATTTTAATTCAATATATCTTCTAATCATTCATCAATAAACATCATCATATGAGAAATTATCAACTAGTCTAGCAACATAGTAATGTGAATATGCACATAACAAGTATGAACATATTATATGAGTGAGAAATCCTCATGGAAAATGAAACCCATTGATAATATCTTGGAAAAAAATTCATATAAATTAATTAATCTAATTTAGTTTATCACCCACTCAAATTGGAGCACTAACCCAGTCTATCAAGCACCAACTTGATAGGGTCTTTAGCAAGCACCCACTTGCAAAGAAGCACCAACACCCTTAGTGACTAAGCACAAAATCATCCACATATTAACCAAGAACCCACTTATTCAAGTATAATTATTCATTCTGTAATTTTCCTTATTTCAATCTTAAATATATGATGGTCCTCTTCTTCAACTCTTCACACACTTTTATTTCTCTCAAACTAGCCTGTAGCCTTCTTTGCTCAACTATCCCTCTTCTTGACTTAATTAGGTCATATGACCTTTATCCTCATATTCAAAACTTATGTTATATATTCATGAAACCCATATTATGGTCCACATGACCTCCTCATACTCCCCTTTATGATGTTTTATTCATTTTCACACACTCTTACATTACACACATAAATAGGCCTAATCAGCGTTGTTCTTATGTTGGTTTCTTATTGTTACACATCTTGATCATACATACACACTTTAACCCATATATTATGATTTAAATGGGTCATATAACATGTTTCAAACATGAACCAAAAATTTTAATATGTTAGTCATAGCATATAAGACTAAAACCTCTTTTAGGCCTTAAGGAGACATAATCCCATTAGGCCTTCATTAGAGCACATTACACTTAGTCTTTCTTGGAATGATTCCAAACTCCATATAAATAATTAAAAAAAATTATTTAACTCAAATATACCTTATAAAATTTCACTTTATCTCCACAACAATTTTTATGTCCAACCACCACTTGAACCTCTTCTCAAAGCATTGTTCACAATAGGCATGTGCATAAATAAAAAATATATTTTGAACAACTAAATAATAAACACCTTTTTTACAAAAAACAATGGAATAAAATCATATATATAGAAACATCACTACCTTAGGGTCATAAAAAACTTCATTATATTCTTTGACTCAGGGTATACAAGCTCAAACTCTTCTCTACAAGATGCTTACTTTGAAGTGTTGCCTGGCCTCAAAACATAGTCAAGGAAGCAACTAGAAAAGAATGGAGACTTCTTTGATGTGGAATAGATAAAAGGAATTTGGTGAGATGTGCTATGCTATATCTATGAGTACTTTATCCTTGATGGTAGGAATAAAAGAGTTCACAAATTTCATTTTGTTTTTCTCAACCACTTCAGGCACAAGGATAGAATTTATTTCCCTTTCTATCTATGTTTTTTGTTGCTTCAAATCTTGTATTCCCATAGGAAGAAGGAGTCTCTCCCCATTTTACATGAAGGTCTGATACTTCTCATAGAGGGTTTTTGTAAAAATAAATCCATAGCTTCGACTCCTTCTTCTGACAAACATAAGGGTTCTCAGTCCAAAAAGTGTAAGAAGGATGAGAATGTTAAAGGGATAGAAAAGGCAAAACCAAAACCCTTTAGTTCTCAAAAACAAATTGTAGAAGAGGATTTTGAGTCAGAGAGTACTAAAAGTTATGAGAAGGATGTCCCAGAGGAAGAGGAAAGGACGGATGTTGGGGATTTCAACTCCAATTTGGATGGATATCCAGAAACTAAAGGAAAATTTGAGAAAGGGAATGAAGAGGATACAACTGAGGGAAACTCATAACAGATCAATTTTGACAATGAGGGTAATCAGACTATGTTTGGGGGAGGTGTTAAAGACAAATATAACTTAATTGATGATCTAGTTTCTATGAGAGAGGAGGAACTAATGGATAGGGAGGAGCAAATTGAAAAGGTTGATTCCCCTCCACATGAGATTATAGAAGACATTTGTGACTCTCCGTAGAGGGAAACAAAGCTTTCCTTCTTGTATTATTCCAAGTTTAATGCTGACTCTATTCTCCAAGTTGATTCTTGGATCTATAATGAAATAATGGGGCTGAAGAAGAAAGTGGAAACAATGCAACACAATCAAGATGTTGATCGGGCCATAATCAACCACTTGGAGGTGAAAATGGGAGATATCCCAAAAAAACTTAAAGATTATGAGCATAATCTTAGAATGCTCATTAAGGAAAGTGGAACAAAGATGGAGCAGGTAACATCAAGCATTTGTGCTACTGCAACTAGCTTTGGTAAAAGAGCTAATGAAAAAATAATATCCTCAGAGGGTCCAAGTAAGAGGACAAGGCAGAGTTTGAGGAAGAAAGCCTTGCAAGCTGCTGCTACTTCAGCTACTAACTCCATCCAGGATATCGCTACAATTGGGAAGGATTTTATCAAGATGATCATGGAACTGCAATAGAAGCTTAGGGTCTTCTTTGTTGGTTTTGTTCCTGTTCAGGGCCTTATTACTGGTTGTTTTAACTAGTTCTTATTTTTGGTCCTGTTTCTTGGTTCTTGGTCTTAAACTTTATTTGAGGTTCCAAGTCTTTGTAAAACTTGGGTACTTTTATTGGACTATGTTTGTGGTTTCAGGTCCTTGTAAAACCAGATTTTGATGATGCTCTTCAGTAGGTTTCAGGACTACTTTTCCTGGTGGTTGTTAATGCTTTATCTTTTTTGATTCTGTTAAAGGGTTTCAGGGTCCCTTTAAAACTTGCTTTTATCATAATCTAAAACTTATAACACCTAAAGGAACATATTAAAGTGATTATAAATAATTAATTTGATATTAAAAAATCTTTATAAAAATATTAAATAAATATGTTATAATATCTAATGGAAACTATTGGTCTTGTAGTCTAATTTGTTGACCTTCTCTCTCGTAGTCCTTGCTCAACCAAACAGCCATTTTGGATTCAATGTTCCAACCTCTTATAATAACTATAAAAACTTATATAAAGTATTGATAGGTAATATATTTAAAAACAAACATCACCATATTCATTAAACACTTCAACTCATAAGTTAATTCTTTAAACTCATCACTATACCTTGTTCACTTAGAATTGCCAATTTTCTTCAAAGACTAGTTATGGTGACTTTGAATTCCAACACCTATGTAGACACATTAAAATAATATTTATGAATTAATATGATACTTATATATATATATATATTTATAACTCATCTACACCTTTTTAATCAATCTCTAGACCTTACACCTTCAATATCTCATTCACACTAGATAAGTCAACTTTTGAGCAACATTTTGTCATATACAATGATCTCCAAATATTATATTCAATATGAACGTGTATTAAAAATATTTAACAACATATTCATGCAATTTTATTTATACCTAATCAATGAAGTCACATCCCTAGTCAACTTCTCACTTTTACCTAGCGTTTTCATTATTTGCACCATTAAGCCTATTAGTGATAGGTTAACATATATCAATGGTTTAACACACCTAAAATATATAACATAATTATAAACCAAAATGGACATAAAATAAAAGTCTCAATATTATTAATCCAATGAATTTCATACTTTTACTTGGTCAACCTTATCTTTTACAAAAAAAATTAGGAAACAAGGCCTTTCCTATAGGGTTTACTCACTTGCCAAACCAATCCTACTTAGAGAAGCTTGGGAGAGTTTAATAAAACCTAAAATCACTTATGTATCCATTTGAGACCATTATGGGTACTTTTTATCAATATATTCAACATTAGATCATTGTTAGGGTTCTTTGAGGGTTTAGACCATCTTCCAGTCTTAACTATCATTCATAAAGCTTATCCCCTCATTCCAAAAAACAATGCTTAGAAATTTGAGATAGGTTCTTTAACCATATACCATGAACATATTAGGTCTTCATGTATATTTTTTACATGCTAATGAACACTTAAAAAACTTTCTCAGGTAGGCAACTCTTCATCTTGTGCACTTGAGATACCTTAAGACACTTTTTCTTGATTTAATCTAAATTTTTAACCTAAAACTTCATGAACATGATTAAATTAACTTTTATCACATTTTTAAATGCTCAAATACTCATCCATGCCTTTGAAACTAATCATAATTCCTCATTAGGCCATGCTCTTTCTTTGCTTTCTTAGACCTTGACTTGCAAGTCACATTAGGCCTTAAAATTGACCTTCTAACCATTATCCAAGCTCTTATAACCTCATGTACATTCCATAAAAACTCCTATCATTATTAACCATTGTCAAACATTCTTAATATGTCTTTTTAATAGATCATGATGCCTCATTAGGCTAAACAGGGTCTACAGGTGGTCTACTTACATACTAGGTTTGTAGGTCTTACCCCTATAGGCTCACTCTAAGACTCACCTAAGTGTTATAATGCCTCATATGCATGATAAACCAGCCTTATACAAAATATTATTCCTCTATTCATACATATCACCAAGCCATTGTGCTCAAACCTTCTCACTGGGTCTCTTCATGCTATGACTAGTCTTAGGTCACTCATGTACTTGACCTTCATGTCTCTTTTCATACTCTTAACACCTTACTATCATGATAAACATCATAAAATGATAAACCATTATCATGCATATTATCACATGTTTGATACCACTCATCTCACCAATCAATCAATCCCATGCCTTTAGATAAGGTCTCTTTATGATATGACTATGCTTAGGCTACTTAAGCACTTATCCTCAAAAATATGACTTATAACACTTCTTGAAGGCTTCTATACCTAAATATCAAGACCATACAATTCCAAAACAACTTCTTACATGCCTAAGCTCACTCACTTCACCATGATACCTATACATACCTTCTCAAAAGGTCTAGATAGGGCTTTATAAGATACCTTGATGCCATAACCTAGTCCTTCCACTTCATGACCTTAACACAACATCAACCAAGTAGATATGAGAAACTTGGACCTATACCTTTCTTTCAAATATAAATAACTACATACCTTCAATTAGAACTCATTATTCCTTCATAATAACCTTTTCAAATCAGGTTTACAAGATCATACATCAAATACCATTCACCATGCATCTTCATCAGATACATGTAGACATCAAACACACTTTGACATTAATGACATTAGATTGACATCAATGACAACACTATACCACCATCAACCATCTCACACACTATTATAAGTTTAAAAATTACCCTAAAATGTAATCATCCCTATTATTATCAAAATTAGACATCTTTTAAGCCCTTATTAACACTCAACATGATAAAATCACCCACTAGACAAGAGAGCCCCAAAGAATAAGATCACACTACTATAGTGTCCTTCCCATATCTTGTCTTCTCACCAAATAACAACTAATTTTCAAAATTCAAAGCTATATAAAGGCCATCCCATGTTCCTAATGATTCCTATTCAAATAATTTTCAATGATATGACTATATAAACCCTTTTTAAACCATTTTACACATAATGAGGCTTCCACAGTGAAAATCACTAGAATCACACTTGTACATTTAAAGTATAATACTTATTTCTTGAAATTCTAATTATATATAGCCATAGTAACCTATATCTCAACTTTTAATACATTTCATAGGTCATAATTCATGGTTAAATCATCTAATCATATTAGTATTGCACCAATATCTAGTATATAGCACCAGTTATTCACACACCATCATAACATGGGAGAAAGACATGAAGTTTGATCCTTCTTCAGAGTATTGGTATATAGGTAGTACTCAACACATGGGGTGTTGAGTTATTACCCAAATTTATTCACTAACCATTTTTTCCTTTAATTTGCATTGGTCTTCACATGTTAAGGAACTAGGGGTTTTAAAGGAAAATTAGTCACATAGTGGTTTTTGCAAATGATTGTAAACTCTTACACCAAACACAAGATCTTCAGAAAAAGGCATATAAAACCCAAAAACCTTAAATCCCTCACTAAAATTGGATAATATTGCCTTGGGTTAGATAGGAGCACCACCTTTCTAGTGTCCTTCTCTCAACATTGTTGTCTAGGTCTAGATCTAGTTTTAAATTCCTAATTCCAACCACCAAACCTCTCTACATAGCAAGTTTTAGATATGGATTCCTTCTAAAGGTAGAGTTCATAGCTAAGTATTTATTTTTTCCTTATACTTTTTTATTTTTTAGTAACTTTCCATAATATAATACTTCCAAATTAGTGACTATATCATTGTTATATATTTCTTTTGATTTTGCATAGTAATGTTGTCATTTAGGGGTTTCACACAAAATCCAAAATTTGATAAAATATATTGGTGAGCCTATTTATTATCTAATATTGAAATCATAGATTACCATTAGGGTTTCTTCTTAATTTCATTTCTCTAATAAGGTTTTAGATTTTTGATTTCCAAATTATTGTACTTCATCATGATTATCATGATTGAGACTATCTATTGGTTTATAGTGAAACTTTTTGGTACTATTTACATGTTCCTTGCCTATTATTTGTAATATCTTTCACATGTATGTAATCTCATGTATGTATCATATTAAGGTGAAACTTAAATAATCTATCAGTCCACCCCACATTGGTGTATCATTATATGAAGATTATAGTTATATGGATCAATATGAACTACAAATAGTTACTACTAGATGTCAATGATTTCATAGGGTTCATTTTCTTCTTATTTCACCTAGACCCTCCAAGTATCATTGTTCATAACCTACTCCTACTATTCACCCTAGGATTATAATAGATCCTACATTCTAATATATTATTATTAGATAAGGTTAGGTACCCCCTCAACCAAGATAGGATGAATGCATTCAAAAAATTCCACCTCATCCACAATCTAATCAAATGGTACCAAGAGATAAAATTAGAACATATTATATTATTGACCAACTCAAAAAACATTAGTTAAGATTTATATTCTAGATTCGATTTAAAAAGCAGCCATTTTTAAGGTTATCTTTTACCAAGCTTTAAATTAAACATGCATGCCTCGTGACATAGAACCTTCTTATTTTTCATATGTTTTAAATATTTTTAAGGGCATCGAGGATGTAATTTATTTTGGAAATGATGATTTACCACCATAATCAACCATTGATCAGAACTTACCATTATTTATACAAGATAAAATCAACAACATAATAATCAAAAGAGTTTGAATTAATAATGGTTTAGGACTCAATGTTTGTAATCTCACATTTTTTACAAACATTGGGCATCAACATGGTAGCCATTCAAAATATGTATAAAAATATCAAAGGATTTGATGATGTGCCATGCTAATATTTGGGTCCTATCACATTTGATATTACAATGGGGCCAAAAAGCCTATCTACACAATTTTAGGTAATGCCTAACCATTTGCATAATAATTTTTTATTAGGTAGACCATGGATACATGTTATGGAGGTCATAACTTCTACCTTACACTAATGTGTTAATTTTCTCCATGGTGGATATTTATACATGTGTCTAATTTAAAATCAACCCTTTAGATATAATAAGGTTACATAACCTACTTCTTAGATTTCATCATCATTTTGGGTACAAAAACCTAATATAGTTACACCAACATAGATTATTCTTGTAAAACAAATACACATGCATGAGATTAGTGAGTCTAGTATACATGCTCCTCAAACACCAACCATAGGCACCTACACACCACTGATGTCACCACCTAGGATGGATAATGAGGAACATATGCAACAATTACTCATACTAATAAATTTATATAACCTCAAGGATTTTTACATCAAGAATGTCAATAGTGATTTTGAGGACACTCTTGAGGGGACACAAACAAAATTCCAATGAACATTGATGACTATTTGTGTGGTTTGAAGTTTTCACTAATGGGCCCAAGAGAATACCAAGATGATTTTAAGGCCAATATAACAGTACATAAAAATATATAAAATGTAGTTAATGCTAACACACACAAAGTAAATAACATGTGTTACTAGTTGGAAACCACCCCACATACTATTTTACATTCATTCTTAGATTCAATAAATGATATCATGTCTATGGATATTAGACTAGTTATCATAATATAATTAAACCATGCATAAGATATACCACATGTGATGTTACAAATTTTATTTTATAGGTAATTGATATCCTTTCAAATGATATGCCACATATCCATTAGTTTCTTGAAAAAATAAGATGATGAGTCCTTTTGTCATTTTTAGAGAATCATAGGACATTTTAAAGATACATTCTCATAAATAAAGTAAAAAATTGAGAGGTATAAGGCTAAGGGAACTATTTATATCATACAACCCCCACCTAAGCAAGCCAAGGGCCCGAAATAAAATCAAACATGTAGAAACCATAAACATTTTAGGAATAATGATTTGTTTATCACATCATGTTTAATATACATATTATTTAAAACATTAATTAGTGGATTATGTGTTTAATTATTAGTAAATATAATATTTATTCCTGAGTTAGATTTGTATACACTATTTGATTTGGTAGTTACATTGCTTACTTCATGATCAATATCTCTATTGATAGCTATTTCATATGTTTTCTTATACTTCATGATCAAGTGGAATGATTTCATTTGTAGATTTATTACATTTAATAGTTTATTTGTGATTACATGTTCATTATTATTATGATTCAAATTAACTACCAGTTTTTTTGATGAGGTGGATGTAGGATTGTTCCCCCTCATAGGTAGTTTAGAGGGAGAATATCATTGGAGAGGGGGTTAAGATAATGATAATGGGGGTATAGATAGCTCCATTTAGCCCATGCACACACTAAATTCAATTTTTGGAATGAAATAAATGATACTTATGTTGGTTATTATAAATCTTATTTTTTTATTGAATTTTGAGTCATGACTTTCATATTTATGTGTTATCACTCAAAAGTGCACCCTTGTAATAACATGTGCCTATTCTCACTTCCATTTATACAATGGAAAATTTACAAGGTGTGGGATCTTGTATTGGATATAATATATATATGAAGGTATATTTACATTTTTTACACTCACCTAATTCTCTCTAAACTATCTATTTTTTTGCTTTCTTGACTAGGAAAAGGGTAGAAGAAACAATGTTTAAGCTGAAAATGAAAATGAGATCTAAAAATTAGGGTGATGCACTAATGTTAAGGTTAATTATTCATATAATTGACACACTTTATAATCTAAAAAACCTAAACACATTCACTTAATATTCATATTATGACTCTTGTGTCAGTATTTCACATAGAGGTCTAGACAAGCACTCACACTAGCTTAAAAAGAATGAACAATGATTGAATTCACTTCTAGATTAGGTAGAAATCAGACATAGACACTTTATATGACCTATAAGAGTTATTATTTTTTTCATAAAGTTGATATATTCAAACATAAACATAGTAAAAATAATAATTAACTAAGTTGTATCAATGAATATAAAACACATATTTCATGAACAACTTGAAAATGGAAGAAACTTTAGCTCTTTATTAGTTTAAAGGTGAGGTAGTACAAATTTTGGAAAAGTTTAAATAATATAAAAGCATAATATCCTTAATAATTCAAAAATTTATTTACATATATAAAATAATAAAATAAAGAGAAGACAAGAAGCTCCAGATGAGTCCTTGCTAGTCCTAATTCACTATTGTTTCAACTGAACCTTCAACTAAAACTTCAAACTTTCAAACACACTTAACAAATTCCAATGTATTAATTTTTGCATTTAAAAATTAATTAAAATTTATATCCTTTGAATATTGAGTGTAAATTATGGAGAGTTTTTGGAAAATTCAAAGGGTCCTTTCATGCATTGATAGTCTTCAATTTTGAAGAGATCTTTAGTTAACTCCTATTGAACTTGTAACTTGTATTGAACTCCTTTTGATATTAAATAAACTCCTTTTAATATTTAATTCATAATAAATCTTTAATTATTTTATCTTTATTTGTATCTTTGAGTTTTAATTTTACTTATCTTGACTTGCAACTTGGATTTTGACTTCAGTTATCTCACTTGCAAATTACATGTATGTTTGACTTCTTAACTTTCTAAATTTAGTCCAAAGAGGGGCATCATAGGAGAGAGATTATATGTTGAACTTATAATGAGTATATTTAAATAAAATAATACCTCAAATATTAACCAATACTTTAATTTAACTTCTTTATTTTTTCATGTTTTGAACTCCACTTTTCTAGAGCTAACTGAAGACTCTTGTTGTTGACTTGACCTTTTTCTAAATTTAGCCAAAAGTGGGGTGACTTATATTTCAAAATTATATATATAATAAGGTAAATTAAATATATAAAACCAATTTTAAACCTTAAATTACATAAAAACATACTTCCATGTTAAATTTTATGAGATTTCATTTAATAAAACTCAAAATATGCACTTTTTGGTGTTGACTAGCTTGCATAAATTCATTTTTAAATGCTTATAGGTCTGATTTTTTTCATTTTATTTAGTTTTTTAAGGAATAAATACCTAATTATTTTTTAATTATTACCATTAATAACCCTTATCATCATTACAACCATTGGATGTGCTCAACCAATCTCTTAAATCTTTCAAAAATTATCTTTTATGACTGTCTCTCTTGTTTGCTTAAAACCATGATACCTATATCTTTAAATTTATTCATTTTTTTCCTCAATTTTTATCTATAAACATTTATTAATTTCATTTACTCCATATAATATCTCATAAAACTTTTATTTTTCAATAAGGAACTCAAAAATGAAATTATATCTATTAAAACTGAGCCATGAGGGTTTAAGAAGGGTTTTAGAGCACCTATTATTTTTTTTTTAAATCATAAATTTAAGACACTTCAATATAAAAAAATTAAAATAATATTTTTATAATATGTTTCATAAATTCCAACTAACACCATTTTAACCAACTCTTCTTCACATTCATGTACTTAGCATTTGAAAATTGCCTTCACTAATTTGCAACTAGCAGCTAGTTAGAGGAATAAAAGAAACCTCTGTCAAAATTTGGAATTATGAGATTTTATTAAGAATGTTTTGGATTTAATAATATTTTATTATTTTTTTAATAATTTTTTTAATCTTCACTCTATCAATGAATTCTTCATTAAAACTTACACAAGCAACTTTGACCAATGGTGGCAAAATTATCAACATTCTTGGCAACTTTGTTGGGATGTTTGCTTGATAAAAACTCAATAAAATTATATATATCCATTTGGATATATATTTATTAATTAATCACAAAATATGAAACTTAAAATTTCCTCAATAAACTTTAACACTTATGCATAATCACTTATTGGATTGAAAAACTAGAATAACTACCAACTAAAAATGTGCAAGATAACACTTAGAGGAAAGTGAAAAATAAAATAACTAATATAACATGTGAATAATATAAATTTTAGTAAAATTTAATATAACATTAATAAAATAACTTATACTAACCTAATTTAACAACTAGGGATATCCCTATACAAAACTAGTAACTGGTAGTGTAAAGTAGTTACCCTTCTTTACCAAGCTCATGTGACTAACAAACTTGATGGAAGCCATAAGAGAATAGAGAAGAGGTAATTTTATGATTATAATGAAAAAAATTTATTCTTAAAAATAAAATTTACACACTTCTTCCACATTTATTGAAACATGAGTAACCTAAAGTACTCACATGGGTTGATTTTGAACATATTTAAGCACTTCTTCATATTCTGAAATGAACATGATAGGTAGTGGATTTTATTTATTAGAATATAATTAGGATAGATATATGATATTACATGATATTTTGGTATTTTTTATCTCATAAATATTATCTTTATAACCATCATGTACCTCTTCACAAGCTGGTTGCTCAAACTGAACAAACTGAGATGGACTTTGTGGCATACTTGTAGGATTGACTTCGAGAGGAAATACATCCTACTTATTGATATTTTGAGGCAAATTGAGCTATATTTAATATTATAAGAGTGAAAAATAGTATAAAAATTTATTTATATGTTGATAACCTTCCTTAAGAACATCAAACAAGTCATAATTGAGTGAAATTACCTCTTGGATTAATTATTTCTTGCATGTTGTCTTGCTTGCCAAAGTTGTGATTTTATGTCTTTTACAACCCATATTCTCCTTAAATAAGGGTGAAACATAATCCAATTACCTAAAAAAATTCTTAAAACTTAATTTAATTAAATTTTACATCAATGAGGTCCTATTTTATCTCATTAAAATCCTCTTTGTAGCAAGGGAAAGGTTCATCAATTTGAAGGAAAAAAGGAAGTTTGGAATAGAAATTTACCTTTTCTTGAGGGATATCAAATTTTTATTTTTTTGGGGAGATTAAGACCTCCAATTAATATTCATCTTAATTATCTTAAACTAAAACTTTTAAATTTTTTTACATATCCTAAGGGATACAACATTATCATTCTCTATTCCAAATTGAAGCTCATTTAACCAACATGACTCTTAATCATCATAGTTTGAAAATATCTCCTCTTCACTTGGATGTTCTTATTTTGCCTTTCATACAATAGTTCCTCCTTCAAAAATGGATATGGTGGAAGGGCAATAGGTTTTATTTTGTATAATAGTAATATAGGTCATATTGGGTTTCTCTTGAATGGGATTTGGGATTGAAGAGACATTAAGAAGGATTTTATTCAATATTTATTTGAAAAAAGGGAAAGAAACTTGTGTTAGGGATTCATGATTTAAGTCTTCATGCTTCTATTTCTAATAAACAATCAACCTCTCACATTAATATTGATGGAAAACTTAATTTTAAGGGATGGTTTGAGGGCTCAATAAACTTGGAAACTTTCTTGGTTTGGATTCAATAACTTTCTCCTTCTCTTGATTTTGGATAGGCATGGGAAAAGGCTCTTTCTCAAGAGTAGGCAGGACATAATAAGATGTCTTAGTCCAATAAGGTTTCCAAGATGGAATGGTATTAGGTTATTATATATATAATTATGAGTCCTAAAAATTGGAATTTTGAATCAATTAGACTCTCTTGAAGGTTCAAGGGGCTCTAGTTCTAGTTTTCAACATGGAATGTAGACTCAATTCTTTGTATTGTCATGGGTAGCTATTGTATTGGTTCTCTTGTAGAATAATTGTATATATTAAATGATTTATTATATTTATAATGTATATATGACATATATGAAATCTATTCTTTATTCCTATTGTATTCCTCTTCTCTAAAAATATCCATACATTATCTCTCAAAGTGAAGTATTATCTCTTGCACACTTCTTTTGGATTAATTGGAAAGAACATGATTTTTCCAAGGTTTATTAAAAACATGATTAGGGGTGTGAGGGTAGTAAATATAATTTTAATTATTATTTATTATAATTTTTATCTCCACTTGAGATTAATCCTTTAATATTATCATTTTTATATGAATAATATGAAGGTATAAAGACTACATTTCATAAAATGGATTATTGTGATACATACCAATTGATGCTCTTTAGGCACTTGAAAAACTTAAAATAGATGTATATAAATTGTATTAACTATATTTTGATTACTTAAACAAATTTTTTGATGAAAATTTCTTAAATTATCATCAATCATTAGTAATATTCATGAGTTATTATCCCATCATGGTGTTAGAAACTGTTCTCACTCAGAAGTGTACCCTTGCAAGAATATGTGTCTTTTATCACTTTCATTGATAAAATGGAAACTATAAAAGTTTTGGGAAATTTTATTTGATATAAAATTAATATTAAGGGTGGTTTAAATTTGGTAAACTCAACTAATTTCTCTAAACTATCAAATTATGTGTTTTCTTGACTAGGAAAAAAGTAGGGGTAATACTAAAGCTAAAAATGGAAATGAAAACTAAAAATTGGGGTGATGAACCAATTTTAAGGTAAATTATACATATAATTGACACAATTTTTAATATAAATAACCTATATACATTCAATTCATATACATAAAATGATTCTTTCACCAGTATTTCACATAAAGTTCTAGGCAAATACTCACACTAGCTTGGAAAGAATGAACAATGATTGAATTTACTTCCAGATTAGGTAGAAATCAGATATAGAAACTTTATATGACCTATAAGAGTTTTTTTTTAAAATTTATATATTAATACATAAATATAGGAAAAACAATCATTTACTAAGTTTTATCAATGAACATAAGACACACACTTCATGAACAACTTGAAAATGGAGGAAATTTTGGCTCTTTATTACTTCAAAGGTGAGGTAATACAAATTTTAATAGAGTTTTAGTAATAAAAAAGAATAATATAATTAATAATAAAAATTTATGAACATATATAAAATAAAATAAGTTTTAGATGAGTCTTTGTTAGTCCTAGTTCATACTACTTCAACTAAACCTTCAATTGAAACTTCAAACTTTCAAACACACTTTCCAAATTTCAATGTAGTAATTTTGGAGTTTAAACATTAATTAAACTTTATATAATTTTAATATGGAATTTAAATTAGTTATTTATAAGTTTTAAGTGTTTTTAAAAGTTAAAGGGTCCTTGCATGCATTGATTATCTTCAATCTTGAAGAGATCTTTAATTAACTCCTCTTGAACTTATAACTTGTATTGAAATCTTTTTAATCTTCAATAAAATATTTTTATATTGCATGAATATTTAATTTTGAATTAATTTAACTTTATTTGTATCTTTTATTTTGAATTTTTCTTATTTTGACTTGCAACTTGGAGTTTGACTTCAGTTATCTCACTTGTAATTTGCATGCATGTTTGACTTCTTAACTTTCTAAATTTAGCCCAAATGGAGCATATTAAGAGGAAGATTACATATTGAAATTATAAGGAGTATATTTAATTAAAATAAGGTCTCAAATATTAACCAAGACTTGAAATTAACTTCTCCACTTTTACCTGTTTTGAACTTTACCTTTCTAAGGCTAATTGAAGACTCTTGATGTTCACTTGACCTTTTCTAAATTTAGCCAAAAAGGGGTGAATTTTATTTTGGAATTTAATATATTATCAATTAAATTAATAAAATTATACCAATTTTATGAATTAAAGGACATAAATACATACTTATATGTCAAATTTTACAATATTTCATTCAATAAAATGTAAAATATGCACTTTTTAGTGTTGACTAGCTTGCATAATTACATTTCTGAATGTCTGTATGTCTAAGTTTTTCCATTTTATTGAGTTTTATTATGCATAAATACCTAATTAATTTTTTATTATTACAATTAATAACCCCTCACATAATTCCAACCATTATAGGTGCTCAACCAATCTCCTAAACCTCTCAAAATTCATCTTTTCTGGCTGTATCTCTTGCTTGCTTAAAACCTTGATACCTATAATTTTGCCTTTATTAATTTTTTGCCTCAAAATATTGATTGATTAAAATTTATTAATTTAATTTATGACACATAATATCTCTTAAAACTTTTTATTTACAATAAGGAACTCAAAAATGCAATTATATCTCTTAAAACTGAGTCATTGGGGTTTAAGAAGGGTTTTAGAACACTTGTTCTTATTAATGATTGTTCATAAAGTTAAGCCATTTTAACCTGAAATAAATTTATTTTATATTGATATAATAGGATAATAAAAATCCCTATAATATAATTATAAACATATCTTCTTCACCTTCATGTATTGAGCATTTTAAAATTGCTTTCACTAGCTTGCAACTAGCAACTAGTTAGAGGAATAAAAGAAACCTTTGTCAAAATTTGGACTTGTGAGATGTTCCTAAGCATGGTTTTAGAATGATTAAAATTGTATGTTTTTTTGTATACCTTTTTTAATATTAAATCCATGAATGGAATCCTCATTAAAAACTTCACATAAGTAACTTTAACCAATGGTGATAAAATTGTCAACAGTATGTTAATCCTCTGTTATGCTATGATGTTTTCCACTACGTTATATCTAGTATAATATTGAGTGCATTAATAAAATTTATTTTTTTACGTATATAATTTGAATATTTATAATATTATTCTATAATGTAACTCAGATTAGGTTAGGATGTTTTATTATCTCATCTGACTATATCTATATAACATTTACTGTATTTATGGCTATTAGTGATTTGAAGTGTTACTTGTACTATTGTTTAATTGCCTTGACTGTGATATCATTGTTGTATTGGTAATAATTTAAAAGATATAATATAATAAAAAAATAACCCCTCTCAATTTAAGTGGATTTAATTCAAATCTTTATACATTATGAGTTCTTTTGCATAATTAGGTAAATAGATAAAAATTCAGGTTTTATTTAGAAATTTCATGACACCTTCATTATGATTTTCTATTTTAAAATATAAAAATAAATAATGGTAAATGAGAATTGAATTAGAGTTTTTTATCATTATTATTATGAGGGTTGACCTTTCTAAGAGGAGAATTGATATTATTCTACCACCATGCTCTCATAAGGAGTTTTAGCTATGATTTCAATAGAAGACAAGGAGGGGTGTATTGAAGAACGGAAGG
>JARHVA010003585.1:1782500-1872500 GCA_037957365.1 Torreya grandis
ATATATCCTCTTCCTACATTATGACATTCAGACCTTAACCTATAAACATCAAATAATAAAAAAAATAAGAAAATGAATTATAAAAATGAAAATAAAGAAGACAAAGAAGAATTGACCTAATATTTTCAATCCAATAATTTTAATATGATTGATCCAAAAGATAAGATCATTAATCCACTTTATGGAGGAAGTTCCCTCTTAATTTGGATTTAAAATTTTGTTATTACTTAATCAATTTTTTTCATAATAACCTCATAAATCTTTTGGACCTTATCAATTTCATTATAAATAATATTGGATTTTTGAAAAGAACATCAAAATTTAATTTTTATTATTATGCACTTTTTTATGAAATAAACTTTCATTACTTTATGTATAACTATTAAATAAATGCATATTTTGAAAAGCTAATCACACTCAAATAAAAATCCTAAAATAATTCAAGTTAAAATGGCTTAAGGAAATTCATCAAATGCATATTTTGAATTAAAAAATTTAAAAAATTAAGAAATGATCTTAGACTTGAAAAAAATACTTTTGGTATTAGGATTGAAATTTAAAAAAATAGTTTTAAAATAAACCCCTTGGGTTTTGGAGAAAATAGATTTCACATTTAAACTAAACCAAACTAAATTGAGAACTTTAAATTAGTCCATAATCAACCAATTAGGGTTTAGTGCTTTACCACTCTCTTCCTAGCCTAACAAATCCCATTTGGAATTGAATTAAATTACATACCCATTGTTGAAAGTTTATAACTCTATATTTGAAATACTTTTCAAAATTAATTAGAAATAACATATAAATAGTTGAATAACTTTTATTACCAACAATTAAAAATAAAATAGATTGATATTGGATATCATTTTCACAAGAAAATTATTGGTGATTTTATAAGACATTAAAGTTGGTTTAAAATTAAGGTAAGTTAAATCCTCCCCACCAAAAAAAAATGAATAAATAAATAAATTAGCATATCTAATAATGGAAACATGTTTTAAATGAATAAATTTTAGAATTTCAAAGTATAAATAAATTTATTAGGGGTTTTCACAAATAAAATTAGTCATTTTTTAAAACTAGTTTCATAAATAAATTTTGAGTGCACTTTTTAGCTTATAAAAAACACTTCAAAATGATAGGTAAATTTTCTATATAATCCCACCTAAATTAATCTGACATTGAAATCCTATTTTATTTGGTTTATACAACATGTTGAAACCCTCTAAATTTTTTATCATTTTTCTATGATTTAAATTCATTTTATATTTTTAACCAATTTATTAGGTTATTGATAATATTTAATCTTTACATCCTCACACGTACTTGGTATATTTTCCATTCCTTAAACTTAAAATATTTGTAGGAGATTTAAATATTCTATACACTGTCTTACAACTATTTATAACATCATTTAGACATCTCTATTATGCTTACATACTCTTGTCAACACGATCATATTAGTCTCCATCTTTCTAGGACAAGACTGCACTACGTAGATAAGGCCACACTAAGACCTTTTCCACTAATGCATCCTTTCCCACCATACTCTAATGGTAAATTTTTAATTTTGAGACATTTCATCTTACCCCTCCCACACTTTTAACAAGGTCATTTAATATAAATATTCAAAATATTCCTATATATAAGCACATTAAGGTGTCTCCAAACATATCTAGTAATTACTTGGTAATTCTACTACACACTGAAAAAAAGAGCACTAACATATCCAAATCAAATTATAAATAATTATAATAGTCATACACCATGTATAAATTTATATTATTATAGGTTAAGGGAACTTATATATGCTTAAAATTAAACATTTTATGTCAATTTTAACTATCCACTAATTGCACACTAACTTCATCCATAATTATTAAATTAGTCTTCTATCTACATGAAAATCCCCATCATCCACTACCCCTTATCCAATTAATTATTTCCTTCACAACCCTACCCAATCCCACAAAATTTACATCCTAATCCATTAGTTAATTAATCCAAATAAATTAATTAATCCTTCCCTAATAAAATAATTCCATGGATTTTGAATATTCATATTTTTTAGAATAGGAAAAATCTAAATATCCTCACATATGTCTCAAATCCCAAGATAATCACACAATAACCAATAAAAACCCATGTTAAATACATTTCACTAGATCCCCATGCAACCAACCCTACATCCAAATCAAATCACCTCCATGATTAATAAATGAAAATCCTTAACACATCCCAACCCCCCATATTTACTTCTCAACCTCCCTCATTTAATGAGGTGGAGGATGCATTCTCCACAATTTATATTTGATCAATATCAATGGATCAAAAAAATAATGTAATCATATAAATTAATATCTCACCTTATCATTTCAACAATCCTAAAGTGCTTAACAAAGTATTTCCAAATTAGCAGGAAATATTATTTGTGGAATGAAGTTTTATTAATTTCTAAATGAAGCTTCAACCCATACCATCAAGTTTCCAATAAAATAATCCATTTGTAGGGAGGTTATTCTGAATTTTATACATTTATCATCCCACTTTTTTAACTACATCACATTCAATCTCATCCTAATTCATCAATAGGATAGTAAAGGTATAACATGTGTTATTTTCCAATTATAATTGTATTCCTTTTATATTTCTCAATTTGAGGACACATGATTATATTATTTAGTATTTAAATTTTGTTTTGATTTATACTAATGAAATACTAATATTTATTTCATGATGTTTCATATGACATTCCCAATGGGACTACACCCCCACAATCACTTGAGGCCATCCTAGCTTATTTTTTAGACAAATCAGAGATATTTTGATCTATTTTTTTAAAAAATCCATAGGTTTTGAGTTTATTTTTATAGACTACTATTTTTTAGTCCAAACTATTAATCTACATCTTGGATTTATTTTAGGCCACAACTCATACTATTAATCCATATCCTAGTGTCACTTTAGGTCATAACCAGGACCACTAATCCGTAGCCTAACTTCTAGAGGCACATTATTGCTCACCCAAACTCTATTTTGGGAGCCATTTAAAACTAAATTTTTTCACAAAATTTATGAATTTATCTTAATTGACTTAATTTCACATGTATTTCTCATGACATAGCATTTTTGTCACATATGGCTTGCTCATTTTTAGGATGTCTATACTTGTTAAAGGCTAAACATTAGATTACTAATATTTTGATTATAGGATTTCACCTATAAAATATAAAACAAAAAAAACATACATAACACTTGATATTGGTGCTTAAAATGAACACATACTTATTATTTTTATTTTTGGCTATGAGACTTAGACCTTGATCACCAAGCTTGAGTCCTTAAGATGAAATGATTGGGATTTTATCCCCTAGTGCAAATACCAATCCTAGGTTATATTAGGGTATAATAATTTAGGCATAATTTTCTACTATTATCAAATCAATTATGTGTTTTAAGTACACCATGAAGTGAGGGGATTTCAAGCTCTAATACATAGGCCCTAGACATCACCCCTCAAGAAATGATTACTTAACAACATTTCTCTAAAATCCTATAAATGAAGTGGGAATGAATATAATTGACCCTTTCATGCAAGATTAATAATCAACCTCTTCCACATATTTGGGACCTATCATACCACAATGTATATAGGGGATGCACCTAGTTTAGACCATTTTACCTAGTTTAAGACTATTTGACCACAAACAACTATCATTTTAGGGAACACAACATTCCATAAAGATTAATCACCATATACAGATGCCTAGTCAGGGTTGTAAGACCAACCCAGTCACCACTTTGTGTAATTAGAATAGTAGGTTGATTAGTTCTATTGTACACCTATTACTACTAGTGTAGGGCTTGTTACTTATGTGCACTTGTTTAATTTTTGTTTGTCCTCAAGTTTTTTTAAAACATTATACACTTAAAATATATAATTTACCCTAGTTAAACTATTTTTTGATAAATGCATCAATTATCTTGATTCAAGTCTACTTTGACCATGTCTAGGTCAATATCAATGTCTAAAGTCAAACCAAGTCCAACCATAGTCAATGTTTAGTCAAATTTAACTAAGTAAAATTTTCAAGGTCAAATAATAAAATTCCAAGGTCAAACCAAACTCAAATAATCAAGTCAAACCAAAAAATTAAACATCTCAACTTTTTATAAGTCTAATCTAAATTTAAAATCATGTCAACTGACCAAAGCCAACATTAAAAATCAAATCTAGTCAACTTTGACCAAAATAAAAAAAAATAAAATTTTAAATTTTAGTCAACTTTATAAAGTCAAATAAATTAAAATCAGGTCAAATTTGACCAAGAAAATTCTAATTCAAAATTCAAACATTAATTCAACTTTTACCAAAGTAAACAAATCAAGTCAAACCAAGTCAAATTTGACCAAGTCCCATAAATTCCAAATCAATCACATATCCAAATTCAAAACTTATCCTCATCTTTTCATTTAATCTCCCACACATGTCATTTGGGAATTATAAAAAACAAAACATCCATCTTTTTCCCCATCAAGATCAAATCCAACATCAACAATCAAGATCCAATCTAAGATTAATCAAATCCTAAGAAAACATCAAAAATCAAATCACATCAAACATCATAATCAAAAATCACATCAAAAACTTAACACCAAACATCAAATCAAATCCAAAATCCCAATCATATCATATCACATTAAATGAAATCAAATATAAAAATCAAATTAAAATCAAATATCAAAACATCAAATCAAATATCAAATCAACATCTAACATCAACCATCAAATATATCCAAAA
The DNA here is from genome assembly GCA_037957365.1 of Torreya grandis. Lineage (NCBI taxonomy): Eukaryota > Viridiplantae > Streptophyta > Pinopsida > Cupressales > Taxaceae > Torreya > Torreya grandis. The sequence goes on from JARHVA010003585.1 coordinate 1,787,303, forward strand.
CTAACACAATCTAAGTCATGGAATCTCAAATCCCATTTAGGTAAAATCCTAATGACTATCATAATCCTAAAATAGTTCTAGCATCACCATCCATAACCCAAGACATGTAAACCAAATCCTATAACTTAGTCATTAAATATCCCGCATAGCATTCCTTTGTACCTCTTCATCCACTAGTCGAAAATATAATTCATTGAGTCATGACCATCAAAAAATATGTTTTCTAGCACCCATATGCCCTTATAAACACATCAACTCTAATAATTCAATCATATTATATCACTATCCTTCCAAGGATTTATGTCTATCTAAGAACAATGTACATCCAAGTCTGAGAATCATCCATTAGGTATATGCCAAGATCCCCTCCCAAATCACCATCAAAATTATCCACTTTGAAGTAAAGGTTAATAGAATCACTCTATCCTAGGCCAATCCATATTCAATAAAACCATTTTTTTTAACACCCATATTTATATTATCCCAAACCATTGTTATCCCACCCATCTTTTATAAATTACCTATCTTTGATGAGTCAATCCTTGATGAATAATAGCTCCACCAATTAATCATCCTTTGTCAACCTATGTTTGACTAGCCTATCTTTAATGAGCCACTAGTCCTTGATGAACCCATCTTTCATGACACCATCCTTTTCCAATCACCCCATCTCTCTTCACATATCTAACCATCCATCACACAAAACCATATGGATTAGGTGATAATAGTACTTGTAGAAAATAAACATCAAAGTACCTTCCATGTGGATAGGCCTACCATCTATAATGAATCAACATCAACATCCTACTAGTTTCATACCACATCATTTAAAAGATCTGGCCTCTTCATAAATGAGGAACTCAATGGCAGTAATCATTTGAAGTTATGTAAGGACACTCCTGAGGCTAATTTCTAAAACATCAAATACCCTATAATAACTAGAATCCTCTAAAGCATGAACTATAAAGGTAAAGGCCTTAACCTTCACAAGTAAGGAATCATCACTCCTATCTATATCCATGTGGACAAAGGTTCTCAAAGCATCAACTATAAACCATATATAATCAATGTAAAGGTGACAGCGATACTTTCATGGATTTTAGTGAATCTTCATCTAATAATGAAACACACCATTCATAGTCCTTATAAGGACCATACTTCCACCCATCTTTTTATCAATACCATCCATCATTTCTATTATTTTTAAATTTAATATCCCACACCCATCGATTGAGATCAAAATATCATTTATTGCAGTATTCTTACATAACAATCAAATAATGGTAAACTTCATGATTGACATCCAGTTAGAAGAGTATAAATCAATAACAACATATCTTATATAATAGAAAGAATTCCTCCATCAAAATCATTATCATAATCTAGAAAATAAAAATATCAAATTAACGTGCTCTAATGAAACCTTGTTTGAAGTACTACAAGACAATCAAAGTCAAAATCTTGGATATTTAGAAGAAAATTACCCTAGTGAAACCTTATCTAAGGCACTATGGGACAATCAAAATCAAACTAAAAAAATTCAAAAACCTAAGTCCCTTAGTGAAAACCTCTTTAAGTCACTATCAAACCAAAATCAAAGAATCAATTTCCCTCCATCATCAAAATTTCAAGACAATTCCAAATCATAAGTTGAAAACATCATCAACATAGAAGGACATCCTCAAAACATCTAATTGATGGCTAATCTCAATCTTGTGGAACATGATATTGTTGGTCCTAATACCCCTTCACATCAAAATCATTCCATCCCTCCAAATCCTTCACATTCCATCCAATACAACTTTTTTTACACCCTCATTAGTAACACCCTCTTTCATAAGGGATATGACAACATCTTAATCAATTTGGATTAATCCAATCTCTAAATCAACAAAATTCATGATGACATATCTCAAGTGCATACTTTAAATATAAAAGGGTCAACACTATACATCTTGTAATCCTCTAATGAGTTGACATGCTAATTTTTTTAAAATAATAAAATCTAAAATCAAAAGATAAAGATAAATAATTCATCCAATGGTGAAAACCATGCTCATGGTGCATTGGGAAAGTATAATGGTGTAAATTAGGTTTCTAGTGTCATGCATAAATAATTTGTTGTCTAAAACTACCTTGACACTTAGGGGTAGCACCATATGAATTTAAATACATCCCATATTTCTCATTTAAATCCTCATATTTTAATGATATTTATCCATCCCATTATGACCATTTTCTTCCCATATTGACATTGATAAGAAATAAGAAGATATTTTGAGCCATGTTTTGGGAAACATCTTTGTATATCCTTTGAATGTCACTTTGATGATTGGACACTTGATTCCTATGTGACATAGTCCTTGTATATCCCTAATACATACCTCATCATTGATAATCATCCCTCATATTCACCCAAAATCATAAAACTCATCCTAAATATCATTCATCCATTACATTTCCCATCATGGTCCTAGAACAAGTTTTCCCATTACTAGTGACCCCTTATCCATACATCTAAAGGACCCCTTTGTATATACTTATTATAAAAAATAAAAAAACATAATATAATCCAAAAATATAATTAAAATTAAATAATATCCACAAGGGTTATAAATCCACAAACTCCAAAAACATTTATCTTGTTCTCAAACTTGTCAAAATCCTTGATCCAATCATTCTAGATTTTCAAGATATCTCATTCCCACATCCACCTTGCTTGGTTAAAATCATCAATCCAAATTTTTGGGTATGTGTCCTTCCAAAATAAATACCCTTTCATGTATCCTTACTTGGGGCACCATATAATTATTAGTATAACCAAGCCTTCACACGCATACTTTTACTTGATTAATGTAAAGATGCTTTTTGTTGCTTTTGTTTTCACACTTGTGTGTGTGTGTGTGTGTGTGTGTGTGTGTGTGTGTGTGTGTGTGTGTGTGTGTGTGTGTGTGTGTGTGTGTGTGTGTGTGTGTGTGTGTGTGTGTGTGTGTGTTTGATTTCTTGTTTATTTATTTTTATTTTTGTGCCTTGACTTAGTAAATATGTGTATGATAATTGGTTCATCATGGTTTTATAATATCATGGTGCTTATTATCATGTGATTGTATTGGAGTCCATCCATTGACCTATGATGATACTACATCATGATTTTTACATATCATGGTGTATTTTTTTCATGTATCTATTGGATTAGGGTATAGTCCTTATGCACATTTTAGCTAAATAATCATGGATTTTTATATAATGATTCATATTTTCATGTGCATCATAAAAAATAAATTTATAATTATATGTGGTGGCATGTATTAAAATAATGGCATAACCCCTTACAAACTCTCTTCATCTCATATTCATCTATTTTTAAAATAAACTAGTTCATCCATATCTAATCACATCAATATAAAATTATATATTTATTTTCATTATTTCTCACCACATTCCTCCCCTCTTGGGAGAACTACATTATATTGAGATTCATTAGGACTATGTAGGTAACACTAAATCACATGGTGTTTTTGAGGCTAGATCAAACATTATTATTATCATTCACATTCTTGTTATTTTTTCTATTTCCATTCTCATTATTAATCTTATTTCTATTTCCATTCATATTATTTTTTGTATCATTTATTATAAATAAATATCCATATTTGATCACATCATTATTAAATCATTATTACATCACTTGGGGCATCCTAATGTGCCTAAATTTTTATGGCTTCTTTTTTGTTTTAAAATTCATTATACCATCATCATGTACTTCTACATCAAAGAATAAAATTTATATCATCCATAAATCATCAATCAAGATAATAATCTCATCACAAATCCCTGCAATAGGTTAAATCCCTGATCTATGCTTTTAAATAAATCAATCATTTATTCAATAAACCATCCATCTAATATGAGCTCATACATTCTACCCTAATCAAGTAAATTCAAGTGTGAAACTCATTCTCATGATATATTATTTTTAAATCCAAGTCCACTATTTTTAATGATTTTTCATTCCCAAATCCACCTTTTTTAGGGAAAGTCAAAGTGTAAAACTTATCTTGGTATGTATCATTCGTTAATCCACCCTACTTATGGAAAATCAATCCATCATCATCATAAAAAAAAGCATGAAAGCATTAACTCAAAGTAGTTAATATCATTTATCCATAACATCCTTTCATCTTTATTCCTTCCTCTCTTTTTTAAGATCCCATTTGTATCTATCATCCTTGCATTCCATTTTGAGTGGGCATCATCCATTGATCACATTATTTCATCATAATCATCTATCCTTCATCCTCCGTATTTTTTTGGTTTTTTATTTCTTTGAAAATTATGTACTACACCCAATGTCTCGCAACACCCTTTAAAAGAGTGGAAAATGTAGACACATAAAATCAAACACTTCATGTTTATTTATAACCCATTAATTTCAAATTAACATCATCCATAAATCCTATATCATTCTTTTATCCACCCTTGCATTCCTAGCCTCCACTATTCATCACCCCATAGACAATTAATCCCCTCTTTCACAACCATATCCAGTCCCACAAAATTCATGACCTATTCCATTAGTTAATTAATATAAATTAGCTAAAATTATTTTTCTAATAACATATTCCATTGATTTTAAATATTCCTATTTTCTAAAATAGGAAAAATCCAAATATCCTCACATCACTTTTAAATCCCAATACAATCACACATTAGCCAATAAAAGCCCATTTTAAATACATTTATACACATCTCCATGTAATCAACCAATATTATAGATTAAATCAGCTCCATGCTTCATAAATGAAAATATTTAATGCATCCTAACCCCCCATATTAACTCCTCTAACTCACTCATTTAATTAGGAGGAATCATTCTCCACCATTGATCTTTGATCAAGATAAATGCATCATAATCATTGTGGAATCCTATAAATTAAGAGTTTCCCTTGCTCATTTCATTAGGTCTATTTTTTCCTTACATAATTCTAAAAAATTATCAAGAAAGTTTATTTGTACAAAAATGTGCTATTAATTTGTGAATCAAATCTTAAACTCATGCCATCAAGCATAAAATCAAATCATTTATTTGTAAGGGGAAGTGGTGCTATTTTTTTTACACATATTTACCCAAATTTTAAACTACATCACATATTAACTCATCCTAATTCATCAAGAGGATTTCAAAGTTACAATAGGTGTTATTTTCAAATTTTAATTGCAGCCTTTTTGTCTTGCTCAATTTGAGGACACGTGCTTATATTAGTTAGTATTTAAATTCTATTTTGATTTATGCTAAGTAAATACTAATATTTATTTCATGATGTTAAAACACTCATTTTCAATCATTCAAAACAATATTTCTAGGTTCATTCATATGGAAAATTTACCATTCACACACTTACCCTAGGAGGGATAACAACATTGAGTTGAGGCCTGTTTGGGTTATATAGGTAGTACTCAAATTACATGAAATTTACTAGGGATAGTATGGTTATTCCTTTTGATCAATTACATCATTTTTATTTTATTTAAATTATTTTTATGTTTTATATCTAGGATTTTTATTTTGAAGATATTTTGTGTGATAAATTGGGTCACACATTCAAATAGAAAACCCTCACAGATAAGTGCACACCTAGATCATAAAATGATTTACATAATAAACTAGGATGTGGGCTTTGCCAATAAATAAGGTCATAATCAACCCATGTCCTATTATGGCCTTATCCCAACATATTTTGAATTTTTTTTCATGTGTTACATTGGTCAAAAGTATTTTCAATTGATTTCCATCCATAATCAACCTTTACAATAAAAAATAAATTAGTTCTAAGCTGGGTTTGTATATATTTTGTTAATTTATTATTTTTAACTCATTTAAAATTATGTAAAATATTATATTCTAATTTCATATATATATATATATACTTTTATCTTTAAATCAATTTTTAATATTTTATTTTTTCTTAACATTTCATTGTTAAATTAAAAATAACATAAACATTTTGGAAAAATTGTAATTTTATTTTAATACTATTTTTTTCTTATTTTTTTCCTTAGAATTTAGTAAAAAGTTATTTAAATTACTATAACTAGAATATAACAACCTTCAACTTTGGATTTAATCTAGAATTAGAGATTTTTCTTTCGACCTTGGCTTGAAATTTATTTATCTTTATATACAAAAATCTTTAAATTTTTCTTTTTGCTTTCTCATCCATTGCTTATTGTTTATTTTTAGAAACTATGTTGTGTTAGTATTTAAATTACTTAGTGTAGATACTAAAATAAATTAATATGGAATATTAGTATTTTATACTTTATAAATACCTATCAAGGTTTTACCACTCAATTCTAGACCTTCCTTCTATCAAAATGCTCCATTCACCATCTTATTGTGCCTAACAATTTATCTTATGGTCTGACTCTATCATTTTTGATGACCTAAATCTCCTACAATGTATAGGAATCCTAAAGCATGATGTATATCCTTAAATTTTATTTTCATATCCTCAACAACTTCCTATATTTCTAGACACCTTCATCCCACATAGGGGAACTTGCATCGATGCTAGTGTCCAAATACTTATCAAGTATCCAATCCTCAGAATTCATCTAATTTATAAATATTTTTAATCCTATGGGTCAGCTCATTTTTTTTAATTTAACCTTTCCATGAGACATTTTAGAAATATGTGGTATACATATAAATTTGATCCTACTCATTATTTATTTTGAAAATACCAAGAAATAACATATTCAATATCAATCAATAAATTTCATAGTTGAGTTATAATACCCTATTCTTCTCTATTTTAATATTAAAAATTGGAGTAGTCATATAATATGTATTAAGCACTCAAATAATATACCATGAGTATTATTTTTTAATTTTTAATTTATATCATTTCATGCCTTCAAATATAATATATTTCACCCTTGTACACACATAAGCCAACACATAGGGGAGAACTACATGTGTTTGAGCCCCTTCATGGAGTATTGGCTATGTAGGTAGTTCATTGTTATATGTATCCTTGAGTTCATATCAACACCATGATCCCACTAACCCATTTTTATAAAGGTATAAAGACCTAAGGTGAAGAGATATGGTTTGATCTATATACAATCATCAACATCCTATACACATGAAAGAAACACATCAATAAAAAATGACAAAAACCTAGAAGGCTCTAGGTGGTCACTTGAAATATAGTAAATATATTTTATATGACACTTGAATTAATATTAGGATAGAATCATTGATGTAATTTTCCCAAAGCTGATGCATGTGTTTAGGCCTCCAAAAACAAAATTTCTAGAATCTAACAACTAGATCATGGCCTTATTGCTATATGTTTCCACCTTTGTACATCACAAATTTGCATGTTCATTTTTAGATAGTCTAATTATTATCTCTTCTTTGTGTTTATGCAATAAATATAATTTTTTGAGTTTACTTTCTATATTTAGTATAACATATCATTTAATTCAAAATATTCATTTATCTGAGTTTTTAATTAATTGGCCTAATATAGAATAGTTTTATTCATCCGTATGTATAGGTTATTCTACCACTTTAGCTTTGAAACACATATCTAAATAAGTTTAAACATATGGTGAACCCATCCTCTAATTTTAGTTAAACCAAACCCTAGAGTGATTTAGGGCTTCCTCTTTTTACTATATATATATATATATATATATAATTTTCCTCACATGGGCATAGTATAAGTGATGCCTATTCTCTTTGTTTCCCTAGGCCTTGTATTTTTTTTAATCTTGGGTGCATTTAAGTTTATAACCTTAAAATTAATACTCATGATAAAAACACTAAGACATATCATCGTTTAGATATTTTTTAAATCATCCTAATGATTAATACATCACTTATGAGGATCTTATGGTTCAACAAAATTATAATACATAGTCTTCCTTCATATTTTCTCCTTATAATTATAATAGTGAAAAAACCAATAATGAAAATGTAAATATTGATGAATATGGTGAAACTAATATAACTATTATTATTCCCCTTATTATTATGAATTTGATTCCACATATATTTAAGATGATTGTGAGAGCCTAATTATTCTATTTCTCCTACATTGAGTATTTTCAAATCTAGTGATGAGTTACTTGAATAAACATAAAGTGTATCATTAGTGAGTTAATTTCATAAAATTCAATGTTATAAAATGAACATGTATAATAATATTATTCCAAATGTTTAAAATAATAATATTTCATACATAGATCATTGTAATGATGAACCAATAATTGAATTTGCATCTTCTTTATCCAATGATTATCTTCTTACAAAGGATGAAGGTTTACATTCTTTGAAAAATATTTAAAATTTTAGTCAACTTGAATCTTCTAGTCCTTCTCTAGTTCATGCAAATGAAAATATTTATCTAACTCTATATCCCAATGATACATGTGCATGTAATAATTATATCCATATATTTTTATGTTGAAAAAATAAAAATGATAATACTATTCAAAATAGTGTAGATGCATTTATTATACCATTATTATAATTCAATATTAAAAAACAAAACATCCTTCCCAAAGGTTTCTTATTGAAATAATTGTCTAAGTTAACTATAAATAATGTAACTCAAGCTTCAAATTCCAATCATGATAATGTTCCTTTCTCATATGGTCACGATGTCTCTATATTAAAAAAAATTATTGCATATTATATCCATTTCTATTTTGAATTAAAAAAGAAATCGAAACTTTCATTTTTTATTCCTATGATCATGTTTCAAGAAAAATAGATAATATTCCTTTTTCTCCCTTTTTTACATTTTGTAATCTACATAATGTTCCAATTATATTTATCCCCCTTGAATGTAATGAAATTTAAAGTAGTGAAGCTCTTTCAAATAATAGTTATATCAACCTTCATTGCATAAAAAATGATATAATAAACTCTCTTAAATCTTAATGTAAAATTAATGATCCTTTACCTAATACTTTTCAAAAATGTCATAGTCTTAAATTTGTGTTTAATGATAGTTGTGCAGTGGCCATCATTCCTATGTTTCATATGGATGGTAAATTATAACTTATGAGTAGGTATTCAAACTCTAAAAAAAATTATACTAGCGATATAGTATCTATGATGAATACTATAGGAGATATTCAAAAATAAATGACAATTATTAAATTAAAATTAGTTTCACATGATGTTATTCTTAATGATAATGTCGTAGAAGATCAACCCTTTTCATGGGATGTTTTTTAACATCATTTTCCTACTAATTCTTTTATTCTCATGTTACCTTAATTTGATGGTAAATAAAACCCCACAAATCACTTGAGATAATATGTACACTCATCTAACCATTGGTATAAATATGGGTGATTATTACTAAAATCCTTCCATATACATTTAACATCAGAGGATATTGATTAGTTATATAACCTTCCAAATGGTTCCTTTCTAGCTTTCAATAAACTTGAATACATATTTTAAAATTATTTCCATAAGAATAAATTTCCTAAATTACCATTGTAAAATTTACAAGGCTTAACTTTAAAAAATGATGATTTTATTTGAGATTATGTTATCATATCTATGGATGTATTATATTCCTTGAACTATACACCCTTATATTTGGAAGTTCAATTCATATTTATTAGTGGAATTATTTCTCCATTAAAATAAATATCATTGTTTTAGACTTTTACTTATTTTTATGGCATATACATGGATGCACATAAATATTCATGTGCATTAGAAAATACCAAAATTGACTCTCCTATATCTTCACTAAAAGGAAAACATGTTCCAAATAAATCCTACAAAGTGAATTAAAAAAATGGTTCATGATCCACCTCAGATACCTTATTACAAATCCATAGTGCATACCAAGAAACAAATAGTAAAGGTTTTTTATAGAGGAAAATAATCCACATAAATAATACCTCTTATAATTAAAACATATACCTCTACTACGAGGCAATCACTTTAATTTGATCAGCTTAAATATAAACCACATGATATATTGCATATGATATTAGGAAATAATTGATTACCCTTCATCTAAATTAATATCATTCACCCAAAATATTTGAAAAGGTTAAAGGATAACCCTTTTTAACTTACCATAGCCTTAATGGGGCATCAAAATAATGATTTTTTTGATCTAAGATAAAATATTACAGAACTCATAGATAGAGAAGTTATTGCATTTTAGAAAGAGATAACAAGGTTTGCTTCTCCCACTTATTATAGAGGCCACTTTTAGAGGATAAAGACATCTCATGCCACTCCTACTAAGTAATGCATGGTATATCATCCTTTATAGAAACAAACTAACATAATAAGTATTTCTCCTATTACACCCTCTAAAGTAACCAAAATTTCCCACACTAATCCTACCAATGAATAATTAGTTGATCAAGCTCTCACTAGAGGTATACTTGGGGGAATCATAAAACCATTGGATACAGAATCCAATCATACTTTGACACTTATGTTTTTTACACAAAAATATTGGATACCTAAACTAAGTCAAAATATATAGGTGAAATAGATCCACTCGGTATTTCTAGAGATGCATCAGATGTATTTCTAGAGATGCATCAGATGTTGTGTTATGATATTAGGAAATAATTGATTACCCTTCATCTAAATTAATATCATTCACCCAAAATATTTGAAAAGGTTAAAGGATAACCCTTTTTAACTTACCATAGCCTTAATGGGGCATCAAAATAATGATTTTTTTGATCTAAGATAAAATATTACAGAACTCATAGATAGAGAAGTTATTGTATTTTAGAAATAGATAACAAGGTTTGATTCTCCCACTTATTATAGAGGTCACTTTTAGAGGATAAATACATCTCATGCCACTCCTACTAAGTAATGCATGGTATATCATCCTTTATAGAAACAAACTAACATAATAAGTATTTCTCCTATTACACCCTCTAAAGTAACCAAAATTTCCCACACTAATCCTACCAATGAATAATTAGTTGATCAAGCTCTCACTAGAGGTATACTTGGGGGAATCATAAAACCATTGGATACAAAATCCAATCATACTTTGACACTTATGTTTTTTACACAAAAATATTGGATACCTAAACTAAGTCAGAATATATAGGTGAAATAGATCCACTCGGTATTTCTAGAGATGCATCAGATGTTGTGTTATAATATAAATAAAAAACATAGTTTCCACATGATCATTATAGTCAAGAATTTTTATTCCAATTGAATTTTATTATGTATTGTGATTTCCTCAATTATCAATAAATAATACTGAATAAATTACTACCAATAATTTACCACAAAATAAATTATTATATTTTAAACCTATTACATGAAAACAATGAAGTATTTCAAATAATAAACACATACTTTATGCAATACATTTTATAGTGCATGGGTGTATTAAATACATTCATACCAAAAAGATGGTTACAATTCCCAAAATACCATATAAACATCCTCTTAAACAAGATGAGTTTATTCCTAGACATTTAAATATAAAACCTTCTAAGGTTAGTCATCCATGAAATGGTAAGCAATAGGAAATCCCCTTTGATAGATGACCCATACTTGAGATACCTTTACACCATAAATACATGGTGGATTCCAAAAAATCGTCATCGACACCTACATGGTCTACCTAGTTGATAAGATAACATTAACATTTTTGAATTACATATTCACTAAGGAAACCACAAATAACTAAATAATGGGTTCCACTAACCCATACTCCTTTTATAACTTCTTCATGACCATAGAGTCCTATGAGACATACATAGCTCCATAAAATCTATAGTTCCATATATGAAACCTACACATGTTACTTGGTAGTATCATTTATTTGGTGTAACCTATTATGAATTTAGATATACTTATGACTATCCATTATATGTGATCATAGGTTTACCTTTCTCTTTCCAAAATTTAAATATTTCAAAAACAAAAATCAAGAAAATACAAAAAAAATAAAAAAAAATCTAAAAGTATTTAGCATTCATATGTTTATTATTTCCTTAATTTTTATGTTTTTTAGTTTATGTTAGTAGATAACATATAATTTATTTAATATACACACATATGTTTCACTGGTATTTGAGTATGATACAGTCATACATTAGATCCATGATAAATGCACATATAGATGTTGGAACTTTCGTCCTCTTTAACAACATGATACATTGGGGGAATATGATTTCTTGAGCATGAATGATATAGTTTACATTATTTTATGATCACCTTTCCATTTTCATGTTGGGCTTATATACTAAAACTTACTCATACGTACATCTTTCACAATCTACTTGATATGTTATGTTACATAACATTTATGGTAACACATATATAACAGGACTATTATGATATATTTATGTTAGTTTCTTATACTTCATCTATTCACATTATCAATTTCTTGAGTGTCTTTTTATCTCTCACTATTATCTTCATTATGGAATATTTTAATATGTTCCTTACTTGTTTGCCCCTATGCCACTATACATTCTTTTTTTTTTTCTATATAGACATTTAAATATGTCATTTATTCACTTGTGTGGAATTTTAATATGCCCCTTATTTTTCATATCCTTATACCCCTTTGTGTTACATTGAGATCTCTTGTGTGTGTGGTTAATTTTTTGTTGAGCTTGTATTGTTAATTTTTTAGGAGCATAATATTAGATAGGGATACAAGGTTTGTTGGACACTTTTAGATGATTTATGGATAAAATTTGGTAAAATATTATATTTTACTTCAACCTATCATCCTAAAACTAATGGAAAAATTGAAATTCTACAAATAAGACTTGGTAATGCTTTGAGAGGCTTGTCAGGATACAAGTCCAAATATTGAGATATGACATTGAAAAAAGTTGAGTTTTGTATAACTCCTCAATCAATAGAAGTAAATCAATGAGTCCTGTTAAAAAATTTCATGGTTATGACCCTATAGGTGTGTGTGAGTTTATAAAAACAACTAAAAATGGTTGAATTAGAGGAATATGTAACATGTATGCATTATGTGTATAAGAAAGTGGAGAAATTTGAAAGATAATGTCATGAAGTATAACCAACATGTTGATGTGAAATAATATCTGGCCTTGTAGAGTTATGAGAATATTTTCAATGAATTATAGTGAGATATAGATATCAAATTGGGTTAACATATCACCTCTATTAAATGTATTTGATTCATACTATTACTATAAATGATAAGTGAAAATTGTAGTAAGAAGTTTATATTCTATGAATGTGGATTGGAAATAAATGTTTATTGATAAGGGAAGGGAAGAATATGATGAAATTTTGGGTACATGAGTTAGTAAAAATATAATAGGTTGTGAGCATAAGGAGTATTTGGTTAAATGGAAGAACATAGTAGTTAAATTCATAACCCAGATGATTCTATTTGAGGTTTCCAAGTATGGAAAATATATTTCAAACATAATTGAAGGGTCATGATCAGGAGCTCATGGATAATTTAATTTACTTTGTGTTTAATGTAGGAGCATGTAGTTTCACAAAAAAAAAACATCAATAAAAAACATGGGTTACATTATTATGTGCACTTTTACACATGTTTTATGTTTATTTTTGTGTGATTTATTGGCCATGATGATAATATTATGAATGTATAATAAGATCAATAAAAATACTAAGATCATCATCAATATTATAGCCTATCATAAAACAAAACTAAATATAATTAAAACCACATCTCTAATCAAATGACCCATTTTTGGGATGATTATGAAATCATTTCTTAATTTAAGTAGTGTTTTATAAAATAATAATCTACATTAACTAGTGCTTATGTAACCCTCATTTTAGAATAACTAGAAAATTCACCTAAATTGAAAGCATACGTAGAATAACTATTGAAAACTAAAAACATGATGTGTATTATTTACCAAGACATATGAGCTTGAATAAGATTATGAGGTGCCAATATTAGGTGAAAAATATTTATATTAGATTTGATAAACTAGTTTAAAGGTATATGGAGAGGAAAATTATCATTGAATGGAAGAAAATTTTAATTCTAAAGCATAAAAAAGAAAGGAGAGAACATGAAATAGCTCAATGAGAGAGATAATAAAATATTGAGAACCTATAACTTTAATGTATGTTCAATAAAAATAGTCCATGTGACTAATTGAAATGCATTCTTCATAGTTACTTGGAGGAAGGGTGTGTGAATATTTTTAGTGATGTGTTTTTCTTCAATAATTTGAAAGTATTTTAGTTTTCATTTTGATTTTTATGTTTTCATGTGTTTCCATTTGAGAGTGAGTATAAATACTAGATGACAATTAATGTGTTCATTCATTTGGCCCCCTCATTCCCATATACATCACTTTTTATAAGGAAAAAAAATACCAATAAACATAAAACATCAAACCTACCTAAGTTATGATTATTTTACATATGGTTCAAATGGTTTCAAAATTTTAGGTTACAAAAATTCATTCAACAAGTTTTTAATGACACAAATTTTAAAATAAACTCATTCACAAAAACACTAAAAAAATATCCGTTTAAACCATGAAATTAACTAGCATGCATGATTTTTTTTAGTCACATAAATAATTTATTATCATATGTTATTCATGTAATGGTTTTTTGTAAGGTTTAACCAAATTTTATATGCTTGTCCTAATCTACAGTAGTAAATAAGAGCCATACATACATAAATAAATTTTGAGGTGTTTTTGATGACAATGAGAGAAAATATCCCATTGAATTCACCAATAGTTTCCAATACTATCCAAACATCGAATGACCAAATCATTAAAAAAATCTACGTACATTTACCATTGAAACTAGTTTTCATATGATCACATCATGGTGACTCAAGTCAAATTTTAAGGAAAATAAATATCCAGAGAGAAAACTCATCCATTTTACTTGGTGTACTAATGGATCCTATGGTGAGAATTAGGGTGTGGATAATAATCCAAGGAGATTCCATATCTCCTTAGCTTATCCAAACCACAACTAAATAATACATGGTAAATAGAAAACTCTATCTAATCAAAATATTCTCTACTTGAATATCCTAGAATTCAAGATTAATTACCAAATTACTTTTCAACATGTATAAAATTTATTGTGTTCTATATATCTTAAATATATTTTATATGGTGTTGTATAAGTATTGAATACATCATATCCAATTTAATATGCATACTAATAAATAATTCTAATGTAAATTTTAATCAACATAGTTTTCCTCATATAAAATGTTCAATAAATTCTTAAAAAAACATAACCATGGCTAAGGGTTATCATGGAATATAGGACATTAATATATTTAAAGCAAGGATAGCTATATAAAAAACAACCTTAAAATAGATCAATTTTTTTAATAATAATTTTAAATACTTACATATCATAAATAATGTTATTCCATGTGTGTGTGTGTGTGTGTGTGTGTGTGTGTGTGTGTGTGTGTGTGTGTGTGTGTGTGTGTGTGTGTGTGTGTGTGTGTGTGTGTGTGTGTGTGTGTGTTTGTGTGTTTGTTTTTACAAACACACAAAACACACACACACACACACACACACACACACACACACACACACACACACACACACACACACACACACACACACACACACACACACACACACACACACACACACACACACACACACAAAAAAAAAAAAAAAAAAGAAACACACACACACGTGTGTGTGATTTAAAGTCTTAGCTATGTCTAATAATCCATAGGAATCATATGACAAGAACCAAAAAACTTGTTCTAAAATTATGCTTATAGATCAATTTATTCTAAATACAACTCATAGGTAATAACAAAATATCCAAAACTAAGTTCATATCATTAATATTATTAGGAAAGGAAAGTCATCATGAGGCCCCTCTATGCTCAAGATTCAGAGCCCTCCTCATGCTTCTCAATCTCTGTCCCCTCCTTTGCTCTCCCCTTTTTCACCCCATCCCACTTCCTCTTTATAGGACCTTTTGCTTGAGGTTGCATTTAAGTCTCTAGTGGTTTCCCCTCCCTCCCCCATTTCCTCTTGTCCCTTTCCTTGTGTTTCATCTTTGCTTATCAAAGATCTGGTCCTTTAGGAGGTTCCTGTCCCTCCTTCCCCTCAAATTTTTGGTTGTGAAGCAAGATGTCTCAATTTATCAAAAGGCCAAAGCTCTATGGTTTCCTTGAAGGAAAGGGATAGTTCTTCCTGGGATGAGGAAAAATGGGTTAGTGTGAACAACAAGAGGGGTAGGAAGAAAGTGGAATTTGGGAGTGAATAGAAAATAAAAGGCAGACCCACATCCCAAAACTCTCATTAGGAGGAAATAGACAAATAGGTGGCTAAGGGAACTCAGATGACCATCCATCACTATCCTAATAGTAATAAATTAAAGTTATCTCTTGGAATATAAGGGGTTTATATAACCCCACTAAATAGATACTAGTTAGAAATCTCATTTTGAAACACAAACCAAATATTTCCTTATTGCAAGAAACCAAGATGTCTATTGAGAAACTTTGGAAGATCAATTCAAAGGTCTAGGAAAGTTTCTTTTTCAACTACAACATTATTAGAGGAGAGTTAAGGGGTCTAACAATTTTTTGGGACCTTGTTGTCTTAAAGGGAGTTCATATTCTCAATAAGGATAACCATATTTCCATCCTTTTTTTTGATGTGTGGAAGAATATTTCTTGGATTATTAAAAATGTTTATGCTCTAAATTCAAAAACTAAAAGGAAGAAGTTTTGGGATAATTTTATTAGTATTAAGAAAGAATTAAATAACATGGATTGGATGGTTGTAAGAGACTTCAACTCTCCTCTATTCCCAAGGGAAAAAAAGGGGGGATCTTTTTTGACCATGCTAGTATGGTTGGCTTGCATGATTTCATCTCAATCACTAAACTTCATGATGTTGAAATCAAAGGAAACCAGTTCACTTAGTCAAATAGAAGGCTCGATGACAATCATATCCAAGTAAGACTAGACAAGTTCCTAATTCTTCTTAATTGGATACATTCTTCTCTCTACTCTAGGCTCTCCTAAGGATTGGATCCAACCATAATCCCCTTCTATTCCAAAGTTATAGAGTCTCTAAAACTAAGGCAATTCCTTTTATATTTGAAAAAATGTGGCTTTCCAATCATACTCTGGAAGACTATATTAAGGAGTGGTGGAGTATCACAATTTAAGGATCAGTCATGTTCATCCTGACAATGAAATTGAGACATGTTAAAAATATGCTTAAAATCTAGAATAAGAATGTGTCTGGGAAGATATTCATCCAGAAAAACTTTATTGAATAAGAAATTCACAAGTTTAAACTAAAAATTTCAAATTTAGGTTACTCTATTGAACTCCACATGAAAGAAAAGGAACTCCTCAGTAGATTTCACAATCTGGAGGCTAAAGAAGAAATTTATTGGTGACAAAAATCTAAAAATTTATGGATTAAATAAGGAGATAAAAACACTAAATTTTTCCTCACCTCTATGTTTAGAAACTGGTAAAGAAATCTCATTATGGAGATACAAGGTGAAGATGGAACTTGGTATAGGAAGGAGGATGAAATGACTCACTATCTGGTGAATTTTTCCACACCTCTATGTTTATAAACTGGTAAATAAATCTCATTATGGAGATAAAAGGTGAAGATGGAACTTGGTATAGGAAGGAGGATGAAATGACTCACTATTTGGTGAATTTTTATAAATCTCTACTTTCCCATTCTTCATCTTAGGATTCTAGTCTTGAGGATTAATTGGTAACTATATTTAGTAGGGTTCTATTGCAAGAAGATAATGTTTATATCCTCAAACCCCCTTTAGAATAAGGGGTTAGGGCTATTATATTCTATTTATAATGGGATAAGGCCCCTAGGCCCAATGGCTTCCCTCCTTTCTTTTTCAAAGTTTTTTGGGACATTATCAGCCATGATGTCTATTTGGTAGTTACCAAATTCTTTAATTTAGGATCCATACTCCAAGAATTAAACAACACTTTTATTATCATCATTCCTAAGAAACAAGGTGCATCTAAGGTATCAGAATTCAGACCCATTAGCTTGTGTTCCACTTTCCTTAAAATTTGTTCCAAAGGAATATCCCTTAAAATTTAGCTTGTCCTCAATAAAATAATAGTGGATCAATACGACACCTTCATTTTCAATAGAAAAATATAGAAAGGGATCATTATGGTTCATGAAACCATCCAATCAATTTATCATTTAGATTGGCAAGGCATGTTCCTAAAAGTTGATATGAACAAATCCTATGATTGGGTTTCCTGGTCGTTCCTTGACAAAATTTTGAGCAAAATTGGCTTCAATTCTTAGGTTAGAAAATTAATTGACTCTTATATTCACAATACTCTATTCTTTGTTTTATTTAATAGGGTGCCCAGAGGTTTCTTTCTAATTGGTAGAGGGTTAAGATAGGGGGATCCTCTTTCCCCTTACCTTTTCATCATCTTGGTGGAAGCTTTAAGCTAACTTATCTCTGTAGCTAGATCTTCCAACATTACCAAGGGAATCACTTATACTCCTAACACCAATCCTATCACTCACCATCAATTTTATGATGAAATAATTATTATGGGAGAAACCTTGATTTCTAAAACTAGATGCTTCAAGATCCTTGAGATGTATGAAGGGGTGTCTAGACAAAGTGTGAATTTCAATAAGAGTTCTCTTTTCTTTACCAACACTCTATCAGTTCTTCAATATAAAATTTCCAATATTATGGGATGTAACATTAGAAATTTAACATCTACTTATCTTTTCATCCCTCTATTTGAGGGCTCATTGAAACCTTCTTTCTAGATTCCCCTCATCGATAAGATTCAGAAGAAGTTGGTTGTCTAGAAAGGGAATGTCCTAACATAAGCTAGTAAAGTTTAACTTCTTAAGAATTCCCTTAAGAGTATTATAGTTTATTTCATGTCCACTTTTTACATTCTAAAATTTTTTATATATAAGGTGGAGAGTATCCAAAAAACTTTCCTTTGGAGAGGTTCAAAGGATAATTTTAGATTTCCACTCATTTCCTGGGATCATGCCTACCGCCCAATTTACTTAGGAGGATTGGGACTGAGAAGGGTTTCAACCATGAACAAATATCTCCTAATGAAGCAAGGCTAGAGAGTGGTCATGGAGGAAAATCAAGGGACCAAAATCATTAGGGACAAACACCTCTCCTTAGGGGAAGGATCTCATTTTTAGTGGATCTTGGTCCTGCTAATGCTTATACTTTTTGGAAATCTCTGTAGGTTGGCAAGAATATTCTTAACAAAGGGCTAAAATGGAATGTTGGAAGAGGTAATTTGGTGTATTTATAGAGTGATCCATGGATCTTAACCCCTCTGAAATACACTCTCTAAGACCCATAATTGATAGTTTTCTTCAAGAGTAATTAAGGGCTCAAAGTAATAGATTATTAGGAAATTATAAATGGGAGAAAGTGTTGGAAAATTTTGGCCAAATCAAGGTTAAACTAGAAACAAACCCATCTACTCCAAAATATAAATGAATCCATTCAACATATTCATATTATTCAAGCTCCTAAAGAAGATAAAATTATCTAGAAACATAATTCCAATAGGATTTACTTAGTGAAATTAAGATTATTCTCTCTGTGGAACTTAGATGAGGATGATTTCAATTGTAAATCTCTCTAGATCAAAAACTCATCCTTAACATCAATGTCTTCTACTAGTTGGTAGCTCAAAACAAGATATTAATAGTGGATAATGTAATCAAAAGAGGTCTAACCATCCCTAACAGATTATCTCTTTGTAAATAGGCAGTGGAAATAGTGGAACATCTCTTTCTTTTTTACCCATTCAATTTAACTATTTTTCAATGATTATTTAGCGATTCCAATGTTTCATGGGTTTTTCTAAGATGTATCCTAGACTTAATTACCCAATAAAAACCCCCTTGGGAAGAGCCATTGTTAATTCACTAGTGGAATTTGGCCCTACCCCATATATTTTGGGGCATTTAAAAAGCCAAGAATGATTGAATATTTGAGTGTCACCAACCTCATCCGAAATCTACTTTCAAAAGGATCAAGGCCTTTATGCAAGAAAACCAATCAATCTCTACCCACACCTTTGATTAGCCAAGATCCCCACTTTCTTCCATAATTTTGAAACAACTTAATTTGGTCATTTCAGGTAAAGTATAGGAAGAAAGGGTGGATATATATCTCATCAAATGGTCTCCCCCCATTCCTCAGTGGGTCAAAGGAAATAAAGGTAAATCTTGGTCTAGTTGGGGTGGGTAGTTTGATCAAGGA
The DNA here is from genome assembly GCA_037957365.1 of Torreya grandis. NCBI lineage: Eukaryota > Viridiplantae > Streptophyta > Pinopsida > Cupressales > Taxaceae > Torreya > Torreya grandis. The sequence goes on from JARHVA010003585.1 coordinate 1,807,602, forward strand.
TTCTTATAGAAACATCAAAGTGGCTTATGTAGGCCCCCTTAGAATTCAAACTAATTATGTTATGGAAGCCTCAATGGCCTTATGGTGCATTGAATATCTATTCAAATTATGTTCTCAATTTATTCATATAGAATGGGACTTAATGAACATCATTAATTATCTTAAGTGTCTCTCCCCATCTTCCTAGACATTTATAAAATCATCAGTGATGTTAAATCCCTTCTCAATCATTTCAAAGGACTTATTATCAAACATGTTTATAGAGAAGGAAACATGGGATCCAATTTCATTGTAAATATAGGGGCCCTCAGAAGTGATTATGTTACTTGGGATGATAATGAATTTTTGGATGATGTCATCTAAATAGTCAAGAAGGAAAAGGGACTTGCCATTTAAAGTCATGATGATAATTTTTTTAATCTTAGATTTTGGGTTAAGCATAAGGCTTTCCAATTTTCAAATACATATTTTCCAAGGAATGGCATGAGGGTCAATCATCATGCCCTTAAACCTATCCCATGACTGATTATTACTCTTCTTACTTTTATTCTCTAATATTTCCAAGTCCTTTTCAAAACCCTATAAAGATAACAATGACGTGAAAGTGAATATGAGAAGTGATAGAGATCACTTTGATTCAATTTCTTGTTCTAACATAAAGAAAAATGATCATGTTTGGCATAAAATGGTTAAAGGGAGGCTAGCCCCATTCATGAAATATCTGGTGGGACATGATACATCTCTTTCAATGGATTTTTTCCATGGTTGGAACAACCATGAGATGAGAATACATAGGATAAAGACTCAAATTATAGAGGAGATGATAGGGGAGACAATAGGAATGGAATGCCACAAAGTAAAGGCATTAAAAGACAATCATCATGAGGAACTCATGCAGATTTTTTTCAAAAAAGAGGAGAAATATAGGCCAAAACCATTATCCAACAAAGGTTATATGTGCATTAATTTTTTAAGGAAATAGCCAGAGGTATGTCTCTAAATAATACATTATATCACTCTAGAAGGAAAACACACCATCATCTATTTGCATCATTTCCTACTTTTGAACCATTTCAAGGGTCATTTCATTAGTATCCCTTTCTTTTTGCTACAATATTTGGAGGTTTCTATTTTAAATTTCAAAAACCCTACCATGGGTCTTATTCACCAGGGTCTCATTTTCCTATTGATCAAAAGGGGGAAACTAGTCTAGTCCAAGACCATTTCAAAGGCTATTGATATTAATAGTGATAAGGAGGAATTAGAGGTGGAGGGTGACCAAACTTCAATTTCTAAGGAGGAGAATCAAGGGAAATATTTGGGGGCTTCTAGTTCCCATGCATAGAAAAATCACAAATTTGATTTAGGAAGCCCCTCTTTCACGTCTAAAGGAAAATCCACTCTAGGGGTTGATGAAAATAAGGGTGTCAAAGATTCACTCTAGAAACTTCACACCAAAATAATAATCCAAAATCTCCTTTTTAGATAAATCTTATAGGAATTTGATAGGTTAAGTAACACTTTTAGTTTTAACAAATTTGTGGTTCATGATGGCAAGACTACAGAGACTCACAACTCTAGAGAGGACTCTATCCAAAAATACAACGAGGAGGAGGAAACTTGGGTTGCTAAGAAAATCATAAAAAACCCCCTCACATGGTTTTTAAAAGGAAGAATATAGATAATGAGGAGTAGTTCATTGGCATTTTCACTAGAGGTAAATGTCACAAAAATCAAATACAATGACCAAGCAATTGGTTGATTACTCTGAGTCAGAATAACTCTATTGTATCCCATTTTGATTGGGTCCTTTTTGATCTTTTAGTTGACTATTGGATAAAGTTTAGTATAATTTAGGTTATTCATCAAGGTTTTTACCCTCATCTCACTTTGTTTTTATTTCTTTCTATCACTTTTTTATCTATTCTCTTTTGTACTGAGTTTGGGTCCCTTCAACCCATTTTACATATCAAATAAAAAATTAATATTATTATGAATATTACCAAATACTAATTTTAGGGGGTAATGGAGTGATTACTCCATAATATTTAAAATGAAACATACATATTCATACATACATACATACATATCACTAAAATCTTGTATCACTTACTAACACTTTGTGTCTTAGAAGAACCCATCAAGTCTCAATCTCTCTAAGTGCATGCCTTAAGGGGTGTACTAGAAAAAGGGTGGACAAACCATTGATGTTTCATAGGATTATACTCACTTTTTCCACTTTTTATCTACACACTTATTTCCTGAAAACCTTATCCCTAAGCTTGTTCTTCTCTATTAAACACTCATAAGTCATTTCCTACCTTTTGTCCCCCTTTTCCTAACCTTAAACCCATTTCAAATGTTTATTGTACTAGGTCTAACCTATAAATTTTTGGATAAAATTCATTTAGGGTCTAGGTCGGCTCTTGGTCGACCTAACCTATGACCTAGTGAATTCTTATCCATAATTGTGTTAGGTCAATTGGGTCAACCCTATCATCCAAAACATTTAGAAGGGATTAAGGTTAAATCTGCCTATATATAAAAGTTCATTTTGTCATTATTTAGATAAGAAAAGAATAAGTAAGATTTATTGTGCATCTATTTATCCAACATTCTACTTAAGGAGTGATCTTAGGGTTTCATACTTTCTTTGGAGATATGGATCTTGCCTTGTGAAAAAATATTTTAGATGTATTGATAGGTTGTGTAGCCTAGAGATGATTTATCCTTATCATCCTTACATACCACAACAACCTCTTGTGAAACACCTTCACTAAGGGAGATATTGAGGCTCAATGGGTTCATCTTCAAAGGTATGTATTCCCAAATTTGTTCCTCCTTTGCATGAGTAGATATATATGCACTTATACTTCTTTTTCATGCATTAGTATTCTATATACATTAATGTGAGTATATGTCTCTTATGCATGTTTAATTTTATTGTTTCTAACCCCCACTTTGTGCCACAAGCTTTGGTGAGCACTAGATTAGACTTTATTTTACTTGTTATTAGTTTAGTGAATACAAAACATAGGACCTAACTAGGGTTATTACGTGATTGTACTTGATTGGAGGCTTTGGAACCCTCCTTAATATTGCGTATTATGATAAGAGATCCCCTAATTGGGTCTAAAAAATCCCCATATTGGTCAAGTTCCTAACTATCTAATGTATCTCCAGTTGGATGTGTATGGTATGATCTATCTTATTCAAGTTAGGATTGATTTATAGACATGATAAATTTATGATTGCATATTTTTTGGTGAACTTGATGTGACTCTAACCCTTTCAAGTTTTATCTTATACTTTTCATTAATTTATCATTTTATTTATTTATGTTTTTGATACTAGGTCATCAGTGTTTGTATAGTTATAACTTCTATGTGTAGGTTTAACACATAGTAACATCAATACAACTCTATTCTATTTTTTTTAGATTTTTCATCAAGTACAGGTTACTAGGTTGACTCTATTGACAAAGTACACTTTCAAATTTGCACAATAGGTTACTAGGTCAATCTTGTTAGTGTGGTATACTTTCATACTTATAGAACATTCTACTAGGTTTAGCCTATTAGAATAATACATTTTCATACTTATAGAAAACATACTAGGTTGACCCTATTGACATAGTATACTTTACAAGTTTTAGCAAATAGGGAACTATAGAACTAGGTCAACCTAGTTGACCCAATTAATAGAATTTTCAAGTATAAATTAATGTAGTTTAATAACAATCTCATTTTTCTCTCCATATTATAACACATCAAGGTTATTTTATATCCTCCTCTATCATTTATGTTATGCATTATAGTTCTATTATTCATAGTTTGCAATCTTTAAAACTACCCATATATAACAAACTAGGTCCACTCTATCGACCTAGTTTTGTAATTTATCTTCTGCTTAGAAAACTAGATCGATACTATTGATGTATTTATTGTTTAGACCCTTCAATATTACAATAGAAACATTATTGACTCTATTCTATAATCTCTGTATACATTATCATTTAAACTAACACTCTACTATGTTTCAAAGTTGAAATTAACACTAATATTCTAGTAATTAGCTCACACATTCATTTTTAGTTGCTTGCATGCTTAAAGTAGATCACATAATCTAATTAGGTAGTTTTTAATATACCATTTAGTTGAACTATTTTTATCTTTTTTGTACACACTACCAAATCACGTAATCTTAAAAATACATTTTAACATTTATCTACCCAAGGCCTACCTACTTGGATTTCATCACCAATGGGGAAGTCAACTTGGTTTTTAGGCCAAGTATAAACATGTGGTTATTGGTATGTAATGGCTAAGCAACTAAAACCATTATCACTATGGTGTGTAAAGTGAGGGGGTAGGCCCCAATACTAAGCCAACATCAATGCCAATATAGATCCATTTTAGCCTAAACATCCTAAAACCATCCATAGATTCCTTTCTATTTCCTTGCTTACAACCAACTCCATATCACATTTAAAATCATAATCTAATAATATAACAACATTCAAGATGACCACTTAGTTAGCATTTACTTTTCAATTTGACTCCTTACTCTTTACTCAATTATATGTTGTATTATAAAAACTTACATTGGCTAACATTAGTGCAAGGTTTTGAGTTGTGTTCCTCAATTGGATCATCCTCATTGACTCAATTGATTAATAGTATTTGAAAAAAAAATCCTATTTTAATATACAGTCATTTTACTCAACACAGTCTCTTATAGACTATTTATTTTCCCTACCTATAGTATCAGGTCAACCCTATCAACACAATACTCTTTTTTTCTTCCCAAGATATAAAACTAGGTCGATCCTATTGATTTTGTATCTTTTTCTTCCTATATATTACCCAGATTACAAAACTAGGTCAACCTAACAAACTTTATATCTATATTTTCCATGTTTTTAAACTCTATTTTTTATACTAGGTCAACCTAATCGACTCTATACTCTTATTTACCTTTTCTTATTTCTTTGATTTCACATCACTTTTGCTTTATATAGTTAGTCTCCTTCATCATGAACTTCTTATTTGAAGACAAAAATAAGTTTAATTCAACAAATATGATGAGTCTTACCAACCCTCATAGGGTCTCCCATAAGTAGATTAGGGTTTCTCTCCGAGATGAGAGTAATGTTCATATATCCACTTGCACAATGAATTATGTGACCCCTCATCATTCCTATTTACAATTTAATCCTCTTTTCTAACTTGAATATCAACCTGAATTAGAGTATACCCCTAAAATGCTCTTCTTTATCTCTAAATTTAATCAACATTAAGGAAAGAACCCCTCTACCATTTACCATCTCATGATTAATGGTCAAGTTGAATAGCCTCATTAACCTTCTCCCACATTCTCACATGGATTTTGGGATACTATTTTATTGTATTTTATTCTCATCCTCTTCCCTCTATTTTGACCCTTTCTCATACCATGATTTCTTCCTCTTTGACTTATTATTCCTCCATGCCTAGTATCTCTACTAACATGGTAGGTTATGCGTCTAGTGGGCATATTCCAAGACCCACTCTCCTTAATTATTCCACTAGTGCATCATTTGCTACCCATGGTAATCATGTTTTTAGTTCTTCCTCTTCTCATCCTCTCACTAGTCCATATTTTGACACACAATCAAATTTTACTACTAGTGCCTCATATTATAACAACTCTTCTCAAGATCCTATCAACACCAATAGTCGTACCCAAACCACTAATTTTAATTTTAATGCTACAAATAATGCTAACAATGTAACTCAAACCCATAAAATTTTATTACAAATGCTTAATCAAATAAATATTTTTTTATGTCGTAATATAAATAAAATGTTGAAAATGTAAAACAACCTTATTCATCTTCAAATTGACCCTCAATAGATGCCACCGGTAATGCATAATCAAAATGTCCCCCCACCTCCTCTTTGAGATGGCCATGGTAATCTTATCCCTCAACCTCCTGTTATCAACAAGATAATTAATAATCTTCAAAATGAGCCTCTTACATATAAAATTGATAATATTGATATAGGAGGTATCACCCCTACCATTTATTAAAATGGGTCAACTAATCCTACTCTTAAATTAAAAACATTTGAAAAATCTATAAAGACTGGATCAAATTAAATACCCTTTTTGATACTAAGATATTATAAAAAACCCTCATAGGTGATGATTTAGATTGCTACAACCAACTTAAAACTCATTCTATTACTAGTTGAAATATTTAGTATATGCTCTAGTCCAAGAGTTACAAACTAGTGATCTTCCTAAGAATAGCTTGGCCCATTTTATCAATTGTAATCAACTTGAAAATGAAACTACCCAAGATTTTGTTGAAAAGTGGAAAACATTATCTAATAAATGTGAAAATAACATGGTTTATGATAAACTTTTCCATCTCTTTACCAATTCTCTCTTTCCCAAGTTACAATATCAGGTTTGCACTCTCTCTCCACATACCTTGGAGGAGGTCATTGACCAAACTAAACATCAATATTTCCTTATGTGTCAATTCAAGTCATCACAGACTCTTATGACACCATTAACATTATTCAAGATGTTGTTCCTAACCAATCTTTGAAACTAGCTCCCCCTTCTCAACAATTCACCAATCCTCATTTATCTTCACCTAATAACATCAATGTTCACAAACCTTTATCCTCAGACAAATTAATAAAAAATATACGTAGTCCTTTTCCATGATAACTTGATCCCACTCATCTTATGAAATATTGGTATGATCCTAATAAATTTTATTGGTTTCATGCTACTTGGGGTCATTCTCATGAAACTTGTAGGTTGCTTCATAATTTCACTATGAATTTTCTTTTTGGTCCTAATTTTGACCATGATTATATCATTAAAAAATGCCAATAATACTATGACATTGATTTCAAATCCCATGAAACTATTACTAAAACTCAAGCTTTAAATCAAGCTAATGCTCATTTAGCTATCTATAAATACCCTCTTCCTAATCACTAAGATAACCAGGATAAGCCCACCCCTACCACCAATAATATCAAAAGTCTCATTGACCCAAATCTAGAAGATAATGTGGTTAATATAAATGATATGAAAATCATGGTTGCTTTTATTCATCCTAAACCTATCTATACACTTCTATTGTCTTGTACATTTCATGTTATCAAAGATTCTTCTCCAACTCACTTAAATGAGTTGGGGAAAGATGACCTTATAATTTTTGATGAACTAATTCCAAATCCTCTCTTGGATAGCACTTCCAATTCTATTTATACCATCCCTCCATCTTCTTTACCTAACACCCATGATACTCAAGATTCTATCAACACATCTTTTAGAACTTCTCATAACCAATCTACACAAATGCCTTCATCATCTCAAAATAGTTTATAACCTTGTTCTACACCTTCTATCTCTTATCAACATAAATTCCAATATACTTTGGATCCTCTTTATAAAGACCTCATTCAACACTATTCACCTCTTTTTAACAACCATATTATGGGTTGTGATGAGTGGGATCCCATCATGGAACTCACTAATCTCCCATTCCAAATTCCATTTTTTGAGCTTATGAGGACCTTTCCACATCATAAAAACTATATTATGCATATTTTATTTGAAATAAGCATCCCTCATCCTCCCTTATCAAGATGTGAAATAGTCTTATCTAGATTTGAAGATACCATATTGCAACAATGCGAAGAGATGTCCATACATGTTGATGAAATAATGGACACTTCTATTTGCCTCAAGTTTTCCTTTGCTTATATGCTTCTTGATGAGATTTTTCTTAGTGTAAATGATATTAATCTATTAATAAATTTCAAAATTGGTGATATTAAAGTCAAGAGTGCCTTGATTGATGAGGGTTATGACACTTATGTTACCTCTCTCAATTTTATAAAAACCATAGGATATTTTAAATGCATTTTCAAATCCACATGCAACACATGTCAAGGATATGATTGAAATTAAATGCCTCCTTTACGTTGTGTGTGGATTCTAACTAACATACCACCTATCACTATATGTGTGAAGGTTATGATATTTATTTTTCATCTATCTTACAAAATTTTACTTGGTAGGTCATGGATTCTTCGTATGTGAGTAGTTGCTTCCTCTGCCTGCTAATGTGTTATATTCCCTCATAATGGAGATATAAATAGGATTAAAGGTGACACTAACCCTTGGAATTTTGAAAAATTCCAAGACTATGTTGTCTTCCATATTCCTACTCTTGAACCTATTAGTAATTTGACCTATCAAGGTCAAATTACTATCCCTATTATTTGAAACTTTCCTAAATCTCACCAATATCCCTTTGTAACAAGTCAAAATGATAAATTATGGCCTAAAATAAATAATTTTGGTAAAAAAAGTCAAAAAATTATTGTAAATGTGTCATTTTAATTTCAAAATAGCATTGTCAAGTTTAAATACATAAACAGTCCATGCACAGGGGGTCAATTTTAAAGGAAATTGAGGATTTTGAGAGCTTCAGGTGGTTTCAAGACCTTAAATTTTGTGAAAAAGGTCATAATGACTATTAAATTTTTTAAAAAGTTTTATGTCCATTGGAAAAGTGGAGATACTCATTATTTTGTAACAATCCTCAGCATGTTCGTTGGAGATCACCATTGGAACAAGCATCATTCTGGAGTGCTAAAAAAGATTCTAAGTCTAGGTAAAAATTTTAAAATCATGGGATGATGTTTTTACATAATAATCAGACCTTTAAATAGTTCCATAACTCTAAATTTTAATAAAACCATGATCATATAGGGTTTTGCAAATAAACAAGCATATAGGCCAAAAAGGGGTTTTTTTGAATTTTCAAGAAAAATGTCCTTTTAGAGTGTTTTTATAGCATGTTATAGACACCATGATGATGTTTTAAATCATTGGGAAGTATTTGAAGAGTTATTTTCATTTTGATGATTTTTTCATTTTTAATAGTTCTAGACACCTTTCCAAGCCTCCTATTCAAATGCTCATATATTTCACCATGTGTGGAGTTTGGCCAATATATATTATTATGTTTTGATTTCCCATATTTAATTAAAATTCATGAAAAATTGAGACCAATTGAGTGTATTTTTTAATAAACAATCATTAAGAGCATAGGCAACTTGAAATGCAGTCAAAACCTCACAGATAAATTTCTCCATGTGATAAATTTTTCATATCTTTGGCATGGGAGCCAAATATTTTCAATGTTATTAGAGTTTTAAATATTATACACATAAATTTAATTAGTTTAGTATTTTAAGATCTTTACCTCATGAATCATCAGTTTGAAGATTTAGCTTTAAAACCCTCCTAAACACCTAAAAAACTAGTTTTGAGAAAAGTGGATTTTATTTCCATAAAATCACCATGGATAATATTGAAACCTTTTAAAAAATAAATTTAACTCTAGGAGGATTCTAAAAATTTAATTTAATTTCATGGATATGTATAGATGAAGGCATAAATCATGTTTGTTATGGAAAGTGTGTAAAATGAAGTACAAGGTAATTTAGGGGAATCTAATCAATGGATATCAAATCTTAGGACTTGTTATTCATCATGAAATTTTTATTTTATCATAAATAATCCTATAAATACCCCTACCAGCTCAATAAAAAATGGCCAATCTATAGGAAAATGGCACAAAATGGGCCTAGTCAACCCTGTTGACTAAATGGCAAAGATTTTCTCATCAAAATAACAATTTTGGTCATGAGGAATTATTTATAATATATAATTTGTTGTTTTTTCAGGTTTAATGGCTTATTTTACAGGTTTCATGGTGTCCAAGTGCCCAAATTAGCCTTTAGTCTTAACTAGTCTAATTGGCCTAATTGTTCAAAGGGCTAAGTTAGAGTTTGGCATTGAATTGATCCTCAAGGAGTTCATTTTGGAGTTCCATGCCACTTTGTTTCTATTTGAAGTAGTAAATTATGAATATTTAATACTTCAAGGTCCTTTTCATGTAAAATAAGGATATTTGGAGACTGATTGGTCTTACACTTCGGTTTACTAGTTCTAAATCATATTTTTATCCTAGTCATCTCATGCATTCAATATTCTAACTCATATTCAAATCGAATTATACATCCAAGATTTGGCATGGATTTTAATGAAAAGGAAGGATAATTGAGTTTGATTAGTTTGAACTCTAGTTAATTATTTGTCAAGTGCTAGATCCACTCTTGCTTTCCATGTAAGGAGGACTTTCTCTTTTCCAACACAAATTTTAAACAAATCAAGTGGAGTTCCTTATTTGGATTTTGGCGTAGCTTTTCATGCAAAGGAAGTTTTAATTTTAAAATGGGCCCACAATCCCTTCTATGCCAAATTTTGAAGAAAAGAATGCAAATTTTTTGGAGTTAAAGATTTTAATTATTATTTTAAGCTTTATAAAAGGAGTTGGTCTTGAGTTAGTCAACCAAGACTAACACTTCCCTTTTTTAAAACACCACATTTGATATAATTAGGGTTTGATACACACACACACACACACACACACACACACACACACATATATATATATATTGGCTTAATCAACCCATTATTTATCTTATTCATGGATTAGAAGAATAAATTATAATCTAACCATACATCAATAAAGAAGATTTTGTTTTGCATGAGTTTTTGTCAAAAAATAGAGTGTACTTGATTGTTTATCAACATATAATTGACATCATATCTCCTTCTAGCAAGCCCCTTCCTCACCTATTGCTTTTTATCTCACCTTTTTTAGGTCATTTGAAGAGGTAAAATAAATTTTATAATCCAAAATCCTTTCAACCCTTCATTTGAAATATTTATGCTTAAGGGAAAAATAGGAATTTTATTAGTTTATTTGAATGCATTAATTTCAACAAATTCTATAGTATATAAATAATTTAGGTGCATCACCCCTTTAATCAAGATTTCCCTTTAGTTTCCCCTTTACCTTTTCATCTAATAAATCATAGTATTTAGAATTAATAGATAAATCTTAAGGGAACCAGCCCTCTCTAGAGTTTCTTCTCATCATAGAGTCACCCACACTCTAAGAATTTCCCATTGTATCAACTAGAGATAAATTGTGATTTTACATCTTCAAGTAGGGTGCACTCTAGTGTGATAACAATACCTTTGCCCAGTGTTCCATTTTATGAGTCTCAATGATTCAACTTTCCCATCAATTTCACTCAAGGTTACAATGATCTTCTTTAACTCATTATAAATATCCCCCATAACCTCCTAAATTCTAATGATGATTAACCTAATGAGATCATTCTCAAGATTTAAACTTTTGATATCTCACCTCATCTCATCTCTCAACTTCTTGCTTCTTTGCTGCCTTGTTCTTATAAACCACCTTGTGATGACATCCCCATTATTTTTACTAATACTCAAAATTCCATTCATCACACATCATCAGATGACAATGTCATCCTTACTTACATCATTGATCTTCATACATCTGATTATGATGATTATTATACCTTAGATCATCCATTCTTAGGTGGTCTCGTTTAGGCTCATGATGTTGAGATTATCTATTAGCATTCATCTTTGCTTTAGTTGATTAGTGTATCTTCCCATCTACCATCATATATGGTTCCTAATTTTATCATTTTTTCTCTTTATCACAAGGTAGATATGGTGTAGACACCTCTAGTTTCAAAAAAACCTTATAGGAGTATGCTTATAGATCATGTTATAATTGGGCCCTATTTTTTTACTAGGCACCATAACCCTATATCTTGATTATCCCTAAGATACATGTAACTCTCTTTTGGCATTTTGTAGACCCCAACCCTCCCTTAGTAGATCACTATTTAGATCCCATTATTTCTCCCAATTTATCTAAGTTCAATCCATATTTTGATCTCATTGTTCCTTGTGTCAAGCTTAGTTCCAATCCCTTCACCACCACCACCTTATCTTGGTGATGGTTTAGTTCCTTTACCATATATGGCTCTATTACATACCAAATGGGTTGATGAGCCTTCCCAAACTCCTTTCACTTTTGTTACACCTCCCCTATGATTACTTCTATTAATCCTACTCATAGGTGTATATGTTACTTCCACAACATAGATAACCATTCATCTATGCATTATAAAAACTACAATAATATATTGACACTTTCCATCATTTTACTAATTAGTCCTCAAACAAGGCCATACCACCCTCGAATGTACTACCTAAGTATATTCATAATTATCAAGAAGTTTATTATCTTTGGTACCAATATGGCACCCATCACATTCATCATTGCCACATCCTTCTATACCACCTTAAAGATCATATTTTAACTATTCCTACACCTTCTACCATTCCTCCCATAGGTCATTCCAACAAGAAGGCTCCCCCTTCTTTTCCCATGGTTCCACCACCCATGGTTCCATCCCCTCTTATGGTCCCTTCACCTCATATTCATCCACCTATGAATCCTTCACCCATGGACCTTCCCTCACCTATGAATCCTTCTCCACCTATAAGTCCCTTACTTTTGGATCCTTCCCATTTGATGATCCCTTCATCTCCTATAGAGTTTATTACCATGAATTATTCTAAACATACCTTACCTAATATCCCTCCTCAACATGATCCATCAAACATTCCTAATTTTTCTATTGAGGAGATTAGATGTGAAGTATTTTCCTAATTTTCACTAAAGATAGATGAACATTAGTTGTAGTTCACATTAAACTTCGTAAAGACTTATTAGATGTTATAGATAATGTGTGTGGTAAAATATATCAATACTTATGAGTATGTGCATAATGTTCTTAACTTTTCATTTGGATTGGACATGTGCTCCAATGTTTTCTTTATCTATTTGTTATATCATTTGACATTATGCTAAATTATTATTTATCTTACATGGTGACTTTGATTTCTCACTTTATTTTTCTTATAAATGTCATTTATGTTTGCTTATGGATGTCTTATTTATCATTGATTTCTTTTTATTCTTGAAATTTCTTTCTTGTAAACTCCCTTGTTTTCTTTTCATGATTTTTGACTTTCTTATCTCTATATAAACATGGATAATTGTCATTGTGAATTAGTTATACAAACCTTGTTCCCTTTAGTCATTCCTTCATTTACCATGTGATCAGTTAGCAAATAATTAATCTCATTATAATCTCATTTCACTCATCCAATTTGTATTTCCTTTATTTCCTTTATTCCTTTTTCATAAACTCAGCATATACATGGTTGAGACTTGAAGTAACATGTTGATTCATTGTTAAGCCTAAGTGGTGTAGTCAATCTTGTCTTTGGTCACTTAGCTTCCTTTAGCCTAAGCTAATAGCTCATTCATATATATCAATCTATCTATCATGATTGGTCATTCTAAGTCCATATGGAGGAGTCTTAAAAATCCTTAAAACATTCAAAATCCAAATAATTTGACAAAAAGAAATGATCCAAAAGGCAAAAACATTCAAAATTCTTAAAATTAAAATCACACTAAAAGATGTGATTCAAAACACATCTCCTTCTTCTAGTCATATCTCAAACTCCATAGTTGGCCTCATAATAGAGTTAAGTCCATTGGGGTGTGATAGGCTAGTAGATTAGAAAAGGAGAATAAAAAATATTTTATTTCTACCTACTTTCTCATGCGAGTACCTAATCTTTATAGTAGACTGATGGCATTATAAGGGATCCTTAGGCATGTGGAACATGTCATAGGAAGTTAGGTCCATTTTAATTTTCTTGTACCAATTTACCTTAATTATTTTATTTTGGTAGCATACTTATTTTTTTACACATCTTTTTGTCTATAGAGAACATGTTTCTTTTGTACATTGATGGTCAGTAGTCACTTAATGTCTTCTCATGTCCTTAGTATGTCTCCTATCTCATAAGGTCTTCTCATAAGATGCCTAATTTATGATTTTTACATTAATTTTTTCACTCCCCACATTCCTAATATTCCCCTTGATAAATATTATTTTGTTCATTGATCACGCACCTAGGGATTCCATTTGTGAGTTGCATTGTAGGACCATGGGTAGGACCTAGCCTTCCTCACAAATTGCAAAAATTTCACATTACTATTACCAAAATTACTTATTACCTTATTTTCAAATTTATTCCACACCATCGGTGTTCCATTTATGAGTTTTAGTGTAAGACCATGGATAGGACCTGGCCTTCCTCACAAAATTTTCCAATAATCCAAGTCACAACAAAAATTACATGCACCAAATTTGAGATAAGATATAATTGATTATGAAGTTACATGTCATTGGCATGCTTCCCATCTTGATTTAGTATGTTTTATTCTTAATCCATTAATTTTTCAATTTTATCTTATTATTTTCCAATTGCATGTAAGAATCCACCATTTTTTGAATTTTTTATTCCTAATTTGAATTAGTGTGATAAATTTAAGACCATTTTGCCAATTTTATTTTTCTTTTTATACTTCCCAACATGATTTAGTATGATTTTTTGACTTAATTGATCTGTTTTTATACCATTTTGTTCTTTCACATGCTTTTCCATTTTATTACATTATTTTCATACTTCCTAGCATGATTTAGTATGATTTTACTTGTTTTAATTTAGTGCCAATTTTTAAATTGGTTTAACAATAAACCTTTTACCATCTTGTATACCACCCTTTGGTTCTTTATATGTAGTCATTTTAATTTTATTACACATTTCCCAACATGAAATAGTGTGCAATACATTTTTTATTGATTATATTTTACCAAGTCTTTTTGGTTTATTTATTTTCAACCATGCATGTCTCCTACATAATGATAAAAAATAAACACAACTCATATATTTAATATAATGTATACATCAACAACTAAATACATGCGATAAAAATAAATATATCCAAGCATCTAAATCCAAAACCATAATACAAACACATAAAATCAACATCCAACTACCAAAATGATATATATATATATATATATATATATATATATATATATATATATATATATAATGATTTGATACAAAGTAAAACAATAGACATCATCCCAACTCTATATTTGGGCTCCAGTATGTCTATGTAATCCCCATAGATGCCTCAAATAATCCTCTCTAAATAGTATATTGTAATGAGGTTGTCTAAGATCTTAGACCTATCACTTATCCCTAAAGGTTGGACACCTGGGCTTGTTCTTAATCTAGTTGGGTGTGTACCTATGTCAACTAGGTTATGGTAGCCATATTTTTGGCTCTCTCATTAGCCAAAACCTACCATGCCTATTCCTTTATTTCTTCTACACCTAATGGTAGTTGTGTCTCCTCCCTACATTCTCATACGCATCTTACAACCTCTCCTAATAGTCTAAACCAACTCCCTAAGGCAAACACTATCAAAGGATCTTATAATGTCACCAGGTCATATGATGTTAGTGCCTCATCAAAGATCTCATGGAGTTATTCCACCACTTGAGATCCCCTTCTATTCTCCTTCTTCATATGATCTAAAAAATTTAAACTAGATAAATATTAGATCATAGATTTATCTCTAAAATCTATCTATCTATAATATATCTCCAATAACGTAAGAAAATTTCAAACCATCTATTATTACCTATATGTGTGTCACATACTATCATCTCACCATATGCATGACTACTGAGCATGGTCTCTCCATAAATGCTTATTCTAAGTACCTCATCTATAGGTCACCACCCAAGTGTAAATCATAGGCTTAACACTCATGTGCATCTCAAGCTATGCCTAAGTGGTACCTCTATCACCCAACTCTATTTTGGCCTACCTGATGGGTCATCTAGGATGACCACTATCTCCACTCTCTCCCATTATTGGTGTCTACATCAATGATGCAATTGAGGTATTTGTAATTCCTCCTAATTTTGTACTAGTAGTGTTACCTCTAATAGTCCTACATCAACATCCATCTCCTCTTTATCTAATGCCTATCATGCTTTACCAATTAATGGTCTCTCACATTATAGTCTAATTTTTTGCCTAGTAATTAGTGTCCCCAATCCTCCTCTCACCCTTAGCTATCTCACATTATTGACCTAAAATATGGGCACCATTATTAGAGGTGTTGGATGAGGGAGTATTATTTATATTAGTACATACACGACTAGATATGGATCTATCCACCAGGTGTAGTGGTATGTAATCTATGGCTATGCCAATGTTAGTGTCACTATCTCCTAGCTCAACCATGTTATAACAATGTGCCCATATAGATATCACCTGATGTATCCTCATCTAAATATTTATATAATTTGAAGATGGGAAATGACCTATACTACCTAATCCTTATACCACCTCTATACCTAAGACAATCGATCATCCATAACATAGGGAAACCAGGATGGATGGTACATTAGAAACTTTTCATATATCCATGAACTTATAAAGATAATAGTCCCCATTTTATTATACCCTCTAGATATCATCCCATACATGTCATGCATAAGCTAGACCTAGATGACAAATCCTAAATCATATAGTGCCATATACTCCAATATAGTCTGGCATAAGGCTATCACGTACAATGGCACCTTGCCATTTGACTTGTGACATAGCACATGTGCTATCACAAGTCCTATAACCACCTTATAGATATCCAAAATTTGAGATGTATAAATGTCAAATAGGCTAAATCTCAGCCTAAGATACATCCTCTCTAAGCTCATCAC
This sequence comes from Torreya grandis, assembly GCA_037957365.1. NCBI lineage: Eukaryota > Viridiplantae > Streptophyta > Pinopsida > Cupressales > Taxaceae > Torreya > Torreya grandis. The sequence goes on from JARHVA010003585.1 coordinate 1,824,251, forward strand.
CCACATGGTTAAGGCTCTCCTTTCCTCCTATCCATCTAGTACTCTTATAATCACATGTGTACCTCCTATGAGTAGTATAAGAATGGCATGGAAATCCTCTAGGTTGATACCCACCTCAATGGTATCCCCATCCACCTCCCATATAAATGTGTTAGTCAATCATTCCTAGGCTTCAAATAACATGACTATCAAAATTAGAACTCAATGGGACTCTACACATATATATAATCCATCCTAGATCTAATAAAACCAATCTTTAATGATCATCAATTGCCAATCACTCCAAAACATCTAGAAGCCATGCCATATCCAACAAGTGCTAAAATCTTGGACACCCTTGCAACCATAAAATAACAAAAGATTTATTAGATCATATGTGTCATTTATAATCAAAATATATTCTTTTCAAATTTTAACAAAACAAGCCTAATTTTATTTAATCTATCCATTTTCAATCAATTTGAGTTTTTTATCCTACTTAGCCATTTTGGGCATTTTGTCACTCTTTCAACCTCTTTCATGTATATTTATACTATTTTGGTCACTTAGTTAAACATTAGGTTGACCAAATTTTCTTCATTTTAACTAAGTTGACTTAACAAACTAATTTAACCCTTTACTTTTTTCCCTTAGTACTAATTCAGTAGAGTGGATTACTCTACTAAGTTTGCAGTTATGTACTAAGTTGAAAAAATGAAAAACAAACTAAGTTAGCACATACCTGCTAAGTCAGTAGTGTGGGTTTCACAAATTTTCAACCTACTAGGTCAACTAATTGACCTAGTTGGTCAATTAGGTCAAATTTTCATTGCTTATAATAATGACTTCCAATAGTTATTATTGTGACCCCTTTCAACCCATTTCCCCTTTTTTTTAGTACCCTTAACATTTTTCTTTGGTTCATTTTAGTTCTTATATATTTTTTAAATTATATGTTTCTATAAAACACTTAATTCAATAAAATATTCAAAAACAAGTTTTAAATTCTTAGTTGCCTACATGTCCTACACCTGGTATGGCCCCTAGGCATCCCTCTCATCTTTATTGTTGTATCCTCACCATCCTATCTCTATTACTTTTCATTTGGTCTCTTAGAGCTCTTTTTCTCTCACCCATAAATCAAAAATGACAAATGACTTCCTTTTACCCTATTTAAACTTAATTTTCACAATTTATTACCTTTCAATTTTTTTGTCAGATTCTTTATTTTGCTCATATATTTTTTTTCACTAACCCATTTATTAAACCATAAAATGTTATGTAATAATGACATTGTAGAGAATATTTTCCACTACTATATGCCTATATTCCAAAAATTTAAATTTTTGACTATTATTTTCACTAATCTCTACAATTTCACCTAATGTTTTTCACATTTGGATTCCTTCAATTTTCTTGTAGTCTCATTATTTATCTACAACACTAAGATAAGTAAAGGTATGTGTTTTTAAATTTTGTCCTTTCATTTATCTAATTTTCTCCTTATTACATTTACTTAAAATCATCATTATGTGTTATCATGTTTTATTCCTAAAGCACCATCCTATGTTACACTCACATGACATGTGATGATATTTGAGTTAGGTATGTGTATACACATAATATATTCAAAATTTTATCACTTATTGACACTTTGAATCTTACAGGAACCCATCGAGTCTCAGTCTCTCTGAGTGAATGCCTTAAAGGGTGCATCAGGAAGGGGTGGGCAGACCATTAGTGCTTCAAAGGATTTTTGTCCCTTTTACCACTTTTTATCTACACATTTATTTATTTAAAACCTTATACCTAAGATTTTTCTTCTCTATTGAATACTCCTCAGTTATTTCCTATCTTTTGTCCCACTTTTCCTATATGTTGACCAAATTTGACCTTACAGGTCAAATTAGGGCATTTATATGTAAAAAATTAAGTTTTAGGTTTTTTTCAGTATAATATTATGTTATAAGATGTATTATATGTATTTTGGTGTTATTTCATACATTATTAGCCTTGGTCAATTAGTCTTTTAGTCCATTTATCTTTTTTAGTCATTTTGGGGTCATAAATAGAGCATTTAATAGGTTTTACAACCTCCTTGGTAAATTTTAAGATTAAAAAAGATGATGTAACATCCCATGTGTCTTAAGAGGTCTTAATCAACTATCGTAATTGAAAATTGGTAGGTTCTTTAAAAGAAAAGGTAGTTTTCTTAAGAAAAAAGGAGATTTTAGCACTTGCACGACCCATGAGGAAGTGTGTCATGTGAGATAAGATAATAAAATGTATATTAATATTCCTCAAGCTCAATTCCACATTTGAAATTATTTGGAAGTTTCAATTCTAAAATAAAATTGTTCTTCTCCATTTTTACCCTTTTAGATATACAAAACTAGTCTTTAGGTTTGTACTTGGTATAGACAGTAGGGGGATTTTCAGATCAAATGCCTTAGGTAGGTGAAATTAAAATTAAAGATATTAATTTACATAATAATATTTTTAATAATGGTGGTTTGTGCTTTATGAACCATCCTCATGAAGTTGACTATGTTTTTATGCTTGCTATTTCATGCACCCTATAGGTTTTGCTCCATTTTGGGCAAGTCCATACAATATAATTGGTGATGTTGACTCCATATGATTTTTGATATTTTATTCAGATGTTATACATTCTTGGTTTAGTGTTTCAAGGTTTTTGGATGAGAAAATCATCTCAGGTTTGTATATTGGTCTCCTTGAAACTAATAGGCCTATTTTCATCATTTTTAGATCTTCATGCTTTGAAAATGACTTAATAGGGGTTTTATGTATTATTATCCATGTTTTTAATTCCATTTACCTTCTCAAGTTATTTATTCCAAAACATACTCCATGAAGGTGCAATAATATCTAGTATATAGTCAGTTTGCTATATGATTACCATATACAGTCAGTTGGATGAATTGTGTAAGGTTTAAATACCTTTACATGGAGTTATATTTATATCCTTGAGAGGTTTAATTCATAACATAAACATGAAACAATATGATAAACCTAGTTTACACCATAGAAAGCATGAGAAGATAGTCTTTAGTATGCACACAGTCAGGCAACCATTAATGCTCATCTATAGGTATCTCATAAAGGCTAGCATGTTGAAAAGGAAATTTTGAGATAAAAAAGGTATTGTAAATGAAAGGAGTATAGTTGTAAAAATTTAAATAGCTCAAATCTCATTTGAATTTCATAAATCATACATTCTACCAATTTGCTTACTCTTACTCCCTGTATATATTAAATGGTCACCTACATGCAGCCTAACCAAGAGCTAAATATCCATTTCAAGTGTTGAAATATGGTGGTGGAACATTATTCACATAATAGTGTGTTTAATAGACCTTGGTAGACTTTTTTCTAGGGTCAGATGAGATTATGAGAGTGGATACTACCTTCAAAAGCATAAGATGATTGTTTAGGAAGATTTTCCCCAAAGGAACAAAATAAAGGTCGTAGTGTTTTGATGATATCTCATAATGGGGTTAAAAATACCTTTTATGAATCTTGATGAATATAGATTTTATTACCCATATAATATAAGTAGCTTGTGAGGTATTAAGGATATAGGTTTAGTGGAGGATGGTGATTGAGAGGCCTAAAATTGTCTATAAAAACATTGAACTTAGGCATTGATGTCTATAGGTTTGATCTAAAAGAGACCCTTTTTCACATAAAATGGAAAACTAGGACTTGCCACCATAGTTAAAAATTTAAAAATTATTTAAATAAGAACTTTTGACATATGATATCTTCAAAAATAGGTTCACTTATTGAGTTTGATCACATTTGCATCTATAGGCATGCCTAATTCTAAATTTGCATCTATAGCTAGGACCCATTTTTCACATCATTCATGATGAGGAGCTTGAACATAAAAACCTATGAATATGGAGGTACATATCAGATAATAAATTTATTCCTAAAGCCATTGAATATTATCCAAATGAACATATCACATTTTTCAATGTGATTTTACACCTATAGGGTCTAAATAACTCTAATACAGTCAGCTTTAGTTGATTGTATGCAGGAAATAAATTGAAACAAAGTGTCTAAGTGAGAGTATAGGAAAGTAAAGGTAATAAAATGGGTATAAAACAAGATAAAATACATTTAAATTATTAAGGTAATCTCATTAAAATGTTTTTCCGAACTCCAACATGCATTATGGCCTATAGGTCACTATTGAAAAAGGAAACATAGTCACGGTTTTCACATATAGTCTTGAGAAGTGAAAGATGGGAAGGGATATTTGGAGAGTTGAAGTGGTGAATAGACATAAGGAATATTAACCATGACTATAAATTTTTTTATAATCTTTTTACAATGAAAATCAATCAAATGGAAGGTCTCCAATTGAACAAACTCAGTCTACATGCTAAAACCCCTACATAGTCAGCCTCTTTACTAGTCTATCTTGGTTTATTGTGAATTTTAGGGGAATAATAACATGATAAAAAGACGATTTTCAGTTTATATTATCCCCATAGCTTGGGTAAGTTCCTCCACCACTTATTTTGTCTAGAAAAATAGAGGAAGTGCCCTATATTTTGTGTAAGATAGAGGGCACTTCCCCTTATGCACGAAACCTACAACCTTGAAAAATGAGAGGAAAAGATCAACTAGAAGTTTATTTAACCTTAAGGAGAGGTGTATAAATTTTAATTAAACCTATGAAAACATGATAAATTAACCAAGAAAGAGTGAACAAACTCAGTCTACATGCTAAAACCCCTACATAGTCTACCTCTTTACTAGTTTATCTTAGTTTATTGTACATTTGAGGGGCCTGATAACATGATCAAAAGATGATTTTTGGTGTATATTATCCATATAAATTAGGTAGGATCATCCACCACTTATTTTTAATATAAAAGTAGAGGAAGTTCCCTATATTTTGTGTAAGATAGAGGGCACTTCCCCTTATGCACAAAACCTACAACCTTGAAGAATGAGAGGAAAAGATGGACCAGAAGTTTATTTAACATTGAGGAGATGTGTATAAAGTTTAATGACACATATGAAAACATGATAAACTAACCAAGAAAGATTAAATCTCAATAGGGTATTTTAAACCCTCAATTATGTAGGCAAACCTAGTAAACACAGTTTAGGCCTAAATCTAAATGGAGAACCATTTTAATTTATAGGATGGAAAAACATTATAATGAATTAGATAATGTATATATAGGAACATAAGACGTGTTAAATATATTGGAGTTAGGGATAACCATAAAAAATTAATTTTGTGCTTTAAGGAAACTCAAACCTATTAGGTAAGGTTCAAGCCTAATATCCAAATGAGGGTCATTCCTACTTCTAGCATGAGATATGAATTCCAACAAATTGAGTCATGTTTATGAGGTCATATAAGATATTTTAAATCTATTTATATGCAAAGTAAACCACAAGTAATCCATTTTTGGGATCAATAATAACTTAGGCCTATTAGAATGGAGAGAAGAGCTCGATAGGCTAGCTTTGAAAGTTCATATCTCTTTTGGTGATTTGCATGGGGGAAAAATAAGCTTAGAGGAATTATTTGGGTCCTTAAATATAATTTTTGTGAGATTTTTTTGTAGTTTTAATGTCATTTTTTAATGAATAAAGCCTAAGAGGTCAAAATAAGCCAAAACCCTTGCAAACCCTTGCTAATGACTGGTTTAGAAAAATTAGGTTGGAAAGATAATATAATTGCAGAGTTTTTCTAGAAAAAGGATTTGAGATTATAGAATACTCTCTTAGGATACTCTCCACCCTTATTAGTTGTATGGAATTGTAAAGACATGGTAAAAATAGGGTACTTTAGAATATTTTATGTGTTTTGTAAGTTTTAAGATGAGTTTGAAGTTGAAACCAAATTTTGGGGAAAGATTAATACTTTTAATAACTCACTATGAAAATTTATTGATTCATAAAAACTCCTAAGTGTTTCAACCAGCTACTTCATCTGAGCCAGTCTAAACTGACATAGTTACCAAGCTAGTGAGAAGGGTGGAAAACTTAAAGTGAGCTAATTTTAAGGTGTTAATAATACTTATAATGAAATGGAGGGTATTTAAAGGTGTCATGAAATACATATAATGTATTTTCATGGAAAAATAATACCTTTTTGGAGGCCTAGTGTGCAGGGTGCATGAAGGAAGAATTTTTGGACTGCAAATGATGATGGCTCATTCCCAGATGATTCCATATGACTAGGCCTATAAAAAATGCACAAAGATTCATGTATTAAATCCTTCCCCTTAATTATAATCATAATAAATTTCCATAATCATTTTTTTTTAATTTAAATAGGTCTTAATTATGAAGGCTATTTTCTAAGCCATAATGAGAACTTTCATGCCACTTTGTAAGAGTTTCATGACTTAGAGAGCCATTTATTCCTTATTAAATTATATGGTTTGACCCATGTAATATTTTAATTAATAAGTTACTAATTTTATCATCTTTAAAAGTGTACTTGTGACCCTTGGAAGTATCTCTTCTCCTCTCTCTCTCTCTCTCTCAAGTTCTAAAGAACTAGCCATTTTGGCCATTATAACTTATGCTCCACCTGAGTATGGTGAAGCCCTAATAATTTACATACCATTTGATCAATAAAAATACTAATTTTTACATCTTAATGACTAGTAATAGTGTTTTATACTTGTATTATTGATTTTATTAAGTAACAACTCTTATTTCCTTAGCATGTTGTTTAATTCCTTCATCCTATTTATAGTTGGAAAGCTTCTTCTTGTATGGTATGTGAAGTGTTTTCGGAAGTTTCAAGGTTAAGTGAGTTAGCCTATCTAGTAGTTCCATTAAAGGCCTATTTTTAATTCCTCCTAGCCTAAACATTCATCTATAACCTCATAATGTAATATTGATGTGAGAATATGCAGATTGGAAAAGTGTATATTTGGTTAGTCTCTTGGTTTCATGTGTAACATGTAGCTAGTTGGAATTCATCAAATTATTTGGTGTATCACCTACATTAGGATAGTTTGATTTATATTTCTCTCTCCATTTCCCCCCAAAAAAATTTAGGTGTAGTTATGATCCAAAGTGGTACATCAAGGGAGTTATCCCTACCTAGATATTCACCTCATCTTTAGGCTACCCACAAGCCTAGAGGTGTTTAAATTATGCCACTTGGATGAGGAGAGTTGAGATGTCTCCTCAAAATATGAAAATATAATTGACAATAGTGTTTGGCATTCCCAATGGGACTCTTATTCCAAGAATTTGAAATATTTTTAGTGTTGTCTTTCAACAATTAGTCTTTAGAGGAATCTTTCCAAGCATTAATGGTGACTTCAAAGTTAAATCAGATGGTCAAGTAGCCTAGGTATTCATTTTTAAGATAATTACTTATGTTATTTATTACTAATGAATTTTCATGGATGACCTTGGTGTTGAGTTTTGGTTTACACAAGTTGGTGAGGTATATCCAGCCTATGGTATTCCATTTCATCCATATCATGATCCTTACCAACTTCAAGATGAAGTGTAAAAACTCAAACATGAAGTGTAGCAGCCCATTCATGAAGTGTATCATTCCTATATCTAGCATTCTCAATGTCTTACTCCTCTTAGTCAACCTAGTCATTTCTATAATTAGTTGATTTCCACTTTCAAAGAAACTCTTTTAGGTTATGAAAGGTATATGTTAGATCTTGACACACAAATGGGATATGGTCAAGAGGTTCATAGTAATCTTATTTTTAAGATGAGATATGAATTAGAGTTGGTCAAAATATAAATGACATCTATTGAGAGAGTAAATTAGCAAAGGCTCACATGTGAGATGATAGATGTGAGTGGTTTGGTTTCTTCCCTAGAGGATAGGCTAAGAATTTAGGAAAGACAACCTCACCAAATCTATCACTCTTCATTTCCACTTCCACATGATTTATATTAGTCCTACATGGATCCCACTCATGAGCCCAATCAAGCTTATCAAAGTCACACTTTTCCCAATCAGTTGGAAGAAAATTTTTAAAGGAGAAACCTTATTTTTAAGCTAATCTTGATAGGCATATTGAGTTGGCTAATAAGTATATGTAACCATCCATGTTATTAGAAAAATAAGTGAAATATAATCCTTAATTTCCCTCTCTCATTACATCCCTATCTCAAGAAAAGACCTCTAGATATGAGATTCTAAGTTGGAGATAAGGTGGATAATCCAAGTCTAAGGAGATTCCAAGTTCCTTGAACACTTCATCCACTCCTCAAATTACATCACCACCTCAAAAGAGGACTTCTAATCCTAACATATTAAGCTGGAGTAAGATAGTGGAATCATGGGGAAAGAAAGAGGATAGATGTATTGTTAAGGAGTGTGAAGTTGTGAATGAAGTTGATCCTTTGATAGTCCCTCCCACCCTTCCTCAAGAAGCCTCTTGTGTCTATGTCAGCCCTCTTGTATTACTCATCCTCATTAATATTCCTAAGAATTTAAAGAGAGACTTTTCAAAGATAACCTATCCAAGTAAATCATGGATTTAGAATCAAGGATGAAGTTCCTAAGTCAAGGTGTGATGGAAGGTTTAGACCCAAAATAAGATCATATGCCTAAACACACCCTATCTACCACTCCTAAAGAAAGTGTTCAAGCTAAATCATATGTGGATGAATTGATTGTCAAGTTTAATGAAGAGAAAAAATATATCTTATCCCAAGGTTTGCTTCCCCTTCCCCAAGAACACCCAAAATAACATCTTTCTTTTCATTCTCAGCTTGATTTTGAGTCTTATGTTCCACCTCCACCAAATAGTTCATATTGTCCTCATAACATCACCCTTTACCTTGATGTAAATATGGTATGGGAACATAAGAATGATTAATTGGTTGAGTAAAATTAAAAACTCTTACTTAAATAAGGTCCAACTCCTTGGCAGCCTTATTAGGCTATGTCACTAGATTTCAAGATGCCTAGTCTTGGCATCACCAAGATGGAGAAAGAGATGGAGGATCTTGCAACCTTTGAGAACCATGATAATATTATGATAGTTGAGATAAAACTTGAGATCTAAAAAGAGGTCTTAAATGCTATGGAAGAGGTGATTTCTTATGTTGAGTCTTCTTATTTGGTTGATGATGAAGAATGCCTTCTTTGAGTTGAAGAGGAAATCTTGGATAAAGTATTTTTGGATCATAAGGAAGAGGATGAAGGAGATTATCTTATTTTTCCCCTTCATTATTCTAATAAAAAATATGATGAGGACTTTTGGAAATAGTTTGATAACATTTGTGATGAGTTTGAGTCTCTCAATAGGTCTATTATTTCATTAGAGCTAATTACAAGTGATGATGAACAAGATGACATTGTCCAATATGTCATAGATAAGAAAAATAAAGGATCACATTAGGATTGGAGGTAAAAACAAGTTTCTATTTACCTTAGTCTTCTAAGGAACAATAAACCATTCCTCTTGAAGTCATGCCTACAAAGAAGATGAAATCTGATCATGAGATGAAAAGTGGGCATGAATATAAAGTATGTGTACAAGGCCAAGAGGAATGATATTACATTGGAGACTATTTGAAGATTGTGCACTTTAGATCATAGCAATTGAGGTGCCAAGAAGTAGGTCTGATCTATAAAGAGTTTAATATAAAGAACAACATGCTTGGCACCATGATTTATCTCATGAAGAAGGAGATGAAAGAAACTTTCCTTTTGAACATAGAAAGGGAGGCATGATTAATTGTTAGTTGTATATAGTTTTTTGCTTCCTATTTTTCATAAGTTATTTGAGAACATGTGTCTTGTTAGTGTGTTTTCTTTACTTTGTGTATGTCCTTTATTTTGTGTGGTTGAGGTAGTCAAGTGGTCTTACCCTGATCAAAGCATGGTTGTCAAGTGGTCAAAGGTCTCCTTGTTTTGTTTTATACTTTAGAGGACTCCCTAATCCTAATGGACTGATAATACTACTATTTTAGTTAGTATAGTAGGCATACTACCCCTATGAATCACAAAATTATTGACCAAATTTTACCTTATAAGTCAAATTAGGGCACCTATAGGTAAAAACTTGAGTTTTAGGTGTTTTTTGGGTATAATATTATGCCATGGTATGTATAATATGTATTTTTTTGTTATCCCATATCATATTATCCTTATTCAATTAGTATTTTACCCCATTTATCATTTTGAGTCATTTTGGGGTCATAAATAGAGAATTTAATAGGTTGTGTGGCCTCCTTAGTAAATTTGAAGATTAAAAAATATGATGTCACATTCCATGTGTCATAAGTGGTCTTAATTAACTATCATAACTAAAAAGTGGTAGGTTCTTCAAAATAAAGGGTAGCTTTCTTAAGAAAAAAAGAGAGTTTAGCACTTGTATGGCCCATGAGGAAGTGTGCCACATGGGATAACATCATATAATGTCTCTATAGCTTCCTCAAGATAAATTACACATTTAAAATTCTCTATAAGTTCCAATTCTAAACTTAAACTATTCTACTCCTTTTTAATGCTTTTAGACATATAGAACCAGTCTTCAGGTTTGTACTCGATATGACTAACAAGGGAGGTTTAAAATAAAACAACTTGGGGAGGTGAAAGTAAAATTATATAGATTAATTTTAGTAACAATATTTTGAATCATGGTGGCCTGTGATTTATGTACCATCCTCATGAAGTTGATTATGTTTTTTTGCTTGTTATTTCATGCACCCTATAGGTTTTGCTCCATTTTGGGCAAGTTCATATAAACTAGTTGGTGATGTTGAATAAATATTATTTTGGATATATTCTTAGATTTTATACATGCTTTATATAATGTTTCAATGTGTTTTGATGAGAAAATCATCTCAAGTTTGTAGATTGGTCTCCTTAAAACTAACAAGTCTATTTTCATCATTTCTAGATCTTCATGACTTAAAAATGACTTTAGAGGGTTGTGGTAGGTCCTTATCCATGTTTTAAATTTGTTTTTTATTATCTTTACCTTCTCAAGTTCATTATTCCAAAACATACTCCATGAAGGTGCAATCATAGCTAGTATATAGTCAATTTTCTATATGATTACCATATACAGATAGTTGGATGAACTGTGCAAGGTTATAAGAGATTTCAATGGAGGTATATTTATATATTTGAGAGGTTAAATGCATCACCTAAACATTAACCAAAAGGAAAAACCCAAGTGACACCATAGAAAGCATGAGAAGACATTTTTTAGTATGCACATAATCAAGCAACCATTGATGCTCATCTACAAGTATCTCATGAAGGCTAACATGTTGAAAATGAAATTTTGATCTAAGAAAGGTCTTGGTAATGAAAGTATTATATTTTTAATCATTTAAAGATCTCAAATATAATTTTAATTTCATAAATCATACATTCTATCAATTTTGCTCACCCTTACTGCCTATATATACTGAATCATCACCTATAGATAGCCTAACATAGAGCTAAATATCCATTTAAAGTGTTAAAACATGGTAGAGGAACCTTATTAACATCATAGTGTGTTTTATAGACCTACTTATACCTATTTTTAGGGTCAAATGAGATTATGATAGTGGAGACTACCTTCAAAAACATAATATAACTATTCGGGGATGATTTTTCCCAAAGGAACAAAATTTATGTCCTTAGTGTTTTGATGATATCTCATAATAGGGATGAAAATAAATTTTATGAATATTTATGACTATATATTGTAGTACCCATATAGTAAAATTACCTTGGAAGGATTTAAGGATAGAGGGTTAGTGGAGGATGGTGATTGAGAGGCCTAAAATTGTCTATAAAAACACTAAACTTAGGCATTAATGTCTACAGGTTTGATCCAAAAGAGACCCTTTTTCACATAGAATGGAAAAATAGGAATTTAAACCATAGTTGAATATTTAAAAATTATTTAAAGAAGAATTTTTGATGTATGATGTCTTCAAAAAGAGGTTCACCTATTGAGTTTGATCACATTTGCATCTACAACCAGGACCCATTTTTCACATCTTTCATGATGAGGATATTGAACACAATAACCTATGAATATGAAGATACATATCAGATAATAAATTGATTCCTAATCCCTTAGAGATTATCCAAAGTAAAATGGCACATTTTCCATTGTGATTTCACATCTATAGGGTCTAAATAACTCTAATACCATTAGCTTTAGTTGATTGTATGTAGGTAGTAAATTGAAATAGGGTGTCTAAGTGAGATTCTAGGCCAGTCAAGGTAATAAAATGGGTCCAAAAATAAAATGAATTTAAAATATTAAGGTAAGATCATTACAATCTTTTTCCAAATTCCAACATGATTATGACCTATAGGTTAGTGTTGAAAAATGAAACATACTCAAGATTTGAACATATAATCTTAAGAAGTCAAATATGGGAAGGGATATTTAGAAAGTTGAAGTGGTGAATAGACTTGAGGAATATTCACCATGACTATCAGTGGATGTAGAATATTTTGAAAATACAAATCAAGTAAAGGGAAGGTCTCTAATTGAACAAACTTAGTCCACATGTTAAAAACCCTGTATAGTCTCCCTCCTTACTAGTCCATCTTGGTTTTTTATGCATTTTATGGGCCTAATAACATGATAAAAATATTATTTTTGGTGTATATGATACCCACTAGTTGGGGAAGTTCATCTACCACTTATTTTGTCTAGACAGATAAGGTAGGTGCCTTTTGTTTTGTCTTAGACAAAAGGCACTTCCCCTTATGCATAAAACCTACAACCTTGAAGAATGAGAGGAAAAGATGGACCAGAGGTTGATTTAACCTCAAGGAGAGGTGTATAAATTTTAATGACACCTATGAAAACATGAAAGATCAATCAAGAAATAATTAAGTTCAATAGGGTATCTTAAACCTTCAATTATGTAGGCAAACCTAGTAAACATAACTTAGGCCTAAAGCCAAATGGACAACCATTTTCATTTCTAGTATGGAATGAATATTCTAATGAATTATAGAATGTATATGGAGGCACATTAAATGTGTTTATGATATTTTATGTAGGCAAAACAATCAAAAATTCATTTTGTTCTTTAAGGTAATGTTGACCAAATTTGACTTTTAGGTCAAATTAGGACCCTTGTATGTAAAAACATGAGTTTTATATGTTTTAGGGGGTATGATATATTATCATAGGGTGTATTATATGTAATTTTATGTTATTTAGTGTCATCCTATCCTTAGTCTTAGTCATATTAATCAATTTGTCATTTTGGGTCATTTAATGGGCTTTAAAGGGTCATAAATGCAAGTGGCATGTTTCCTAAGGTGTCCAAATGCCAATTTTTCCATCAAAACATACAATAATTCAATTTACCTATCAATTATGTCAGTTACATCAAAATATTATATATTTTATAACTAAAATTCAAGAAGCAACTAAAAAAGAGAGCAAATGGCACTTATATATCCCATGGGGAAGTGTGCCACATGGAAAAAGCTTATTTAAGGCCTCTTCACATTCATAAAACTCATATAAACATATGTTTTTCTCTATAAGTGACATTTTAAATACAAAACATTTTGCTCTTTTCTTGATTTCCTAGACATATAGAAGTAACCTTGAATTTTTTGCTTAGTACAGATAGCTACAGAGGTTTTAGGTCAAATGATTTTTGGAAGTTATATTACACTCATATACCTTAATTTAAATTACAATATTTTTAGGAATGGTGTATTGTGCTTCATTAACCATCCTCATGAATTTGACTACACTTTTTTGCTTATTAATATATGCTTCCTACAGGTTTTACTCTTGTTTAGGAAGGTTCATACAATTCACTTGTTGAGATTGTTTATAGAGAATTTTGACTCCCTTTTATAATGTTATCCATGATTTGTTTCACATTTACAGTTGGTTTGATGAGCCAACTAACTCAATTTTCAAGGAGGAGTGAAGGAGTAGAGTTACATCCATTTCTTCTAATTATTAGGGTTTTAATATGTGTTATGGTTATAAAAGGAAGTGAGTGATTTATTTTATCCCACATATGTATTAAATTGATATTAAATTCCACATACAACTCCAAAGATCCACTTTAAGAGCTAAGAGAGCAAGTAAATGCATAAATTAGCCATCTACAATAGTTATACAACCTATCATTAGTTGGAGGAGCATGAAAAATGTGTTTGAAAATTATATGATGTTTGAAGAGTATAAAAATGCTTGGTAATCATCTTGAATAAGTTTTAAGTATTTTTTACCAACTATAAAATGAAAAATGGTCTTAGAGTAAACTTGTGACAATTTGAGACAATTTCCCAAAAACTCTCCAAATAGAGGTCAAGGCCCCTTTTGGGTATTATTATAGAGTGTTACATTGATATCTAGAGCCTACAAGTACATTTTTTTTCAAGATCCCACATATTCCTATAATTTTTTAAAATAATATATGTGTATAGGTTGAGGAAGGTGGTTTTCTTAAGCCCTCAAGTTACTCTCCAAGACACTGAAATCACTCAGTGTTATCTACAACCAATAGAGTACTTATCAAACATTAAAAGCACAGGGTTTTGAGGTCTTTATGAGGTATTAGGTAAACCATCCACTCTAAAATTATTTCATGAGACATTAAGACAAAAATATACTCGAATCCTAAATGAGACCCAAACATACCACCTACAACCAATATACATAGTTGTAGATGAAGAAGGAGATGCATTGAATAGTCAAGGTAAGGTTGGAGGTCTTGTTGATACACTTATTATTTTTGATCAAAGATAAGGTGAGTCTAAATTTTTTTGAGGATATAAAAGATATAATAATATAAAAGAGAGGTCAAATTACATCATAAACCTGCTACACACACCTACAACGAAGCCTAAAAGAGGAAAACACAGCCTTGTAAATCATAAGGGAAGAAGGAATAAAGCATGTTTTAAGGAGGTGGAAGAATTAAACATGAATTAGGAATGGAATATACATAAAAAATATATTTATGACACTTATAGACCATACTTTCACAAAATAAGGTGGAGACAGTCCATACAAATAACCTCAATGTCCATCTATAACTGACAGTGAGCTAGCATTGGTGTTTTGGTAGTGTTTTAAGGCATCCAAGGTGAGTGAAGGTATGATTTTTTTTTTGTGATTTTAGGGTTTTAGGGATAGTATCCAATAATAATAACCAATTCCAAGTAGATAAATAAAACCTATAGGTAGGGTTCCAAAGAGCAGGGCACAGTCTTTACAAGGAAGAAATCAAAATGAGTGTTTAGATAAAGGTCTACACCTATATAAGATAAGATAAATGAATAAAAAAACACAAAGTGTTTTTAAAAGGATTATAAAGGGAAGGATATCATAATTATTAGAGTAAATGTGTAATAAAAAACTCTTTTTCTCCAAAACATAGTTGACTATGTTGATTATCATAGAATAATGGACAGAGAGTAGAATTGAGGCTTTTGATGAAGGTGTAGCATATAAGATGAAAAAACGAATTAAATAAGGTAAAAAATTGTCCTAGGGGATTATATTTAATATTATAAGAACTTATTTAAATCCCAAATAATCAAATAACACCTATAGGTCTCTCTCTAAGACATAAAACTTAGTCAAAAAGGCACACTCAGTCTTGACTGGTCAAGTGTGAGGATAATGCTTAGGAAATTTGAAGTGATTTTTTGAGATAAAAACAATTTAATCTTGAATTTAATATTATTATGGATCTCGCATAGTGAATTTATAATAGGATAAAGTGTTATAACCATGCAAAACATAGTCTAAAGTACATTTCTTGCACACATTCCTTGCTTGATTGGTATGTCTCAGAACTTGAGGGATTTTGAGGGTCAAATGAACTAAGAGAGAGTTAAAAATTTGTGGAGAAAACAAATAAAAAATATATAGGCCCATAAAATATTCACTTTCATCTAAGGATGTATGGGAATTCCCTATGTTTTATCTTAGATAGAGGGTGCTCCCTTATGAACAAAGCTAGCATGGTTTGAGGAATAAGGTAGCAATATGAAGCCAAGAGACAGAAAATTTTAAAGAGGGTGTATAAATTTGAATTATATCCAAAAAAAATTATAAACCAAGAACATAGTGAGGAATTTTATCATAATGTTCTAAGCTCTTGAACTTTTAGGCAAGTCTGTTAGGCCATAAAGCAGCCTAGTGCGAATCGGTAGGCTATTTTTAATTCTAGATCTTAGTGATCCTTATAACTAATTGGATAATTATTTTTGTATGAAATAAAAGGTTTTTTATATTTTAGATTTAAATAAAATCATAAAAAAACTCATGTTAGGCTTCAAAGTGTAACAAGCATACTAGGCATGGTTAGGCCTAGTGTCCAAATGAAGAGTCAGTCACACTTCTAGCATTGGATATGAGTTCTAACCTATTGAGACATGTTAATAAGGTAATTATAGGTGTGTTTAATACTATAAGATGTAGACAAATCACAAATAAGTCCTTTTTGAGCTCAAAACCAATTTAGATTTGCAAGAAATAATAAAATAAGCTTGATAATTTATTTTAGATGTTGATATCTTTCATGAGGCCTTGCATAGATGCTCAAGGAGTTTAGAGGTGTTATTAGATGTATTTAAGGACATGTTTATGTAGTTTTTTTTCATTTTGGATATCAAAGCTTCATGAATAAATATTAAGAGTCAAAATAGGCCTAAAACCCTTGCAAACCCTTAGTTAAGACCCAATTTGAGAAATGAATATAGAGATGCATTATAATGGAATAGTTTTCTCATGAAAGTTATTTGAAATTGTAGATGAATCACTCAAGTTCCCTCCCATGATTTTTTTCTATACAAAATTATACGTATAATATTTAGAAAAACATACTTTTGACCATTATTTTTATGTTTTTATAGGTTCTATAAGGAGTCAAAGGATGAATAAAATTTTAGAGGAATATTTAGACTTGTGATAAATCCCCATGATCATTTCAAGCCTTAAAAAAACTAAGTCTGAAAATAATAACTTTCATCTCAGCCATCAAAACTGGCCTAGTGGACATGCTAGTGAAGAGGGTGGAAAACTTCAAGTGAAGTGATTTTAAGGTGTCCTTGATTCTTATAAGGCCATGAAGGGTCTTAATAGGTGTCATAAACTCCCTCCCAAATATTTTCATGAGAAACTAATTCCTTTTTGGAAGTCAAGTGTGTAGCGTGCATGAAATAATAATTTTTTGGACTGTAGATGATAATTACTCCTTTCCAAATGATTTGAGATGACCAAATATAAAACCAATGCATGAAGAGGCATTTCTTAAACCCTTACCCTTCATCCAAATCATAATACATATTACTAATTAGTTTTGGGATGTTCAAATAGGGATAATAATGAAGGAAATTTTTTAAAAATAGAATGAGGAGTTTTATGCCACTTTCTAGGAGTTTGATGACTTGTATGGACACTTGGACTTCTTAACCTTTCATGGTTCATCCAAAATACTTCCATAATGTATAAGTAACTAATTCTCTTATCTTGAAAAGTGTCTTTGTGACCCTTTAACGTTTTTCTTCTCCTCTCTCTCTCTCTCTCTCAAGCTCTATAAGAACTAGCCATTTTTGGCCATTTTAACTTATGTTCCACCTAAGTATGGTGAAGCCCTACTCATTTTCATACAATTTTATCAATAAGACTACTTATTTTTACGTCTTCATGATTATTATTAGTGTGTTTTACTTGATTTTTGGATCTTGATTAGTGAAGAATATGGATTCCTTAGCATGTTGCCTCATTCTTGCATCTTATTTATAGTTGGAAAGATTTTTCTTGTAGGGCATGTGAAGTGTTCTAGAAAATTTCAAGGATTGATTGAGTTAGTATATTAATTAGTGCCCTCATAAGCCTTTTGTTTAGTCTTACTAGCCTTCCACATCCATTAATAACCTCATAATGTAACATTGATGTGAAAATATGTAGATTAGAGAAGTGTATGCTTAGTTTGTTTATTGTTCTCATGTGTACATGTTGTTGGTTATAACTCATCAATATATTTTGTGTATCACCTCCCTTAGGATAGTTTTCTTGTAGTTATAACTCTCCCTTTTCCCCAAAAATTTTAGGTGTATTCACAATATAAAATGGTACATCAAGGGAGCTAGACCTATCTAGAGATTCAACTCATATTTAGGCTACCCACAAGCCTAGAGGTGTTTCCATTGTACGAATTTTATGAGGAGATCTTAGGCATCTCCTCAAAGCGAAAAAAATCCAAGTGAAAATAGGAAACTCAAACCTATTAGGCAAGGTTCAAGACTAGTATATAAATGAGGTTCATTCATACTTATCGAATGAGATATGAATTATAACCCATTGGGACATATTTTTGAGGTTATATAAGATATGCACAAGATATTGAGAGCCATTTTTGGGCTCAAACATAACTTAGGCCTATTGGAATGGATGCAAAAGCTTGATAGGCTAGATTTGAAAGTTTACATCTCTCTTGGTGATTTATATGTGGGAAAACGAAGTTTATATGAGCTATCAAGGTCATTAAAAATCATTATGTGATATTTTTTTATAGGTCTAATTTCATGTTTTTATGAACAAAGCCTAAGAGGTCAAAACAGGCTAAAACCCTTGCAAACCCTTACTAGTGACTAGTTTGGAGAAATGAGGTTGAAAAAATAATCTAATGGCATATTTTTTATATAAAAAGGATTAGATATTGTATAAGACTCTCTAAATATCCTCCCCATCCTTCTTAGTTGTATGGAATTGTATGGCCAGGGTATAAAATAGGGTAATTTTGACTATTTTATGTGTTTTTCAAGTTTCAATAGGATTATAAATATGAAAAAGAATTCAGAGGATATTTTATGAATTTTAATAACTTAATGTGATAATTTATTTCTTCATAAAAACTCCTAAGGGCTTCAACTAGCTACTTTATCTCAACCAGTCTAAATTGGCATAGTGATCAAGCTAGTGAGAAGGGTGGAAAACTTCAAGTGAGTTGATTTTAAGGTGTTCCTAATGCTTATAAGGACATGAAGGGTATTTAAAGGTGTTATTAACTCCCTCACATGGATTTTTATGTAATATAATGCCTTTCTGGAGGTTAAGTGTGTAGGGTACATGAATGAAGAGTTTTTTAGACTATAGATGATGATGGTTCATTCCTAGATGATTTTAGATGACCAAGCCTATAACCAATACATGGAGTGGAATTTATAAACTACATACCATTAATTATAATAAGAAGACCTATCCATAATTAGTTTTGGGACATTCAAAAATTTCTAAATTATGAAGGTAGTTTTTTGAGCAAGAATGAGAACTTTCATGACACTTTACAAGAGTTTCATGACTTGGAGAGCCATGTGTTCATTCTAACCTTGCATGGTTTGTCCCATATAATATTATCACTCATAATTAGCTCATTTTATCAGCTTAAAAAGTGTCCTTATGACCCTTTTACTTCCCTCTTATCATATCTCTTTTAAGTTCTATAAGAACAAGCCATTTTGGCCATTGTAAATTATGCTCCACCTGAGTATGGTGAATATTTGCTCATTTGCATACCATTTTATCAATAAAACTACTGATTTTTACCTCTTAATTACTTTTAATAGTGTGTTATACTTGGATAATTTATTTGTGTAAGTGATAACTCTTGTTTCCTTATCATCTTGTTTCATTCCTTCGTCCTCTTTATAGTTGGAAAGTTTCTTGTTGTAGGCCATGTGAAGTATTTTAGGAAGTGTCAAGGATAATTGATTAATCCTATTCACTATTTACATTTTAGTCCTCTTGTATATTTTTCCTAGCATAAAAATTAATTCATAACCTCATAATGTAATATTGATGTGAGAAGATGCAAATTGGAGAATTGTATGTTTGGTTAGTCTCTTGGTTTCATGTGTAACATGAAGCTAGTTAGAAGTCATAAAATTATTTCATGTATCACCTCCATTAGGATAGTTTTATTTAATTTTTATCTCTCCCATTACCCCTAAAAAAAAATTTAGGTGTAGTTGTGATCCAAAGTGGTATATCAAAGGAGCTAACCCTACCTAGAGATTCACATCATCCTTAAGATACCCACAAGCCTAGAGGTGTTTCAATTGTTCCACTTGGATGAGGAGAGCTAATACATCTCCTAAAAGGGTGAAAATCTAAGTGAAAATATGAACCTTATCTCACTTTGAAATTTTCACTCTACTAGGTCATCCCTATAGAGTTTTGGGTAAAATTCATGTAGGGTCTAGGTCAGCTCTTGGCCAACCTAGCCCATGACCTAGTGAATTATTATCCATAATTGTGCTAGGTCAACTAGGTAAACCTTGTCAATTGAAACTTTTGGAAGTTATTAGGATTAAATATTATTATATATACAAGTTCATTTCACCCTTATTTAGAGAAGATAAGAAGAATTAAGAGCTATTACACATCTGCTTATCCATAATTTTACTTGAGGAGAAAACTTAGGGTTTCATACTTTCTATGGAGATATAGATCTTGTCTTGTGGAGAAAAATTGTATATGAATTAATAGGTTGTGTAGCCTAGAAATGATTTATCCTTGTCATCCTTAGATAACATAACAACCTATCTCAAAGCACCTTGGTCAAGGGAGAGATTAAGAGTCAGGGAGTTCATATTCAATGGTAAGTATTCATAACTTTATTCCTCATTTGTAAAAGTAGATAGATATGCATTTTTACTTCTCTTCCATGCATTAGGATTCCATATATATTGATGTGAGTATATGTCTCTTATTCATGTTTAATGTTATTATTTCTAACCCCCATTTTGTACCACAAGATTTGGTGAGCACTAGATTAAGCTTTATTTTACTTATTATTAGTTTAGTGAATATAAAACATAACACCTATCTAGGGTTATTAGATGATTGTACTTGATTGGAGGCTTTAGATCCCTCCTTAGCATTGTGTATTATAATAAGAGATCCCCTAATTGGGTCTAGTGGATCCCCATATTGGTCATGTTCCTAATTATATAATGTATCCCCAATTGGAAGTGTATGGTATCATATATCTTATTTGAGTTAGGATTGATTTATATACATGTTTCACTTTGATTGAAAACAAATCCCACCCTAAAAAGTTACAAAACTGATCTTGAGGGTGAAATTTTTTTTACTAGTAACATAATTTCATTCACTAAATAACTATGATTATGATATAATGAGATCTATGATTCAAAAAAATAACATGTTAATAATGTAGACTATCCTCAAAGTAATAGACCTACTATGTTTTAGTTATATCAAATATTGCATCAAGGGTTTAAACACAACAACCAAAATACCTAAAAACTTAACATATATTTTTATAATACAACAGAGAGTTAGGATATAAAAAGTATGATAATCCATACAACAATGTAAATATTTAATCCAAGATGAAATCAAGTTGAGAAATATCTTAATGTCAAGTAAATCAGCTACATCATTGCTTATATACCACGTTCTCTAGCCAAAAAAAAAAAAAAAAACATTGGATCCCCAATGTAATACTCATGTTGAACTACTATTCACAATTATATTTTGGTGTGTTCTTCATGTTCAATAAATCCTAGTGTTTGTGTAAATTATAATTATAATCCTTATTTATTTATAAATCTATCTTGTTTTTAGGTTTGTCATCATTGTTGGGAGCTTGTTTTACGAAGGAGATTGAGGTATTTTGTAAGGAAAATTCTTGTTAGATTTTTTATATTTATAAACTTATTGGAAAAGTGATGGAGAGGAGTTATGATTCTCTACTTAAACCTTGTTCCATCATGTTAATGTTAATAAATTCCTAAAATTAAAACCTCTTACTCTACTTTGATTTTAATTGGTATTTTGTGTAAATAGGTTAAGAAATTGATTTTAATTGATTTTAATTGGTATTTACACTCACATACATGTGGGTTAAGAAATGCATCCTAATTATTTTATGTATTAGGAAAATATTCCTATAAAGATTAAAATGAATATAAGGTATTTATTACCATGTTGGTATGAATCAATCAAGAAACATTTATTTAGACTTCATAGGATTGTGTGTGTGTGTGTGTGTGTGTGTGTGTGTGTGTGTGTGTGTGTGTGTGTGTGTGTGTGTGTGTGTGTGTGTGTGTGTGTGTGTGTGTGTGTGTGTGTGTGTGTGTGTGTGTGTGTGTGTGTGTGTGTGTGTGTGTGTGTGTGTGTGTGTGTGTGTGTGTGTGTGTGTGTGTGTTGGGGGGGGGGCATGGTCAAAGGAATCAGTCAATGCCTTATCTAAGAGTAGGTGATCCAAAATTAGCTAGCTAATACCCTAAATATATGCTAGGGATGACACTCCCAATTGCACCCATTAAGGGGAAACAAGGCTATATAATCCTACCATCCTTGTAGGTGTCATAGTGGAGAATAAAACCTTCCCATTATTTATATCTTTGATATTTTATTTAATTATATATGTATACATATATACACATATAGATTAATGTGCCATGTTATCCTAAAATAAAGAACACATACTCATAGTTTTGCAAAAAGGATAAAAATATTTGTTTTTAAATTGTTATTAATATTGTATTTGATATATGCATTGTGAATATATCTTCTTCCTACATTTTGACATTGAGACCTTAACTTGTAAACATAAAACAACAAAATAAATAATAAAATGAATGAGAAAAATGAAAAGAAAGAAGACAAAGAAGAATTGACCTAATATTTTCAATCCAATAGTTTTGATATGCTTGATCTAAAAGATATGATCATTACTGAACTTTATGGAGGAAGTTCCCTCTTGATCTAGATTTAAAAATTTGTTATTAGTTAAGATTTTTTTTCATAGTGACCTTCCTATCTCTTTTAGAGTATTAAATAATATTTGAGTTTTAAAAAGAGCATCAAATTTTAATTTTTATTATTATTCACTTTTTTATGGAATAAAATTTTGTTACTTTGTGTATAACTATTCAATAATGGAAACTTTTGAAAAATTGATCACATTCAAACAAAAACCTCAAAATAATTCAAGTTAAAATAGATTAAGGAAATTCATCAAATACATATTTTGAATTAAGAAGTAAAAAGAGAAAAAATCATATTAGACTTTAAAACCTCAATTATTGACTTAGCCATACTCCATCATTGGAATATTAATCTTTGAATCTCACCTTATAGGGAGACTCTAGCTAGAAGCCTCACCAAATGGTCTTGTCTCCTAGGAGGATAGCTAATGTTGAATATTCATGGGGCACTAAGGGAAACTTAGGTAAGGCATGGGGTTGAGGGGGTGTCATCAAGGATGAGTCCAGGGTGGTGGTGTATATCTACATGGGCTCAATGGTCACCCAAACTAATCACATGGTAGAGGCAAAATTCACCCTTTGGGGAAATCAGGTAGCCACCCAACTCAATATTAAGAGGCTATCAATTAAAGGTGATTTCATATATATCCTAAATGATTTATTGGGTAATGGAACCTATTATCACACTATTAAATTTTTCATCAAGGAGTCCAAAGGCCTCCTCATATCTTTCAAAGATTCATCCATCAGTCAAATCTATCAGCAAAATAATTATGTTTTGGATGCCCTAGACAATATAGGGGTCCTCATACTATATATTTCTTCTTTGTATAGGCCTATTATCCCCCCCCATCATCATCCTAATTAATATTAATTCATAATCACTCATGAATTCCTAAAGGTTTAGGGTCACATGTGTGACTTGAGCATAAACCTAATCCTAAGATTCTCTGCATCATGTGCTATAATGTATACACTTATTTTAAGTATTGCCCTAATTGATGTCATATCTACATATGTCATCTCAACTACAAAAATTCACCCAATGAAAATTGTATCCATTCAGGTCTCACCTTGAGCATTCACACATTTTCTTAGAAGATGACTGATAGGAGTAGAGTAATGTGAGGTGATAGGGATAAACTCAAACTAATTCCATATGCTAAGGCATAGATCAATCAAAAGGTATGGAAAAAATTATGTAAAAGAGGGCTCATTAAATTTATGCTGAGAATTGAAGTCTATGATGAAATGCTTTGCAAGGATTTTTCCATGGGATAGAAATAGAGGAAGGTGATTTATAGAGGTATAAAGGTTGAAATATCATATGAGATGATCAACGAGGTCATGGGCATGTCATGTGAGGGAATCGAGTATTAAAAAGATAAGTGTAGGAAGCAAGAACTAATGTAGACCTTTTCAAGTCTAATATCAATTTCCATACTAAGAAGGGGTTTTTAAGAGAAAACATGCCCTGATGTTGGCAAGACATATATATATATATATATATATATATATATATATATATATATATATATATATATATATATATATATATATATATATATATATATATATATATATATATATATATATACATGTAATGAAATACTTAAACCTAGAGAGCAAGTTCACCAACATCTTTTCTCAAAGTTTATTGATTTGAAACCAATTTAAGGGTCATAACATTTAAATTCTTGATTTTTTGCTTTTATCCCTCAAAATTAAGATATTAGATTTCCAATCCAAGTAGAATTCTTATATCATCCACCAGGGGCTCATCTTTCTACTCACCAAAAGGGGAAAAGTCTAGTGGGGATTATAGGTCTAGACTAACGAATGCATTATGTAGAATAGTTTGGAGGGAAACTTAAAAAACATGGTGGAATAAAGTGCAGTTGATCTTGTACCTTTATCACCCTATCACCCTATCCCCTTGGGAGCTCACATCAAGTGATAAAGTGGATGAAATACAACAAAGGAAAGAAGTCATAGGATTCAACCCCTTAGGGGAAAATAAAATCAACCCAAAATTTAAAATTTGAGCCCTAAATGCTACCAAAGCCATAAGAAGGGAGGATAGTAGAGAATTGGGTGACCCCCTATGGGCCAAAAGAGAAAACTACAAGAATTATAGGAAAAAATAGAGAATTTAGGTCATCAGTTATTTTTGATAAGTTAAGGCGGTAAACCAAGGGCCGAAGCCTTCATAGAGAAAAAAAGACAAGAAGGCAATCAAACAAAATATGCCTTTAGAGAGACCACGGCACTAGCTGAGAACCAACAGACATAGAAACAAGATAAATAAGAAATGGAAAGACCAGAGTCAAGGGGTATCTACTTATATAACCATTGATTCGAGATCATTAAATTTCTCAGTATTCTCTTCATTGTCAACAGGCCCAGTATTACCCACTTCTTTCAACATATACATGTTTAAGAGAATTGTATTTCAGAGTCCCTTGGTGAAATTCTACTCCAGCTTCTGAATACGATCCTTTAGGGCCCCAATTTTAGATTTATAATCAGTCTCATTCTCTATTTCCTCACTAGCTTCCTCAACATACATTTCCCCCTTATTGTCAATAGTTTCCATAGTATTAGCACCATGCTCCTTCGTAACCTCAAAATCCGTAGTCTCCTGCTTCCCTCCAGTGTCCTCAAAAATTTCCTAGATTTCTAGCTCCTTAGACTCTTCCTCTTGGGTTACTTCCTTTGAAGCACTTTCTAAATAATCAATAAGTCTAGTGTTTGGGGTGGGTTTACCAGCAATCTGCCCTGACCTACAAACTCTAGAGGAGAATCCTTATTAACTATGGAAGACCTATAAGATTTACCACCTTGGCCCCCTATAGCCCTACCTAGATTTTTGTGGGTCCTCTCCATGGTCTCCTTAATATTCTCTTCCTCCTCATCAACCTTCCTCTTCTTACCCTTCTTACTCACAAAGGAGCAAAGGTGTCAATAGGGGTCTCTTCTAGGGTGGAGAAAGAAACATCTTTTGTTTTGGTAGGAGTAGGGGAAAAATAGGACTCATCAATAGCATCACTAGACACCATATTGGAAGGAATGTCTCCACTATCAATTTTGATAGTCTTGGATGGCTCAAGGGCTCAGTGAAAGTTATACAAGTAGAAAATGAGGCCCTGGTGTAGGGGAATAGGGTTCATATCTAGCTTTTTAGACATTTTTGCTCTCACCCTAAAGACAGAGTGTTCTAAAGAGGAGAGTAGATAAAAAGGAAAACTAATAATAGCATTGTGCCTGAAGTGATTTAACAGAGGAAGATGGTAATTATAGAACCTAGTAAATCAACCTTCAAGCATGAAGTACTTCATGAGAATGAATCACACTCCATCCCATGGCTCAGGTATTTTAGCACGCTCGAATCCTCCTTGATAAGGGACAAGTTCTTCTCCCTCTCTCAGGAATAGTTTATGGCTTGAAAGATCCATAATTTTTGTTTTCCTTTGAAGCTTTGCCACCTACATGGTCATTCCTATGGCCATAGTAATCACCTTTTTAGATATTTAAAAATTGATTCCACCAACCATGACCCACCTATCTAACCAAGATCTCACAAATTGCTCAGACAAGTTTTCATTGAATCCATTAAGCCTTTCCTGATATGGGATGATACCCCCTTCTTTACAATAATTCCAAACCAAGGGATTATCTTTGAATTCACAGTAGGAGACTATTTCAGTTCAAATTCAGCCTCCTCCCATTTTGGATTTGCAGACCCAACCCATGGAGTTCCTAAATTTAGCCTTCATCTTTGAAATGGTTACTAACCCTTACTTCCACTTATGCATAATGAAGATGTGATGGCTCATTATTCAAAATACCCTTTAGAGATGATGTTGTCTACTCCCATTCTTGGAAATCATTTCCCATTGATCTTCATAATGATGCTCATGTGCCTTAACCCCTTGATACAATAAATCATGAATGATTGTCAAAAGAGTATAAAATTTATCAAGTTCTAAAATCCACGATGGCCCCCTCCACATGGACTACCTCCAAGAGCTATCCTTGTCATAAATCCACCTCATCCTTGACAAGTCATCTCCTTTTGAATAATATCCCTAATGTTTAAGGGAATATGAACACCTTGTCACCACACCCTCCAACCTAAAAAATTGTTGACCAAGATTGGCACAGGCATCAATAACACTATTTACCTCTCTGTAAATATGAGAAATCTCCACCCTAGAGAACTTCTACAAAAGAGTTTAAATATATGTAATGATATCTCTTAGCTTAATTCCCACATTTGATGCTTTATTAATGGTATCTATGACCATTTTAGAGTCTCCTTGTATACTCAAGTTCCTTATTCTTAGGGATATAGCCAATTTTAACCCCCATAGGAGAGCCATTGCTTCAGCATAGTTATTTCTCTAGCTTCCTATTCCACCAACATAGAAAATAATCATCCATCCTTTATCATTCCTTATAATTCCTCATCTACTAGCTTTACCATCTAACTTGGATGCCCCATCAAAGTTGAGTTTCATCCAATTAGGCTTTAAGGGAATCCATTTAGTATTTAGTCTTTATAAAATTTTGAAGTTATTATACTCAGGGATCTGGTTTAAAACCTTCCATTTGACTACAATTTGGTTTTCAATTTGAGATAGGGGTTTCTCCAAAGCACGAATATGGGCTATGGTGACACTTTCCATAAGGGTCTTAATAAAAGAATGAAACACTTGAGATGCATTTCTAGCAGTGTCCCTAAAAATTCTATGGTTGCACTCTTTTCATAAAATCCAACTCAAACATGGTAGATTTTGCTTTCATAATTAGATAAGCCAAGGTGTGTGAAGGTTGGATTCCAACTGAGGATTACTTCTTTGAGGTCAGAATTACAGACCCATTCAATACCAAAGTTATTAAGTATTGTGCCCCATATTTCTTGAGCAAAATCACAGTGGATGAAGAGGTGTGAAATTGATTCCTCTTTTGAACCACATAAAAAACATCTGTTAACTAGGGTAAACCCTCTCTTTTGAATATTATCCTATGTTAGGATTTTGTTATGACTAGCAACCCACTAGAACATGTTAATTTTTGGAATAAGTTTATAATTCTAAACCTTTTTCCATACATCTTTATTCTGAGCCTCAAGAATGAGCAAATGGTAAGCAGACTTGATAGAAAATGATCCATTCTTATTTGGCCACTAGTACTATTCATCTTCATGGGGGAAGAGAGGGATTCTAATCTCTTGAACACATTGTTGGATCTCCCACACTCTAGGCATGCCGATGATCACAAATATCCAATAGATTTTTCTAGCTGCACATCCCATTGTTATTTTCCATATAATCACTGAATCTATATCCAAAAATGTCATCAGTTGTTATCCCTCATGGAAGAATGAAAATTTATGAATATGGAATCAAAAAAGCTAAAGCAAGATTAGAATAACCTTAAAAAGGGTGAATACAATGCTCAACTATCTGGGCTATATATTACTCCCATAAAAATATTTAAAGAGGTTATAGGGGTTACCCCACTAAATCCATCTCCCCCTCTAGCATAAAAATTAAGGAAAAATCTAAAGGGATAGAAAATAAAAAGTGCATCAATACATTACCCAAGGATAAGGAGGTAAATGTATAGAAGGAACAGATGGAAGAAGGCCCATTTATTTGTACAAGGGGAAATTTTAATAAAACTAAGTTGAATGAGAATAAGAATAAGAGCGATCTCATAATGGTGAAGAACCAAGCAGTCTTTAAGGAGTCTTAGGGGTATATTTTATTATTGTATTTTCTTTTGTCCTATTTAGTTGTGTGTTAGGTCTAATATTTTTTAGGGTTTTGGATGAAGTGTACTATTGTTGGTTGGTTCAAGTGACCTATTTCATTCTTTTTTCTTGGATTTTATTTTATGTATACTTATTTAACATTGTGGTTTTAGGTTACCTATAAAACCTAATTTTCACCTTATCAAATTAAAAAATCTTATACTTTAAAAAATACCTATAATATTAGGCTTAGAATTTTAAGAAATAGTTTTAAAATCAACCCCTTTGGTTTTGGAGAAAATAGATTTCACATTTAAGCTAAACTAATGAAAGTGAGAATTTTAAATTAGTTTAAAATCAACTAATTATGTTTTAGTACTTTACCACTCTCTTCTTAGCCTATAAAAACCATTTACAATTGAAGTAAAATACATATCCATTATTGAAAGTTTATAAATCTTGAATTTTAACTACTTTTCAAATGAATTAGAAATAACATATCAATAGTTGAATAAATTTTATGACCAAAAATTCCAAATAAAATGGATTGGTATTGGATATCAGTTTCACAAGAAAATTGTTTATGATTTGATAAGTCACTAAAGTTGGTTTGAAGTGAATTTAAATTAAATACACCCCCACCCCTGCTATTTTTAAAATCAAATCCAAGAAAGGAAACATGTTTTAGATGAATAAACTTTAGTATTTCAATGGATAAATAATTTATTATGGGTTTTCACAAATAAAACTGATTATATTTTAAAACCAATGTCAAAATAAAAATTTAATGCACTTTTTAGCTTCTGAAAATTAGTTCAAAATGATATGTAATTTTTCTATATAATCGCACCATAAAATTATCTAACATAAATATCCTATTTTCTCTAATTTATAAAATATGTTGAAACCATTTAAAAATTTGATTATTTTTATTTGATTTAAATTAAAGTTATATTTTTTAACCAATTTATCAACCTATAGAGACACTTAAAATAAATCATTAAGTTCTTGACAATATTTAATCTTGACATCCTCACCCTTAGTCTATTCTCCATTCCCTTAACTTTCAATCTCTTTTAGATCATTCACTATTTTATTAACTATCTTAAAACTATTTATAACATCATTTATAAATATTTATTATTATTATTATTATTATTATTATTATTATTATTATGGACTCTTTTCAGCTAGATCATATTATTTTCCATCCTTAGGATATAACTACACTACCTAGATAAGGTCACACTAAGACCTTATCCACTAATGCAGATGTGTCCCCCATGCTCCATTGGGAAATTTTTAATTTTTAGACATTATAAATTATCCCATACACACATTTAACAAGATATTTTAATATAAATATTCAAAATATTCCTATATATAAGCATATCAAGGCCTATCCAAACACATCTAGTAATTACATGGAAATTCTACTACCCATTACGCAAAAGACCACTAATTTTTTTGATTCAAATACTAATGAATTATAAGAGTCATACACAAAGTTTAAAATTGTTTTATTGCAAGTCAAGGGAACTTTTAGATGTTTAAAATTGGACACTTTATGTTAATTTTAACTATCCACTAATTTTTCACTAACATCATCTATAAATCTTAAATTAGTCTATTATCTTCCATAAAATCCTCAACCTCCACTATTCATCACCCCCTATCCAATTTATTCCTTCCTTTATAACCATAAATATTCCCACAAAATTTACATCCTAATCCATTATTTAATTTATCCAAAGTAATTAACTAATCCTTGCCTAATAATAAATTCCATGGATTTTGAATGTTCCTATTTTCTAAAATAAGAAAAATCCAAATATCCTCACATCACTCTCAAATCCAAATACAATCACACACTAGCCAAAAAAACCCATTTTAAATACATTTCTCAACATCCCCATGAAATCCAACTTACTTATAAAGTAAATCACCTCCATGATTCATAAATGAAGATCCTTAACACATCTTGTTGATGCCTAAATGTATACCATAGTTCCTAGAGTGTTTAAGAAACACTTCTCATTTTAGAATTCAAAGAATTCAGATCATGAGTTTTAGTTTGTGGTAATCATGTAATCTATAGTGCAATAGAGGTAGAACAAATGATTGTTTCATAATATTTATAATAGTTGGTGCTTAGGAGCCACCATGGCCTACAAATCTTTGTAAATAAGAAGATGATCTATGCTAATTAGGATGAATTATGTTAATTCTAAGTCTAAAGATAAACTAAGATGGATATATACAATGAAGCTTTAATCTAAAGTGAATTGGTTAAAAAGAAGAAAAAGGAAGGGTAGGGTAGATAGAAGATATGTGATTGATCTTGATCTCAGATCTCATGCCAAAGTTCAAACATTTTCCTAGTTATGCACTTAAAACCAATATATGAAGTAAAATGGCTTAAGCTCAAGTCACAACATATATCAGGTGAACTTCTAAGGAAGATAAGAAATAATGTAAATCAGAACTAATATTACTTTAAAGACTTACTTATTTAAGTAAATAATTAATGAACATCTACAAATGTAAAGAAAATAAAGTGAAGTGAACTAGAGAACCTTTAGTTATCCTAGCATAAGCATAAGATAACAATTCTACACTCAAATTTACACACCAAGAACTCATAATAATAATTAAAATCTAAAATTTAGAATAAATAATTGAGAGAGAAGACATATAACAATTCACACAAACAAAATGAGACAATCCTTTTAGAATTCTCTGCTTGCATTAGTTGCTCAAACTTTACACTAGTTTTTATAGCTCAAAAACCCCCTCACCTATTTACAATAGACAATACTCCATTTTATATAATGTAATGGGATATGTCATTTATTATATCAAATTAAAAGTGTATAAGTGTAAAGGACAATTATCCTTTTCTATCAAGGTTTTTGAATACACTAGACTTCCCAAAATGGATTGATTTATAGGCCATATGCTCATAAGTTGCACATGCCTTTATAAAAGAATATTCTATTTTAAAATTTTTACAAAGCTCTATAAAAATAATATTCCTAATGACTTTATGGGACCTATTTTTATGAATTTCCATTCTTTTTATAACTAGGTCCTACTACTTTCTTATGATGTTCACCAATATGCTTCAAATTAACCACAGGTTCTAGGAAGAGCTTATCTTCCTGATTTGTTAGGTCCTTGATATTTTTTTCAATCCTCTTCATATCTTGTTTGATGACCATTTCATCTCTTATTTTCTTCTTAGATGATAGGAGTAAGCTTTCTTGAATTTACTATTGCCATATGTTATCTAATTTTTCCCTTAGTGTATTACTTCTTGCATGAATTGAAATGTCCTATGTTTAGAAATAGTTTATACATGTTCCAACTTTTGGAACACAATCCTAATAATATTTAAAGGAATGGAATAGATCATTCACTTCCTTTTACTTTTACATATGCTATTTATGTCACGGAATAATTGGTATGTCACTTCCTACACTACCAACTTTATGGGTACATGGATTGGTAACCTAAGGGGCTGACTCAAATTTCCATCTATCCTAATTATAGTATAATCTACATATATCCAAATGTACCCAATGAGTTCAACATACCTCTTAATCAAAGGGTTGATACTCATCATAGGGATCCCTATAATGGATTCAAATAAGGCTAGGTATGCGTAGTCACATATGAATTGAATATGGTCCCTATACTTGAAAATATGTAATTAAAAATAATACTAGGAAACTATTTGTTTCTCTTTAGGTGACCATCATTTAAGGTTGGGGATTTTGGTTGTGGCTAGTAGGGCATCCAAAAGGTAAGACATAATGTATAAATGTTTTTTGGTCTTCTTCTTGATTGCAGAGAATTATTATTTCAAATAGATATTGATCATCTCTCTAAGAGGGGGAGTAAGTCCTTTTTCAACCATGAAATATACGAATAGGTCCCAAATTTTGTTGACATAGTGGGTGGAGGGTATTCCAACCAATCTATTTAGTAAAGTTAGTCATCCTAATTCCATCCCTAAATTGAGTGATTAGGATTCTTCCATTGAATTTAGAGATTACCTAGTTTCTTGAATACAAATAGGGGGTAAGGATGGTTTTCATGTCATTCTTATTGGACCATGATTTGTTTGTGGGTAAATCCACCTAAGGATTGGGTAGATTTTACTAGTTTTCAAAGGAAAGAGGAGAGATACAAACAACCATTTTAAAACTACATTCAAGTACTATAATATCTTGATCAATTCTATAGTCTTTAAAAATAGGAGTAATAAAATTGATGAAATGTAGAACCCTTGGCTTTGCTAATGCATAGTGAAGACTTGAGATTTGAATTGCAACTAGGTCATAGTATCTTCAACTGACTAATGTAATATTTTCATCCTCTCTATTAAAGGTTGGCATCTCCTCAATGGTCCAGAAGAGCTTAGACAAATTATTATATCTAGTGTTCAAGGCTACAACATCAAATTTGACATATTTGAAGACTCTCCCTTCTAAATCTATGATCAGATAGATTTATGTGTCCTCTCTATTTTATTTTTAAGCCACCATGAATGTGATTTTATAAAATTACTCTCTAGTGATCTATAATTCACCTCTAGATCATTTTGAACTTGCTTAGATGGAAATTGGACTCTCTCAGGCTTGATAATGGTTAATTTTGGATTGAATTAGGGATATTGGAGGTGCTAGGGCTTTTTTACAAGTCTTTTTGAGTTTTAATGGTGATGGTTTTTTAACTTAATTGAGTTTGTGCCTTCTATTTGATTTAGACCTTGGAATGTATACATTTGCTTTTTTGAGCCCACAAAATATTCAACTTTGTCACTTACTAATGATGTGGCATCATCATGGCACTTATGTGGTGTTTTCATGGAAAACTACTCATTAATGTTCAAAAACTAACCATTATTTTTTGAAAAAACCACTTTATCTCACTCCATTGGATTGATATGCATGGATCAACATGAATCAATAATCTTGATCCTAAATTTTGCATGCCATTGGTTGTTATATATACTTAGCTCTGAGGTAATGCCACTTGGTAGACCCACAGGCCTTCTAATCTCTACATCCTATACTATTTTCTAGTTAAGAAATATCGTACATGCGATTCCACACTTACTCATAGCTCAATTGAAAATATGACTTTGGATATGCTCCATTGGATCAATCCAATCTGAGTGAGTGTGAGCCATAGATCCTACAAAGAAGCCCATGGCTTAAGTTAGGGTTGGGATACATAAAGAACTTATGCTTAAAAAATTTAAACTATGGTTTCATTTCATGTTAATAAACATGAGATAAACACAAGATAAAATATGTTAGCTAATCTTAGGACATAGTAAAAGGGGACCCGAAACAATAATAAGAGAACTCGATGTAAAGTTTTTAACCTAAGATTTTGTGGTATTAATAAATATGATAAAACTTTAGGGTGAAATATATATACTTAAGATGTATAAGAATAGGACCATGTATTCATTTGATCAAACCATTAAAATAGACCAAAAAATTATGGGACACACACACACACACACACACACACACACACACACACACACACACACACACACACACACACACACACACACACACACACACACACACACACACACACACACACACCAAGTATAAGGTTTGGTCAAATGTTTAAAACATGACTAAATCTTATGGTATTGTTAAATTTAAGTCCATAGCATTTAAAATTGCTCCCATGAAAATTCAAAATTAGTTAGAAGGTTCTAAGGTAGAAACATGGCTTTAAATAGATTTCATTAATCTAGGATAGGTCAAAAGCTAATGAAAGATCGATTTTAACATTGAAGTATAGAAATAAAAGCATGTTTATTTTCCAAATGAGACTCCATTGATCATGTAACATGGATAAAAAATATGTTCATTCATGAAAGTGAGATTGGTTTCTAAGAGAAAATTTGATGATCTCATAGATTTTAATGATAGCCTCATGGACATAAATTAATGGTCACAAGAATTTCGATATTAATCTCATTTAATCAACCATATAAGATAAAATTTAATGGTCTCACAAATGTCAATGACATCCTCACAAATGGCAATTGATGGTCGAGATAAATTCAAATATAATCTCATATAATTAACCATTAGGAATAAAATTTGATGGTCTCATAGATGTTAATGATGGCCTCATAGACATTAAATGATGTGAATGAGAATGTAAAATTTAAGTCCCATGAATAGTAGGTCCCATAAGAACTTTGAATCAATACAAAACATTTGATTGATCTTGCTCGAGTAAATGTGGGGTCATTAATTGTGATTTGGGTAGCTGAATATCATTGGCTCCTATAGATAAGAAGATTAAGTGAGCTCACGACCATTAGAATTAAGACTAAAGTATAAGATAAGTATTTAACATAATAGAATGAAGACACTTTCAATTATTAAAGTCATCACATAATTTTTATCCTAAGGTTCTATTGTATTGATAAATATAATAAAAAAAACTTAGGGTAAAACTTAGGCTAAGTCTATGTTATAAAAAAGAGACCCATTTTGATCCATGATGATCCTGCTCCATTAGATCATTAGATTCTACTCAAATGTAGGACATTGATCATGATCAATGTGATCAATTTGGATTGGTCATATGAGATAAAGTCTTAGAAATATTAGGCTCATCTCACTCTTTTCGATTAACTTTGTCTAATTAAACATGGGTCATTGATCCTGCAGACAAGCACATGACTTGAGTTAGGACTCAAAAACATAAAGGGACATAGTTTAAAGTCTTAAGATCAAGGTTTTATTTATGTTAATAAACAAAAATATATCCTTAGGACTAATATATTAGTCTAAGTAAATAATATATGAAAAGGATCCTATAAACATTAAAGTTAGACCACATTAAAAAAAGGGGACAAAGGGCTTGGGATATAAAAGAGACCTAGTATATAATTTTTAGACTAGGGTTTGTTCATGTTGAAAAAAATGACTAAGACTTAGTATAAAAATTTAAATAAGTCCATAGCATATTAAAAAATTCTTGCTTAATTTTATTCCCACACAATTTGAATTTGAATGGGGGGCTAAGATAGGGTTTCTGAATGAGGGTTTCAAGAAGCTTGAACATGGATTTAATTTGAATTTTAATAGAACAAAAGGTAGTAAAAGGTCAAATTAAGATGAAATCATTAAAATTGTGAAACCCAAACATTGTCTACCTCCAATTTAAATTTTTTAGACTTGTAACTTGAAACAAGAATATCCAACATTAGCAAACTTTAAACAAGGTTAAACTAGCTCCTGAACAAGCAGACCAACTAGAACATAGTTTGGATGATCTTTAAAGAATAATAAAGTGAAAACATGGTCATGATGTTTTGATCAAATGGATTTTAAATTTTAAATCATAAATTTTCATAATTTTAACACTAGGGTCCTCATTTTTCAAAAATGGGGGTATGTTGATCTTAACAAATGGTAACTTCCAAGGAAAACATAACAATATGTTAGAATTTAGAGACTAATTAAAACAAATAACTAGGTTACTTATTCCAATTGATCAGTACCATTAGCAATATCAATTGAAGGTTAAAACAAACCTTGAATATATATAATTAGAATTAAACATCAAAACCATGTTGTGTGCTTTGATTCCACTTATTATTTGCCATGAGATTCAAAAGAAAACTTCAAAGTTTCATGTCTTCATTCATTAACATTGACTTAAAACATATTTGGATATTTATTAAGAACCATGCTTTAGCTCAAGGAGGGCTTAGGCATTGCTTTTCTACCAACCAGGTATCCATAGCCTTGATAGAGATGCCTTTGGTTCCATTCAAGGCCTTGCTCTAGTGCCAACCAAGCATCCATAACCTAGATGAAGATTACCAGAATCACCTTTGCTTAGAAATCTTTTGATTTTTAAATAAGCTATTATTTTTTTGTATTTATTAGATCATTTTAACTTTTTATCAAAGTTTGGGAAATAGATTAGCTAGGTTTAGGGATTTTGTTAAATGTTTGATTTTTAGGTAATCACCTATGGTTACAACCTTTGTCCCAATAAAGGATGTTTATTAAGTGTGAACATGACTGTGCCTTAATAATTCAAGATTTCATCCCACATGTGAAACTATTCTTAAAACCAATTTTAAATAAAAATAATGTTTAATTTCTTATAAAATAGTTAACCTATCTACCAGTCCTTACGAGTTTCTTTAAGTGCTTGATATTCATACCTGCATTTTTGAACTATAGAGTTCCTAAGTTTTTGATATGAACTTTGAGATGAGGGATATCCCAAATGACTTATTGGAAGAAAGGAATAAAGTATAGAAAGTAGAAAAAAAAACATAAAATAGACAAGTAGAAAGCAAAATAAAATCAAACAAATATATACAAACACATGTATAGATAAGGGATAAGAAGGAAAGAAGCTATGCTTCTTGATGCCTAAATGTGTACCACAAAGTGATCAAAGTGTTTAAGAAAAATTTCTCATTTTAGAATTCTTAGAATTTAGAGCATGAGTTGTAGTTTGTGATAATAATATTATCTATGGTGGAATAGAGGCAAAATAAATGACTATTTCATAATATTTATATTAGTTGGTGGTTGGGAGACACTGTGGCCTACAAATATTTGTAAATAAGAAGATGATCTATGTTAATTATGATGAATTATGTTAATTCTAAGTCTAAATTTTAAGTAAGATGGACATATATAATGAAGCTCTAATCTAAAGTGAATAAGTTAAAAAATAAGAAAAAGGAAGGGTAGGACAGAGAGGATATGTGACTAATCTTGATCTTAGACATCATGATAAATTTCAAATGTTTTACTAGTTATGAACTTAAAACAAATATATGAATTAAAATATTTTAATCTTAAGTCAAAACATATATTAGGAAAACTTCTAAAGAAGACAAGAAATAATGTAAATAATAACTAAGCTTACTTTAAAGATTAACTCCATGAAGACCTCATGGGGAGAAATAGAAAAGTAATGCTTAAGGTTCTACCTAGTGGTGGGAAAAGTTAATTTAACTCCTTATAGGTCTTTCAATTTAAAGGTGTTATTTATAAGTGTTTCATCAATCTGATAGGGTCTTATCCATAAAGGTGTGAACTTCCCATGTTTACCCTTAGGCTCAGATGCCTTATTCCAAATAAGAACTAATTATCTTTGCCTAAACACCTTTACCTTTGATCACTTGTCAAACCACATCTTCACCATATTTTGGTGCCTTCTAAAGTTGGCAAAGGCCTCTTCACTAGCATCTTCCATCTGAACAATGTCTAACAATCTTGAATTTGCTAATTCTTGATCATTCTCCATGTACTCTTACATGAACCGATATGTTGGTAGCTTGAGTGTGATGGGGAATATAGGATCTTGGCCATATACCAATAAGAAGGTCAATGATTTGATACCCTATTTAACCCTTGTTCTATGTACCCAAAAGGCAAATTTTAGAAGCTTGTGCCAAGTTCTAGGCTTGTCTGCTGCAAAATTCTTTATTTCCTCCATCAAGTTCTTATTAGTAGATTCAAATACCCCATTACCTTTAGGATAATTATTATATGAGAAATTAAAAGTGATACCATTATCATATGCCCATTCTGTGATATTTGGTGCATATGTTTTCCTCTAAAAAATGATCACTTCTTTAGTTATACACTATTTAGTGGTCACTACCTCAGTTCATTTGGTGTAGAAGTCAATAGTAGTTAGAATGTATTTATGACCTTCTAAATAATTGGGGTTAATTATCCCCATAAAATCTAGTCCCTACTGAGCAAAAGGTTTATCTACCATAACTGGTTGTAGTGGCATGGATGCCTTAGGATCTTTTATGCTAAAGACTTGACATGAATGGCATTACCTTACATGTTTATAGGAATCCTTAAATATTTTAGGCCAATAATAACCAAATATAAGGATTTTTTGATTTATTTTCATTCCAAATGAATTTCCACTTCCTATATTATCATGAAAAGTGCTCATGATATCAGTTTCTTCTTCTTTGGATACACACCTCAAGTAAATGCCTTCAAAGTTTTTTCTATATAGCAGTCCATCTTTAATCAGGTAGTAGTCTACCTTAAGTCTTAGGGATATTATTTTCTTACTATTTAACCCTATAGAATAGTGTCATTGATTATTATATGTACAATAGGATCATACGAATCATTAGATTGAAATTTTATTGTTTGACCTACATGACATTTAACTTGGGGTTAGCATTGAAAATAATTTGGATCAAACCTTGACATCTTACCAATTTTTTAGTCTTGAGTTTAATGTCATATAACTAAAGAATATACATCAACTTACCTCTCCTTTATCCTATCTCATTTTTACTTAGCATGATCTTGGTGTCAAGGTCTGGTAATATAACATGCACCTTATTCTTAAAAATGTAATGCTTGAATTTCTTTACTACCTTTAGTAATGCACATGCTTGTTTGCCAATTAAGGAATAATTTAACTAAATGTTTTTAAATTTTATACTCATGAAAGTAATTGGATGATCACATCCATCAAATTTTTAAGTTAATATCGAAACAGTAGTATGATTGGAAGCAAAGGAGTAAAGGTAAAAATCCTTTGAGAAGTCTTGACTTATTAGGACTGGAGCTTGTCCAATTACCTCCTTGATGTCCTTAAAGGCCTTCTTGGTCTCTTCATTCTAGGTGATTTTGGCATAATTTTTTAGTATATCATTCAGTGGCTTGATAATTTTTGCAAATATAGAAATGAACTTCTTTATAAAGTTAATTTTGCCAAAGAATGACTTTAGTTATTTCGTACTATTAGGAGGTTTTATCATTGATATGGAATCTACTCTATCTGGATCTATAGATATCCCATCCTTATTAATGAAATGGCCTAAAAAATTTCCATTAGTAACACAAAAAATAATTTTCTTAGGGTTGAGGGAAATACCATACCTTATGTACCTTTCAAATACCTGCTATAAATGTATAATTTCATACTCCCTATTCTTAAAAAAATAGTCAGATCATCCATGTATATAATAATTAATTTACCTACCAAACCTTGGAAATCATGATCCATGGCCCTTTGGAATGTTTCTCTTATGTTTATTAGTTTGAATGTCATTGTATTGTATGTAAATGTACCTCACTAGGTAGTAAAAGTAGTCTTCATGATGTCTTCTTTATTAACCAATACTTGGCTATACCCTAAAAATCCATCAAGAAAGGACATCATAAAATAACCAAAAATGATTTGTATAATTTTGTCCAAAGAAGGCAAAGGATAATTTTCCTTTTTAGATGAATTATTTATATTCCTAAAATTAATTCATAGTATTATTTCACCATTCTTTTTACTAACTGGCACCAAATTGGTAACCCAGGTAGAGTGCCTAATGGGAAATACAATCTTGGCATCTAACAACCTTTCAACTTATTTGAAAATAATAGGTTTTAAAATAGGGTTGGCATGCCTCAAGTTTTTTATAAAAGTTTTGTATTTTTTCTTCAAGGGTATGATATGGGTGATGACTCTTGGATCAAAAATATTCAAGTCATCATAGGACCATGCTATTATGTCTTCATAGTTTGTCAGTAGGTTTTTGGATTTTTTATCTTCCATGCTCATACATGTTGTTACAATATTAACTATCTAAGGTTGATGTTGAGGTCTAAGATCAACTAACTTATAATCCTTCCCACTTTATTTGGGAACCCTAGTGTTCTCATCTAGATTATCCTGATAAAATAACCTTTCCAAGGCAATCATGCCTTTTGGAATTTTATTGTCATTCAACCAAATGACTTTGTTATCAAATATACCATCTTCTTCAAGAGTATTCTCATTGGCCTCATCTATGACATGGTTTTCAAATACTCCTTAGTTGGTTATGAAATCCAAGATATATTGGTCATCATTAAAAACCTATAGATGGTTTACATTATCTAGGATCAAAGGGTATGGAAACAACTCAATGTTAAAGTTCTGAGATTCATGGTTTCGCATAAGATAGGATTTAGCTAAGGTAAGCTCATCAAAAACCTTATTTTGCTCCCTAAGGATGGAAATAATGTTGAAAGCATCAAAAGACTCCAGTAAATCTTAGAATCTAAACTTACATCTCTTGAGATATGACAATTTACACTGCTATTTACTCCTCACTTGATTGACTACAAGTTTAGAGTCACCATGGACCAAGAGTTATTTAACCTTATGCCTAATGGAAAATTACAATCCTAGAATTATATATTCATACTTTTTAAGATTATTATTATATGGAAACTAAAGTATATAAGGAGATTTTAGTTCCTTCCCAACAGGATTGGTAATAACAACTCCTACTCCAAACCTAGACATACACCTAACACCATCAAAATGAAATTTCAAATTTATAGGTAAAGTATGATAAGTCTTATAATTGCACACCTTAGAAGTATTGAGAGTATACACTCCCAAATAAAAATCCATCATGTTAATCTTATCAGAGTTCATCATGTTAACCCTTTCATTCATAACATTATATTTTGTGATCATGTGCTTCATCTGAGGTTCTCTTTCCACTCTTATCTGATTTGGGATTCCTTTAAATGGTATCCAAAAATATGAATATCAGTTGATATATGTCTATTCAAGGCCTTTATCTACTCTTTGATTAATAGTATCCCATAAGCATCAGGTATGTCCACCACTTGGATGTCAATAAATTATTGGACCCTTGTCTTAGAGTCAAGTTACATATGAACATTTGATAATTCCCAAATTATTTTAACTCTAGAATTCTATAATTGAGTAATAACTTTGTCAAATTTAACAAGAGTCAAACCAAGCTATTTTCAAATACCTATTGGCATAATTTTTTTGGATACACCAAAATATAACAAATAGTTATGTAAATTCTTACCAAACATTCTAATAGTAAATAGGAATGTGGAGATTTTGTCTTAGATTTATACATAGCAACATTGGCATTATAAGTTTTGGGTGGTCTACTAGTATTTTTAGATAAGGACTCCAATAGTAGGTCTCTTTTTTTAGTGATCTATGTCAATTCATATAATGTGATATTAGCCTTAATTTTCTTCATGTATTCTACAATATTATACCTAGTTTTATTGGAATAATTAAATACATCAGTACTATGTTTATAAGTACTTCCTTGTGGAGGATCTAGGTTATTATCTAAATTAATAACTAGAGTCCAAAAGTTGTTTGGAGGTGTTGAAGTAGTCAGGGGTTACTTCTATTCTTTATTCCTTAGAGGGTATGTCTTCTTCAAGAACTATTGAAAAGCATGGACTTCTTTAGGAATATCATCAAGTTCATTATCTTCTTGGAAAGGGAAGTCAAACATCTCCACCATGAATAATTGGTTAGTAGGTTTGGATCTTGATGTAATTTCACCATTATATTTATTAGTAACTACTTAAAATGTATCCAACTCCTCTTGAAAGGCTTCAAATTCTTTACATAATTTAATACAGTCTATCTCACCATGTCTAAAAGTGTAATGTACTATATAATAATCAAGTAAAGTGATATCAATAAGATTTATATCCATTATTTTCTTATCATAAGACTCATTATTCTTATTGTTTTAATTTCATTATATAACCTGTTATTTAGCCTATTAACCCTTTGGAAAGAAAATTTCCTACCCAAGTGTTCTCCAAAATTACCAACTTGTTTCTACAACTAAAGAAAATAAGTGCTTAACTTTTAGACCATATTTAAGATAGACATATTAATTTTTTGGTGCCTCATAATGATGAACATGATTTTTATTAATACCAATGGATGGTACTAAATCCTTTTGATCACTTAGATTAAATCCATTTTCAGCACTGTTCAAGAATCTTAAGTTTTGAGTAGGATGAGCATGACTTAAAGGCAATTAGTTCAAAGTTGGGATTTGTTTAAAGGAATGTATTTTTTTATTATTATTGGGGAATAAATTAAAAATAGGAAAATGTGGGCTGATTTTGGGAATAGAGTAAGCCATATGACCTTGTGGTTGAATTTGATCATTGATGGTCACTACTTCAGAATAGGCTAAAACTAGAATATTTATAGGTCTAACAACTCTCTTTATGAAAATAGAGGTCATGGGATCCAAATAATATTTATATATTTCCAAGGCTAAAGTGTCATTTGGTCTATAAAGAGTTATAGTCCTACTGAACATCTTTGGGAACATAGCATTGAAGGATCTAATGGGTTAATTTGCATCCCTTTTTATCATGGATAATTTTTAGTACAAGACACAAGGACTAATAATTTTTCCAAATTGGTCAATGAAAACATTGATAAAGTGGTCCCAACTATTAATTTAATTTTTAGTTAAATTTAAAAACCATTCATAGACATCATCTTTAAAATTAAAATGAAATAGTCTACACACTACATCCTCATAGACTATGTTTAACAATATTAATGTAGCTTTTAATGAAGTAATATGTTCCTTTGCAGTTAAAATACTAGTAGGACTAAATGTCGGTAAATATTTATTAGGGTTATAGGGAAGGTCATGTACCATGCCTGGCACATTGATAGAAGATCCACTGATATAAACCATAACTTGATTGGGATTGAATACGTGAGCACCCTAAATTGGTGAAGTTATCAAAGAATTTGAAACCATGTTCTTACCTTTATATTTTCTATCTCTTCTATGGATTATTAATTAGCATCAAGCTTCCCTAATATCTAAACATGACCTTGTTCTGATCCTTGATAATTATAGCTTGATAAATTTGAATCCTATTTGAAATATGATACATCAATCCTATCTCTATAGATTATAATGAGTATAAATTCACATTAATAATTTTTTTCAAAGATTCATATAAAGGATGACAAATGATGATAATATTTAATCAATTCAAGTCAAAGATGTATCCAAATACATAAGACCAACCTTTACATGTTTTATACTAAAAAACACTCAATTGAGCAAAGGATCTAAGAATATTTGATAAAAACAACTATCACTAACCTCAAATTTATTGGGTTCATAATTCTAAATTTATCTTTACCATAATATAACATATATATTCAGAGAATGTCAATCTTTGTCTAAATGAGCACAAAGACTAGTCTAAAGCCATGAAGATCACCAACCTTTACACAATTATACTAAAAGAACAAAAATATGCAAAGAGTAAAGTGATCTTTAAATAAAAATAAAAAAACTAGCAAAGATACTACAAATATACAAATAATTTTCTCTCCTTATAACACTAGTGAATCTATGTCTGTTGATGCCTAAATATATACCACATGTGCCTAGAGTATTTAAGAAACACTTATCATTTTAGAATTCAAAGAATTTAGAGCATGAGTTGTATTTTATGATAATCTTAATATCTGTGGTGGAATAGAGGTAGAACAAATGACTATTTCATAATATTTATATTAGTTGGTGGTTAGGAATCACTATGGCATGCAAATATTTGTAAATAAGAAGATGATCTATGATAATTAGGATGAATTATGTTAATTCTAAGTCTAAAGCTAAACTAAGATGGACATATATAATGAAGCTTTAATCTAAAGTGATTTAGTTTTAAAATAATCAAAAGGAAGGGTACTGTAGAGATAATATATGTGACTAATATTGATCTTAGACATCATGTCAAAGATCAAACATTTTCCTAGTTATGGACTTAAAATTAATAAATTAAGTAAAATAGCTTAAGCTCAAGTTACAACATATTTTAGGTGAACTTCTCAGAAAGATAAGAAACAATGCAAATAATAACTAAACTTACTTTAAATATTTATTCCTTTAAGTAGATATCTAAAGCACATATACATATGTAGAGAAAATAAAGTGAAGTAAACTAGAGAACCTTCAGTTATCCTAGCATAAGTACAAACTAAAAATTATACACTCAAAGGTACACACCAAGAATTCACAAGAACAACTCAAATCTGAAACTTAGAATAGACAATTGAGAGATAAACCATATAGAAATTCACACAAACTAAATGAGATAATCCTTTTAGAATTATCTTATTGCATTAGTTACTCAAATTTTACACTATTTTTTGTAGTTCA
Organism: Torreya grandis; assembly: GCA_037957365.1. NCBI lineage: Eukaryota > Viridiplantae > Streptophyta > Pinopsida > Cupressales > Taxaceae > Torreya > Torreya grandis. Next base: position 1,868,786 of record JARHVA010003585.1, read on the forward strand.
AAATCTCCCTCACATTTTTATAATAGATAATGCTCCCTTTTATATAATGTAAAGGGGTATATCAGTTAGTCATATCAAATTACAAGTGTACAAGTGTAAATGACAATTGTCCTTTTCTATCAAGGTTTTAGAATATACTAGACTTTCAAAAATGGACTGACCTATAGGCCATATGATCACAAATTACACATGCTTTTATAGAAGAATATTCTATTTTTAAAATTTTACAAAGCTCTAAAAAAAGAATATTCCTAACTACTTTGGGGGCCTTGTGTTGATGAAGTACCCTTCTTCTACTAAATAAGTCCTACTACCTTTTGATGTTCACAAATAATCTTAAAATTAACCATAGGTTCTAAGAAGAGCTCATCTTCTTGATCAGGCAGGTCCTTGAGTTTCTTTTTAATCCTCTCCATATCTCATGTGGTGCCCCTAACATCTCCCATTTTCTCCTTAGATGATAGGATTAATCTCATGACTTTATTATTACCAACTATTATCTTATTTTTCCCCTAGTTTCTTACTTATTGTATGAACTAGAAGGGCATGTGCCTAGAAACAGTCTCTACATGTTCCCAACTTTTTAACACAATCTTATGAATAGTTAAAGGAAAGGAATGGATCAGTACCTTCCTTTTACTTTTGCATATGCTATCTATGCCATGGAATAATTGGTATGTCACTTCCTACTCCACCAAATTTATGTTTACATGGACTAGTCACTTAAGGGGTTGAATCATATTTCCCTCTATCTTAATTATAGTATAATCTATATATAGCCAAATAGTCCCAATGAGCTCAACATATTTCTTGATCAAAGGGCTGATCCTCATCATAGGGATCCCTATAATGTATTTAAATAAGGATGGTTATATATAGTCACATATGAATTGAATATGGTCATCATACTTGAAAATATATAATTTAGAATAATATTGGGAAACTATTTGTTTCCCTTCAAGTGACCATTCTTTAAGGTTGGGGATTTTGGTTGTGGATAGTAGGGCATTCAAAAGGTAAGACATCATGTAGAAATGGTTGTTGGTATTATTTTTTATTATAGATAATTTTTGTTTTGAAAAGATATTTATCATCTCTCCAAGAGGGGGAGTAAGTTCCTTTTCAACCATGAAATATAAAAAGGGACCCAGATTTTGTTAACATAGGTGGTGGAGGGAAATTTATACAATATGTTCAGTAAAGTCATAATAATCCTAATGCCATCCCTAAATTGGGTGATTGGTATTCTTCCATTGAAGCTAGAGATTACCTAGTTTCTTGAATATAACTAGTGGGTAAAGATGGGTTTCATGTCATTCTTACTAGACCATGTTCTGCATGTGGGTAAATACACTTGAGGCTTAGGTAGCTTTTACTAGTTTTTAAAGGCAAGAGGGGAGATATAATTAACCATTTTAAAAATTTGTTCATGTAATATCATAGCCTAATCAAATTTATAGTCCTTAAAAATAGGAGCAATAACATTGATGCAATGTAGTACCTCTGGCTTTGTTACCTCATAGTGAAGACTTGTCATTTGAATGATGTCTAGGTCATAGTATATCTAGCTGATTAATGTAATATTTTCATCCTCTCTAGTAATGGCTAGTATATCCTCAATGGTATAGAAGATCTTGGACCAATTGTTATCTCCAGTGTTCAAGGATACAACTTTGAATTTGGTATCTTTAAAGACTTTCCCTTCTAAATCTGTGGTCAGGTAGAGTTTTATGTCCTCTCTATGTTGTTTTTGAGTAACCATGACTGTGAGTTTATAAAATTACTCACTAGTGATCTATAGTTTTACTCTATATCATTTTACACTTTTTTATAAGGAAATTGGGCTCTCTTAAGCTCAATAATGGTTAATTTGAGATTGAATTAGGGCTTTTGGAGGTGCTAGGGCTTTTTTAAAAGTCTTTTCAAGCTTTAATGGTGATGGTTTTTGAACTTAAGATCTTTTGTGCCTTCTATTTAATTTAGACCTTGGAATTGATACATTTGATTTTTTGATCCCATAAAATCTTCAAATTTTTTGATTACCACTGATGTGGCATCATCATGGTATTTATGTGGCATTTTTGCAACAAGTTTCTCCTTAATGTTCAAAAATTGACCATTGTCTTTTGAAAAAACTGCTTTATCTCACTCCATTGGATCATTATTCATGGATCAAAATGAATCATTGATATTTATCTAGATATTTTCATGCAATTGGTCATTATATATACTTAGATCTATGGTCATTCTACTTGGTAGACCCATGGGCCTTTTAATATCTACATCTTGTCAAATTTGTTAGTTATCATGCTTTTTCCACGTGGTAATTATATACTTATTTAAAGCTTAATTCAAACTTTAAATTTGGATACCCTCTATTAGATAAATCCATTCCAAGTGAGCACAAGCCATATATCCTACAAAAAATCACATGGTTTAAGTTATGGTCAAGATACATAAAAAAACTTGGGCTTATAAACTTTAGACTATGGTTTCATTTCATGTTAATAAACATGAGATAAATATAGGATAAAATATTTAATCTAAGCTTAGGACATAGTGAAAGGGGACCCAAAATAATAATAAAATGACTGAATTAAATTTTTTAATATAATGTTTTGTTTTATTAATAAATACAAAAAAACTTTAAGGTGAAAGATCTAAGCTTAATATTTATAAGAATTAGACCCTGCATTCATTAGATCAAGCCAAAAAAATATACCAAAATATTATGAAACATATATGGACTAATTATAATGTTTTGTAAAATGTTTAAAAACATAACTAAGTCTTATGGTATCATTAAATCTAAGTCTATGGTGTTTACAATTACTCCCATGCAAATTCAAATTTAGGTAGAAGGGTCTCGAGTAGAAACATGACTTCAAATAGATCCCATTAATCTATGATATACCAAAATATAATGAAAGATCAATTTTAAAATTGAATTAAAAAATCCTAAGCATGTTTATTTTCTAATTGAGACTCCATTGATCCTAAAACATAGAGAACAAACATGTTCATTCATGCAAGCAAGATTGGTTTCTGAGCTAAAATTTGATGGTCTCATGGACATCAAAGATGACCTCATGGACATAAATTAATGGTCATGAGAATTTCAATTTTAAAATCATTTAATCAACCATAAGGGCTAAAATTTGATGGTCTAGTGGACATCAATTACAACCTCATAGACATCAATTAATGATCATGAGAACATAAAATTTAATATCATATAATTAACCGTTGGGAATAAAATTTGATGGTCTCAAAGATGTTAATGATGGCCTCTCAAATGATAAATGATGGGCATGAGAACATAGAATTTAAGTCTCATGAATAGTAGGTCCTATAGGAAATTTGAATTGATATGCATCATTCGATTGATCTTACTTGAGTAAATATGGGTTGTCAATTATGATCCAAGTAGTCAAACATCATTAGCTCTTGTAGATAAGAAGATTAAGTGAGCTCAAGACCATTATAATTTAGACCAAAGTTTAACATAATGTAATGAAGACCCTTTAAATGATTAAAGTCATAACATAAGTTTTATCTTAAGTTTTTATTATGTTGATAAATACAATAAAAAACCTTAGGGTAAAACTTAGGCTAAGTCTATGTTATAAAAAAGGGACCCATTTTGATCTATAATGATCCCACTCCATTGGATCATTGGCTTCCACTCAAACATAGGCCATTATTCATGATACAA